>CAJQZJ010011617.1:5169938-5217945 GCA_907164525.1 Lophiomys imhausi
AAAAAAAAAAAAGAAAATCACATGTGAATTGGAATTTTGTAAGTAGAAGTTTGCTGTAGAGAAATCCTTTAGAAAGTTATTCTATAAAATGCATGTGCAGTACAGATTAAAACATATATGAGCTAATACACTGACTGGGTAATCCATATGATAATTCAGGATTATGTAGTAATAAACCTAGAACTCAGGAAACTACTGAGAGAGCTCAGTGGCTGGCTGCTCTTCCCAAGGACACAAGTTCAGCTCCCAGCGCTCATATCAGCTCACAACCATCTTTAAATCCAGTGCCAGGGATCTGATATCCTCTTCTGGTCACCATGGGCACCAGGCATGAACATGGTATACATACATACATACATACATACATACATACATACATACATACATACAAGCAAAATGCACATAAAATAAAATAAATAAATATAAAACATTTTTAAAAACTAGAATCTTAGAAGACACCAACCTTCAATCTCTGACATCATAAATATGCAAATATTCATACACACAAACACACACACACACACACAAACTTGACCTCAGATATGTTATCAACCTATGTCCTTTGCTAGAAATCTTTACCTGGCTTTTATTTAATTTATACTTAAATGACTAATGCTTTTCTTTAGAAAATTATTTTACAAATACAATATTTCATATTTCATTATGTAACAGAATCATAATAACACCATATGTTAAGTTCCTATCCCAGCTATGGCAACAAATTGCCCATCTCTTAGACATACCTGTGGGCTCACAGCCTCTGCCCCAGTTTCCACAGGCACCCAGAGCACTTCAATGTAGCATTTCCTCCAGTGTTTGGCTATAACACATCAGATGCCTATTGCACAGTTAAGACAACCATCATGTTATAATGAATTATATCATGTAATTGTACTGGCCTTTTTCTAGAAGTTAACCTGCTATATTTCATATAGCATTGGAATATTTGATAATTTTGTGGTGCTTGGTGTCTCATAAGAGTGAATAATAATTTGTTTTCTAAGCATTTATAAGTTTGTTCAGTGCAATGGTGTGGTAGGTGACAGCTCCTACAGGCAATGAAGAGAGAACCCTCTGCTGCACAGTTGCTCTTTTCTTCTGAAGTGGCATAGTCCCTGCCAGGGCAGCTGCATTTGAGTAGCCCACGATCCTGTAAGTGATCCACAGAGGCTTATTGATTCATCCAGCTAGACCCTGGTGGAATTGTTTCTTTTCCCAGTCAGCAGTGTTGTATCTGGAAAACTAGATATTTGTTCACATCTCCCCAGGAAAAAAAAAAGAAGACATCTATACTGAGCTCCCCGGGAAAGGAGAGGCAAAAATTCAAATAAATCATTTGACTTGCAATTTGCAAAGTGAGCTAGTATCCGAAGCTGACTGCTGCTGAAACAGCTTCTCAATTTCTGATAATTCTTTTAGACAAAAGTTCCTCCTGAAAGTATAACCACTGAATCAATGGATAGAGGCAGAGGGCCCATTGGGTAAGGCCCAGGAGGTATCTGTAGGACCAGCATTACATGAACCATAAGAAGGGGGAGATATTGGGAGATTCCCCACCAGACAGCATTCAGTAAGGGGGGCGGGGAGGAATACTGGAATGGAGAATTAAGGGAAAAGTAGAGATAATTGGGGCACTAAGAGGATACCAGAGGGATACCAGGAGAGGACACTGGAGGCATACGGGGGGGGGGGGGGGAGATACTAGAGGGGTGCTGCTGGAAATAACAATTTAAATATGTACCTACCACACCTACCATTACATCTTTATTCCCTATAGCATCTGGGGAGTCATGGCAGCGGTCTCTGTTGGTAAGGCAGGGGCAGTCAGCCTACCTCATAGGAAGGCAGCATAGACAAACCAGAATCAAAAGCACTTAGGAGCTCTCCCAACACTGCCAAACCCAAAAATGGGTGCCAGTATTAAAGACACAGATGACCTGGCTTTTGTGGCACTTGTGAGGACACCTTAGTACATTCCTATGTTTCTGGTGATTGTGGAACTGCCTGAAGGGAGAATTTTTACTAAGACATAACTGAAAGGTAGCATTTTTTATTTTGATTCTAAATCAAGATGGTGTGTGTGTGTGTGTGTGTGTGTGTGTGTGTGTGTGTGTGTAAAATAAAATCCACTAAGGAAGGATATGTGCAAATATATTGTCATTCTTTTACTTTGTCATGTTATAAAAAAAAACAATGAGAAATTAATTCAACTCACAATCTTTTCCCACCCCCTATTTCATGCAAAACAGTAGTGAAGTGCACTGAGTAATAATGCCATAGTACTAACTGGCACTGAATAATAGTATCAACAGTCCTCAGTCATTCTTGACTTTCAGACAATCACAATAGTATGAGATGAACACAAAGAAGATCTAGGGAAAGAACTCTGACATGTGCAAAGGTATTAACATTTGGGTATAACCCCAAACAAAAGAGAGTGGAGACAATTGAAAAAAAAATAAAACCAAGGCACAGAAGAATGACAGTTGTGAACAGTAGCAGAAGACCTCAGTATCTGAAGTCCCTGTGTGCCTCCTCTTTCCTTGAGTGGAACAGGACTCAACAGAGTGAAAGACAAAATTAATAAGTGGAAACACTACCTGCACTGGAAATTGCTGGAAGGCTATGCAGGACTCAAATGTGTATTGGTTTAGAGTAAAATGGTCTGTACTGTTTGGTCAGACAGAGTACAGCATACAGCACAGAGGACCAGGCAACTGCCCAAGAAATCCATACAAAAAGAAACAGATACTGGAATTAGAAAAGGACAGAACACATGAGAGACAGATCAGAATGTAATACCCAAAAGTTTATAACACTATTTGGAGAAATTCATTTGAAAAAACATAGTGGATATGCAACTTTTATAACATAATGGAAAGACCAAAAGGATGGGTACAGTAGGTGTCAATAATTTACAAATTGTAAAGACCCATCTATGTTTTCAGTGTTAACTGAATACTATAGAAAGCTCAAAAGTATAGAAAATATAATATAAATAAAGAAATGAGAGAAACATCAGCACATCATAATTCACAGCTTCAGCACCTCTAGAAAAATAAGAGGAAACAACGTCATTATGACTAGAAACTCTCAGAAATCCAGGAACCTTCATACTAAAGAAGATAATCCACGTGAGAAATGTTTGTTCATGTACATTAGGGGGAAATTCTAGAACCCTAATGTAGCAGTAGGAGGGATGGTTGCACCATACTCAGCTCTTTGTTGATTTTTCAGTGTACAGTAGGGTGTCAAAGGATTGGCTTGAATGCGGATGAGCACCACACATAACCAGATGAGAAAGAAATATAATATATATATATATATATGTTCCTAGACTATAATAGATATAAGATAAAGCTAGAAATGCCCTTACAAATAGATATCATAAACGAAGTCATGCTTTTCTAAGCTGCTTTTTGTTCACAGAAGATAAAATGCTGTTTAATTAAAAGAGCCATGCAATTAGGTGGATGGCCAAACAGAGTTTATGACAAGTCAGCTGCCATTTGAAATGGAACTGAGGAACTTTGAAGAGATGTGGGGTAAAAATACAGAAGTAAATTTAGCTGTTCAGTTTTTTGTTGCTTTCATTTCATGGTAGCAATGCCTAAAATTTGGTAAGAATTGATATTTTCTTAACTTTCCTTACTTTTTTTAAAGTTGTTATTTACTTCTTATGAAAGTCCAACAGAGAAAGAATTCATAGTTAAAGTTTCCTGAGTGCTGCATGCAATGTGAATGCTACAGGAATCATACACATCTCACATACACCACACACACCACATATACACACACTACACACATCACACATACACATGCACACATAATACCACACATACACACATCATACACATGCACACACAATACCACACACACACACACACACACATATACACACACCATACCACACACACACACCACACATAATGCCATACACAAAAATACACACACACCAAATCACACTCAACACACACATAACACACATCACATCACCCAAATCACACCACATACACACCACACACACCGCATACACACAGTACACACAAACACCCCATGAACACACACCACACATACCACACCACACACACGTACACACAGCACACATTTATACACACACACAAAGTATGTGTTTACTTAACTGAAATTGTTGGAAACAGAAAACATGTATTTGTTCCTACTAAAAACCAGAGACCATATTCTTGATGTTTTTCTTGTGAAATATTAAGCCTGAATAATTTCACTGAACAGCTAACTGCAGTTTAGAGAGCCTGACTCATTTATTGATAGTAGCACATGATAGACTCATCAAAATATCTATCAGCTCCTGTGCTCTTAGCGGTTCTCTGCACACAGCCACAGAGCGTGAGGTGGCACATATTCAAGAACAGATGGTTGAGACACAATTAATAAGGCGCCTTGAGTTATTTGCATATTCATTAGATAATATCAGTTATTCCTCAGCCTGAACAAAGAATTACACAAATGGCATTTGTGTTTCCTCCCATTAACACATTATTAAAAGTAAAATGTCTGTGTTAAAAATGAGGCAGAAAGTGATCCTTGGCTGCATGGCATCCTGGCATTATCCATGCAGGTTTTAACATGGTAATAAAATCATGTTGCCCTCCTGTAATTTATTCTTGCTTTTATCAGAGAGCAGAAAGGAAGCTAGAGTTCCTTGCCTTCTCTTGGCTCCCTGCTCAATTTCTCTGCCCACTATAGATGACTGCTAGGAGGACAGGTCACAGGAAAGATAAAAGATACTCTTATCTCAACTTTTAAAAGACATAACCAGAGAACAAAAGGAATAACTGAACAACATGTTCATAAAAATAAAAAGATTTTGTGCATTGGAATCCATTTGTAAAACTTTCTGGTGTCTATTTTGTTGATAAAGCCAGGAGACATACATTTTATTATTTTTAAGCTGATAGATAGCAGTGCATGTTTTTATCATGTGTGATATGATATTTTGAGGTACACACACATTGTAGAATAGCAAGATCTAGCTAATTTACATTGACTTTTAGCACAGTTGAGATCAAATGATAAGTTCAAATTAAGTACAGAAGATCACATGTTCCACTCAATCTGACTTCTGACATATCTATACATGATCACTTGCCTGTTGTCCCACAGAGTATTCATTCCCCGTTTTACTCATGTAAAAGAAGTCTGGGGAACTTCCAAACCAGAAATAAATAATCTGTGCATTAATTTAAAAATCAAAGCAAAGTATAAAAATGAAAGCTAACTGAAACAGCTGAACCAATAATGTCACTGCAGGAAGCAAGTGGAAACAGAGAACACTGCATTCAGCAGATTAAGCCAGGCTCAGGACACAGATCGGATGTTTTCTCCTGTGTGTAGAACATAATGTGGAAGTAAAATGGGGACCATATGGGGAAAGAAGAGTGCTCTCTCCTGCAGCAAAAACAGTTTTTGTGTAAGATCTCCAACTCCCTTTACTCTAAAGTAAAGATAATACTATGTGTCACTCAAGTGTTTTGTGTGTAACAAATCTGAAACCCAGAGAGTCCATTTAACATTGAAGCCGTGTCACTAGGAAATTACTGAGACAGAGGCCTGCATATTAGGAACAGGGGTGCTATTGTGACCCAATGTTGCCTTACCCCTACTGGAACTTTGCATAGATTCCTGACACAGACTTTCTTGTTTGAGGGAAATAGACTTTCTTTAAATGGCACTGATGGAATATGATGAACAATTGTGGAGAAATCATAGCAATACCTCTCATACCTAGTTTACTGCCAAAACTAAACCTGACCTGGAGGTTTGATAAATGTTTCTGAAGAAAATCAGAGCATAGATAACATGGAGGTGCGTGGTATGCAAATGCCATGGTGTGTCTGCTGCTCAGTAGGTTTGCACGACTTAAAATGGAATAGAAATTGACATATACAACCTGAAATAAATGGACTTAGTGTTGCTAGTATATGGTTTCATAGAAGACCATCTCAGATCTAGTAATCACCTATAGAGTTTATAATAAATATGAGGAACCTATGGGTTAATTTCCAGGAATCTCTCTTGGCTTCCTGGAAAGGAAATCAGATATACTGTAGGACACGACATCCAGACTGTTACAAAAAGCAAAGCACTGTGACCATTGAAAGCTGATAACAAAACGAGCCATTCAGCTAAACTGAAAAGAGGAAATGTCTTAGCAGTTACAGGAAGTGGGGCTGGAGAGCCAAAGGATGATGCTTTGGTGATGAGAACCCATGGCCTCAGCCATTTTCAAACATACGAGGACACAGGGAAGGAAGGGAGTAAGAAGCAGGCTGTAAAGAATGGCTGGAGTGGGACCTGCATGGAACAAGTGAAGTCCCAAGAGAATGCATATTGTTTAACAGACATGTCAAAGACCCCAGAGGGAATGGCAAAGCTTTCCATGGGCAAGGCTCAGACGATTGCCAAAGCTCTCTTCTGGTCTGTGTGTGGATGTTGATAGTGTGCAGAAAATTCCCCTGTAGATTTCTCCTCCTGGACTTTACACCCTGAAGACTGCTCCCCTACAGAGACTGCTCCTACTAAGCTCAGCAAACCTGCCTCCTTGATCCAGCTTCATACCATAAGCCTGGCCTCTTTGCTTATCTGCATGTAATAACTCTATCTCCTTTTTTAGTTCTGTGCAATATCCCCACATCCCTGTTCAACTTTATATAACAAACATACTAAACATCTGGAGTGTAGCAGTCTTTCCATCAGAGAGCCTAGACCACCCAATTATAGCTTCTCTGTGTCTATGTGTCTGTCATTTCTTCATTTCCTTGTTGTCATGCTTACAATTCTGGAGTGCAGAAAAGTGTCAACAGAACAGTGGACACCGAATTATAGGGAACCTACATTTGGTTAGCAAGGTGAGTCCAATGTTTGCTAATTAGGGAGGCAAATTGTCCATCATCTGCTTGGTTACAGAAAATGGTCAGGGGTGCTTACAATATATACTTAAGGAATTTCTCACTAGCCCTAGCCGTGATTCTAAAAGACACTCTAAACATGCCTTCGATGGCTCTTAACATCTGCCCATGCTCTGTAATCAACCTCATCCTCTCACCGTCACACACCCTGTAATTGCTGCCAAAATTATATCTAGGAAGACTGAAATGAAACACAGGCCTCAGTAAGTTATGGTGGTGCCCACCAGTAACCCCAGTGTGCAAGAGGCTGAGGCAGGAGGATCCCATGTCGAAGACCAGCATGGGCCACATATTCACTTCAGGACTAGCCTGTAACATAGGCAGACCCTATTTCACAAAACAAACAAGATACCCTGCCTTCTGCTCATGTATGAACTTTGAAAATATTTTTTAAATTGCTTGGTACTAAAAAACTTGAGTAGATTCAAAATCTATTTCAGTATCACTAAGAAAATTCAAGATCATGTTTGTCAATACAAATCAATTAGAGAATTTGGATTGCTGTAAATATTTTGTTGTGTTTTATTAGGTTGTGAAGATAAATATTTACATCAACATGACTGATATAAGTTAGGGGAGATAATTAAGCATTTGTCAGGAGTCAAGTATAGCCATTTCAAGCATCTCATATAAACACCCAAGCTCAGTTTTGTCACTAAATGTGTTGAAATCTCATATAAACACCCAAGCTCAGTTTTGTCACTAAATGTGTTGAAAGAGGGTTTTTTGGGTTTTTTTTTAATATTTATTTATTACTTCAGGTTACATATCCATCTCAGTGTCCTCTTTGCACCCCTCCCAGTCCTGCCTTCCCACCCTTCACACCTATCCATTCCATCTCATTCCTCTGGAGTGGAGTGTCCCTACATAACAGTCCCCTGACGCAGTTCAGCAGTCATATGAGGGACAAGAGCCTCCTCATACACTGGGGCCTACAAGGCAGCACCACGAGGGCAAAGTGTCTCATTCATAGGAAACAAAGTCTATGTTCATGTTCCCTTTGGTGCATTGGTTGTAGTATAGTTATCCTGTACTATATGGCTAAAATCCAATTATAAGTGAATATATGCCATATGCATCCTTCTGAGTCTGGGTTAGCTCACTCAGGATGAGCTTCTCTACTTCCATCCATTTGGTTGCAAATTGCATGATTTCATTGTTTCTGATGGCTGAAACATTGTATAGATGTACCACAGCTGGTTTGTTTGTTTTTTTATCCATTTCTCAGTTGAGGGACATCTGGGTTGTTTCCAGTTTCTAGCTATTACAAATAAGTTTTATAAAACAGTGGAATGTGATGGCTTGAATGAGAATGGCTTCCATAGGCTGGTGTGTTTGAATGCTTGGTCCTAGTTGGTGGAATTCTTTAGGAAGGATTGGGAGGTGTGGCCTTTGGGAGAAAGTGTGTCACTGGGGTTAGGCTTCAGGGTTTCAAAAGCCCATGCCATTCCTAGTTAGTGTTATCTGCCTTGTGATTGAAAATAAGGATGTGAGTTCTTAGCTACTGTTCCAGTGCCTGCTGCCTGCCTGCCTGCAGTCATGTAACCCATGATGGTCATGGACTCACCCTCTGAAAGTGTAAGCCCCAAATAAACTCTTCTATTCATTTCTCTGATCATAGTATCTCTTTACAGCAGTAGGAAAGTAACTAAGACATCAATACAACATTTAGATGCAGGGGTATTGTTCTGTACTTGAATTTAAAGAATTTTCATGCTTATTCTCAACATCTATCACTAGAAAGAAAAACAGGTCCAAATAGATGGCCAATGCCACAGAGTGGTTCTTGTGCCCTTAAATGTAGCCAAAAGAATATTTCTTTTTTATTTTTAAATTACATTTTTATTTACTTATCTAAAATTATTTGTTAATAGCTTGCATATTTTTCTTTTTTATTTAAGAATTTTTTATCTTTTTATTTTACATTCCATTCCCCATCTCCCTCCCTCCCCTCTTTCCATTCCCACCCTCCCATGCACTTCCCCCAAATTCCCCCCCCCACACCCAGTACCAACCCACTCTGGTACATAAAGCCACATCAGGACTAAGTGTCTCCTCTTCTATTGATGCAAGCTAAGGCCACTCTGTTAGGAACATGTGCTCCTAAGGGAGGCAACATCATGTAAGTCCAGTATAGACCCTGTTCCGAATATAGGGGATCCACTTGAGAACCAAAAAACCTGTCAGCTTCACAAGTGCAATGAGCCTAGGGCCAGTCCTTGCAAGCTCTTTGCATGGTGGATCAGTCTCTTTGCACCCCATTGTGTCAGAGTTAATTGGTTGTGTGAATCTTTTTGTGGAGTCCTTGGTCCCTCCAGCCTCCTCAAACCTTCCCCTAACTTTTCCTCAAGATTCCCTAGTTTTTGCCTAATTATCAACTGGATAAGCTTTCTCAGAGGGCAGTAATTGGTTCTTGTCTAGATCTCTCTCTCCACGCATTTCCAATGTCTATTTTATCTTCCTACTTAGAGGGATTCAAGCATTATCCCTTGAACCCTCCTTGGTGCTTAGTTTCTCTGGGTCTGTGGATTGTAGTGTGATGATCTTGTACGTATTGCCTAATATCTACTTATGAGTGAGTAAATACCCTGTGTTTCTTTTTGGGTCTGCATTAGCTCACTCAGGATGATATTTTCTTGTTCCAACTATTTGCCTGCAAATTTCATGATTTACTTGTTTTTGATAGCAGAGTAGTATTCCTTGGTACAGATGTACCACAATTGCTATATCCATTCATTGGTTGAGGGACATCTGGGTTGTTTCTAGTTTCTAGCTATTATGAATAAAGCTGCTATGAACAAAGATGAGGAAATGTCCTTGTGATTTGGGGATGCATGTCTGGGGTATATGCCCAGTAATGGTATAGCTGAGTATTGAGGTAGAACTATTCCCAATTTTCTTAGAAGGCACCAGACAAATTTCCAGAGTAGTTGAACAAGTTTGCACTCCCAAACTTGTGTCCTCCTTTCTCCACAACCTTCCCAGCATGTGCAATCACTTGAGTTTTTGATCGTAGCCAATCTGATGGGTATAAGATGGAATCTCAGAGTCATTTTTATTTGCATTTCCCTTATGATTAAGGATGTTGAGCATTTCTTTAAGTGCTTTTCCACCATTAGAGTCTCCTTTGAAGTGAATTCTTGGTTTAGCTCTGTTCCCCATTTTTTGATTGGATTATTGGGTTTCTTGATGTCTAATTCCTTGAGTTCTTTGTATTTGTTGTGATATTAGCCCTCTGTCAGATGTGGAGTTGGTGAATATCTTTTTCCAATTCGTAGGCTGACATTTGGTTCTATTGACAGTGTCTTTGGCCTTAAAGGAGCTTTTCAGTTTCATGAGGTCCCATTTATTAATTGTTGGTCTTAGTGCTTGAGTATTGGTGTTCTGTTAAGAAAGTTGTCTCCTATGCTAAGGAGTTCAAGGCTTTTCCCCACTTTCTAAAAGGAATATTTCTATAATTTTTTTTAAAATGTGTAATTTCTCTCAAGATAAATATGCTTTTTCAGCTACATAGTTAAAATCCACTTTAGTAAATCATATCATGAAAAATTCCTTTCAATAACAGCCCATATCTGTCTTATTTTATTCTCATAAAATGTTTAATAATTTTGGTTCCCTATCAAAAATAAAATTTCATGCTTAGTCATGGGCCAATCTTTAATCTTTCTTCTGCATTACACACACACAAGAAACATTTGAGCACAGTGTCTCACAGACTGTAAGCTAAATGATGAATTTGAAAAGTGAATCTCATTTATTAATTTCTAAAACCTGATCACCATTGTCCCATAAGTATATACATGTGAATGTATGAATATTTAGAATATAATCATGTGTATATGGGTCATTCTTCTCACCAGATGAGTATTTTAAACTACAATGTGCAACTGAAAGTGAGGCTCTTATGTTACAAGTTATTTAAAGACAAGCCAGCAATCTTAAATCTGGGAAGTTTCTTTTTTTTTATTTTTTATTTTTTATTTCTTCAAGTTACATCTCAATTGCAGTCCGCTCCCTACTCCCCCTCCAGTCCCACCCTCCCACCCTCAACCCCCCATCCTCTTCCCTTTTTTTTTCTTTTATGTTTAAGGTATATCTTATTTCCCCCTAGAGTTTCCCCTTTCAGCCCAACACATGGCTCTTTCTCTTATAATAATAAATACAATACAATACAACAGAGATAATTAGGCCACAGTTATGAGGGTTATATGGCTTAGCGTACATTCCCAATGTCCAGTCCATATGTATTTGGTACCTGACTTTAACATTCTACTATCTAAACATCTCCATGAGTTTAAAGTTCTATATCTGACTCAACATTCATACTAACTTGCAACACAATTTTAAAAGTATCTTCTTAGATGTATAACACTCTCTTGACTCCTAAACAACTCAAAATTTAATTATGAGACTCTATCTATCTGTTCTTCAATCACCTCAGAGACCTGAGAGGGATAAATATACCTGATTTTATAGGAAGTGCAGGGTCTTCAGCTTCCCAAACTAAGAAATGACATACCAGTGGCTGCCTGGACAGTTCCCATTTTCTCTCCATATATTACAGAATCGCTCTTCAGTCATTTGGCCCCACTTCTCTGACAGACATTGATTGTAGAGCAGGAGTTATGAAGGACTTACCTACCCTGTCTTGGCAGAGTTAGGCTGTCGACTTACCTGCTTCCAGGTTTTCTCCTTTTTGGATAGCAGTCTGTCTACAGTTGGAGCAAGGGGCTTTTCCTACCAAGAGATAGGCTTGCGACTAATTCAATCATCTCCCACTGGAGATTCTTCGATGCTCATCTTCTACTTGGAGGGGAATAGGGGGTGCTGTCAGGAGTTGATATGTCTTGATCTAAAAAAATCTAAAGTTACAAAAAACATCTTCGAATGACATATTCTGCAGATCATTGAGGTTTTTGAAGAGGCCCTATCTATCTCTTATATTAGGGTAAGCAGATGTTGCTTGTCTCTTAGCAGGTTTATTTCTGATTAGCTTAGAAAGTAACTATAATAGGCTGTCATAGTACCTAACAGAATGACCGGCTTGCATAACCATTAGTTTGCATTTCTTAATTATCCTAAACAGTTTATGACAGTTAGTAGTAAAAGGCCGAAACATCACATTTCATTTTTTTTCTTTACCTCCTAACCCTTCCATCCCATTTCTCTGGGGTGGGGTGTCCTTATATAACAGTCCCTCATCTCAGTTGAGAGTTCGTATGAGGGCCAAGAGCCTCCTAATTCATTGGGAGCCTACGAAGCAGTACCATCAGTGAAAAGTGTCTCATTGCCCGGGAGAGAGAACTACTAAACAAACAAACCAATAAGCAGACAATAGATAAAAAAGACTAAAAAATAGAAAAAATATAACTAATATATAAAAAATAAATAAAAATTAAAATTAAAAATAAGAAGTCTATGTCCAAGTTCCCTTTGGTGTGTTAGTTGTAGTATTGATACCTTCTACTATATAGCTAAAATCCTACTATAAGTGAATAGATGCCATATGTGTCCTTCTGAGTCTGGGTTAGTTCACTCAGGATGAGCTTTTCTAGTTCCATCCATTTGGCTGCAAATTGCATACTTTCATTGTTCCTGATAGCTGAATAATATTCCATTGTGTAGATGTACCACAGTTTTTTAACCCATTCTTTGGTTGAAGGACATCTGGGTTGTTTCCAGTTTCTAGCTATTACAAATAAGGCTACTATAAACATAGATGAGGAAACTTCCTTACGATTCCATGAAGAGGCATTTGGGTGTATACCCAGAAGTGGTATGGCTGGGTCCTGAGGCAGAGCTATTCCAAGTTTTCTAAGATATCGCCAGACTGACCTCCATAGTGGTTGCACAAGCCTGCATTCCCACCAGCAATGGAGTAGGGTACCCCTTTCTCCACACCCTCGCCAGCATGTGCTGTCATTTGAGTTTTTGTTCCTAGCCATTCTGACAGGTGTGAGATGGAATCTCAGAGTCCTCTTGAGTTGCATTTCTCTGATGATTAAGGATGTTGAGCATTTCTTCAAGTGTCTCTCAGCCATTAGGGATTCCTCCTTTGTGAATTCTCTATTTAGCTCTGTCCCCCATTTTTTGATTGGATTATTTGGTTTCTTGGCATTTAATTTCTTGAGTTCTTTGTAGATTTTGGATATTAGCCCTCTGTCAGATGTGGGGTTGGGGAAGATTTTCTCCCAGTCTGTAGGCTGCCGTTTTGTTCGAATGACAGTGTCCTTTGCCTTACAGAAGCTTTTCAGTTTCATGAGTTCCCATTTATTGATTGTTGGTCCCAAGTCCTGAGCTGTTGGTGTTCTGTTCAGGAAGTTGTTGCCTGTGCCAATTAGTTCGAGGGTTTCTCCCACTTTATCTTCTAGTAGATTTAGTGTAACCGGCCTTATGTTAAGATCTTTGATCCACTTGGACTTAACTTTTGTACAGGGTGATAAGTATGGGTCTAACTTCATTCTTTTACAAATGGACATCCAGTTGGTCCAGCACCATTTGTTGAAGGTGCTGTCCTTCTTCCATTGTGCCGTTTTGGCTTCTTTGTCAAAAATTAGGTGGACATAAGTGGGTGGGTCTCTTTCTGGATCTTCAATTCGATTCCATTGATCTACTGGTCTGTTCCTATACCAATACCATGCTGTTTTTACAACTATTGCTCTGTAGTACAGCTTGAAATCTAGGATGGTAATACCTCCAGATGTTTTTTTATTGTACAGGATTGATTTAGCTATTCTGGGCTTTTTGTTCTTCCATATGAAATTGAGACTAGCTCTTTCCAAGTCTATAAAAAACTGTGTTGATATTTTTATAGGAATTGCATTGAATCTATATATTGCTTTTGGTAGGATGGCCATTTTTATTATGTTGATCCTACCTATCCATGAGCATGGGAGATCTTTCCATCTTCTAAAGGCCTCTTCCATTTCTTTCTTCGAGGGCTTGAAGTTCTTGTTGTACAGGTCCTTTACTTGCTTGGTTAGAGTTACCCACAGGTATTTTATGTTTTTTGCGGATATTGTGAAGGGGGTTGTTTCCCTTATTTCTTCCTCAGCCCATTTGTTTGTTGTATAAAGAAGGGCTTCTGATTTTTTTTTTAATTAATTTTGTATCCAGCCACTTTGCTGAAGGTGTTTATCAGCTGTAAGAGTTCTCTGGTAGAATTTTTGGAGTCGCTTATGTATACTATCATATCATCTGCAAATAGGGATAATTTGACTTCTTCGTTTCCAATGTTTATCCCCTTGAGGTCCTTTAGTTGTCTTATTGCTCTAGCAAGAACTTCAAGTACTGTATTGAAGAGATATGGTGAAAGTGGACATCCTTGACTTGTCCCTGAGTTTAGAGGAAATGCTCCAAGTTTCTCTCCATTTATTTTGATGTTGGCCACTGGCTCGCTGTATATTGCCTTTATTATTTCTAGGTACGGTCCTTGTATACCCGTTCACTCCAGAACTTTTAGAATGAAGGGGTTTGGATTTTGTAAAATGCTTTTTCTGCATCTAGCGAGATTATCATGTGGTTTGGTTCTTTCATCTTGTTTATATGGTGAATGATGTTGATAGATTTTTGTATGTTGAACCATCCCTGCATTCCTGGGATGAAGCCTACTTGATCATGGTGTATGATACTTTTGAAGTGTTCTTGAATTCGGTTTGCTAGTATTTTATTAAGTATTTTTGCATCTATGTTCTTGAGGGAGATTGGTCTGAAGTTCTCTTTCATTGTTGGGTCATTGTTTGGTTTAGGAATCAGGGTGATTGTGGCTTCATAGAATGAGTTTGGCAATGTTCTTTCAGATTCTATTTGGTGAAAGAATTTGAAAAGTATTGGTGTTAGCTCCTCTTTGAAGGTCTGGTAGAATTCTGTGCTAAAGCCATCTTGCCCTGGGCTTTGTTTGGTTGGGAGATTTTTTTTTTAATGCTTTATTTTTTATTTCTTCAAGTTACATCTCAATCACAATCCCCTCCCTACTCGCCCCTGCAGTCCCACCCTTCCACCCTCCTCCCTCTCAACCCCCCCATCCTCTTCTCTTCTTTTTTTTTTTTTTTAGATTAAGGTATTTCTTTTTTCCCCCCCAACAGCTCTCCCTTTCAGTCCAAAAAATGGTTCTTTTTCTTATAACTATAAATACAATACAAAACAACAGAAATAAATAGGCCACAATTATAAGAGTTATATGGTTGGGAGATTTTTAATGACTGCTTCTATTTCCTTAGGGGTTATAGGGCTGTTTAATCTGTTTATCTGATCTTGATTTAGCTTTTGTAGGTGGAATCTATCAAGAAAATTGTCCATTTCACTTAAGTTTTCAAATTTGGTGGAGTATAGATTTTTAAAGTAGGATCCAAATATTCTCTGGATTTCCTCAATGTCTGTTGTTATTTCTCCCTTTTCATTTCTGATTTTGTTGATTTGTGTTTTCTCCCTCTGTCTTTTAGTTAATTTGGCTAAGGGTCTGTCTATTTTGTTGATTTTCTCGAAGAACCAACTCTTGGTTTCATTGATTCTTTGTATAGTTCTTTTTGTTTCTACGTTGTTGATTTCAGCCCTAAGTTTGATGATCTCCTGCCTTCTGCTCCTCTTGGGAGTGTTTGCTTCTTTTTTTCCCAATTCACCCAGTTTAGCTGTTAATTCACTAATATGAGCTGTCACAATTTTCTTTTTGAAGGCACTTACTGCTATGAACTTTCCTCGTAGCACAGCTTTCATTGTGTCCCATAGGTTTGGGTATGTTGTGTCTTCATTTTCGTTGGATTTTAAGAAGTCTTTGATTTCCTTCTTTATTTCTTCCCTGACCCAGTGGTCCTCTAGTAAAGAGCTGTTCAATTTCCATGTGAGTGTAGACTTTCTGTTGATTCTTTTGCTATTGAAGTCCAGCTTTATTCCATGGTGGTCTGATAAGATACAAGGGGTTATTTCAATTTTCTTGTATCTGTTGAGGCTATCTTTGTGTCCACCTATATGTTCGATTTTGGAGAAGGTTCCGTGAGGTGCTGAGAAGAAGGTGTATTCTTTTGTGTTTGGGTGAAACGTTCGGTAGATATCTGTTAGGTCCATTTGGTTCATGATCTCTGTTAGACTCATTATTTCTCTGTTTGGCTTCTGTCTTGATGATCTGTCCATAGTTGTGAGTGGGGTGTTGAAGTCTCCCACTATTAAAGTGTTTGGATCGATGTGGGATTTAAGTTTTAGAAGCGTTTCTTTTATAAATGTAGGTGCCTTTGTATTTGGGGCATAAATGTTCAATATTGAGATGACCTCTTGGTGTATATTTCCTTTAATGAGTATGTAATGCCCTTCTCTATCTTTTTTTATTAACTTCAATTGGAAGTCTATTTTGTTTGATATTAGGGTGGCTACTCCAGCTTATTTCCTGGGTCCATTGGCATGGAAGACCTTTTCCCAGCCCTTTACTCTGAGGTAGTGTTTATCTTTAATAGTGAGATATGTTTCTTGTATACAGCAAAAAGATGGGTCGTTGTTTCCAGATCCAGTCTGTAAGTCTGTGTCTTTTTATTGGCGAGTTGAGTCCATTGATGTTGATAGATATTAGTGACCAGGGGTTGTTATTTCCCATTATTTTGGTATAGCTGGCTGTCTTGTGTTTCTCTTTTGTTTAGTTGCTGTGGAGGTTTCTATTTCCTCTGTTTTCTTGGGTGGAGTTTTCTTCTCTGGGTTGGAATTTTCCTTCTAGGATCTTCTGTAGGGCTGGGTTTGTGAGGAGATATTGTTTGAATTTGATTTTGTCATGGAATATCTTGTTTTCTCCTTCTATGTTGATAGAGAGTTTTGCTGGGTACAGTAGTCTGGCTGGGCACCTATGTTCTCTCAGGGCTTGTAGGACATCCGTCCAGGCCCTTCTAGCTTTTAAAGTTTCTGAGGAGAAGTCAGGTGTGATTCTGATGGGTCTGCCATTGTATGTGACTTGGCCTTTTTCTCTTACAGCTTTTAATATCCTTTCTTTGTTCTCTACATTTGGAGTTTCTATTATTATGTGGCAAGAGGAGTTTCTTTTCTGATCTAATCTGTTTGGTGTTCTGTAAGCCTCTTGGATATTTACTGGCATCTCTTTCTTTAGGTTTGGGAAGTTTTCTTCTATGATTTTGTTGAAGATATTTCCTGGACCATGGAGTTGGGAGTCTTCTCTTTCCTCTATGCCTATAATTCTTAGGTTCCATCTTTTCATTGAGTCCTTGATTTCTTGGATGTTGTGGGTGAGAGATTTTTTAGCCTTCTCATTTTCTTTGGATGTTGAACTGATTTCTTCCATCGAATCTTCCATGCCTGAGATCCTGTCTTCCATCTCTTGCATCCTATTTTTCATACTCACATCCGTAGTTCCTGTTCTCTTCTCTTGATTCTCCATTTCCTCTTTTAACTCTGACTGTGTTTTCTTTATTGTTTCCATTTCTATTTTCATGTCTTGAATGGTAGTGTTCGTTTTGTACATTTCCTTCTCCAGTTTGCTTGTTTTTGTCTGGAGATCTTTCATTGCTTTATCCTTTTCCTGTTCAAGCTGGGTCACCTTGGCTTGGAGCTCTTTAATGATGTTATTCGTTGTTTTGACTTGTAGAATTGTGGCTTCTTTGAAATCCTTCATAGTTTTAAGTTCTTCTTGAAGGGACTTTATCACTTTCCATAATGTAGAATTGTCATCGTTTTCATGTGTTTCAGTTGTGGTGAGGTGGTTTGGGCTTGACGGAATAGCGTTGCTTTCTTTTGTTGGAGACATTTCGCTCTGTTTTTTTTTTTTTTTTTTTTTTTTTTTTTTTTTTGTCTCTGGCCTCTGGCCATGTGGATTTTTTTTTTTTTTTTTTTTTTTGCTGTCTTCTGGACTTGAGTCCAAAGGGGGCACTGTGGTGTAGGAGTTGCCTTACTCCACCCCTAAAAGGTGAGTCATTCAGTCCTGCCTCCCAGGTGGGGACCTAATTAATTCAGGTGGCGGAGCTGTGCACAAGTAAGTTCTGATTCCCCGCCGGAAGGGCCCTTACTAGTACAAAAGTTCGATATAGGACAGTTTCAAATATCTCCCCGTTTTCCCAGGGTTGGTTCCTGTAGGGGGTAAATCTGCAGTTCAGCTCCAATAGCCTTGCCGCTCCTGAGGCTTGGAAGCTGGCCAGTGACGTCACATACTGGGATCTGAAGGCACTTTGCAGCAGAGCTACTTCACTTCCAAGAGTCGCAACCTTTCCCAGATAATTGGATCCTCTGTGTGAGACCTGGGAGTGCCCAGCAGGGTGGCAAATCTGGGAATTTTTCAATATAGATGATTTTGTAATTTAACAAGCTCCCTTCAGCGCTTTGTGTTAAGACATTCACTTCAATTGGAAAATGGTAATTATACTTTTATTCACAGAAAATACACTGATTGATACTGAAATCAAAATTGCTTTTACTGACCAGATTGCAGAGAAAACAGAGCAAACTAATTGAAGTGAGTAATATGAGCCGCACATCTTACAAAGATGCACTGCATTGGTAAAAATGTACTAAAGTTAATGTGGGTTTTTTTTTTCAGCCTGATGTTATACAAAACCAACTCAAATTTCAGTGGTTTGAAAAGGCAATATCTGGGGCTAGAGAGATAACTCAACAGTTACAGTTAAGATCATTTGCTGTTGCTGCAGGATAGTTTTCAGCACCCACACATGGCTCACTTTTTTCTGTATCTTTAGTTCCAGAGAATCTGATGCCCTCTTCTGACTTCCACAGGTACCAGACACACATGTAGTGCTCAACATGCATGGAGGCAAAAAAACACTTTTATACACTAAAATATAAATGATTTTTTAAAGTAATTTCTGATCAGCAATCAGTTGGAAGTTCTGCTGACTAGAGTTACCCTGGGCTTCACATGTCTGTGTGGAAACATCTTTGCCTTGCTGGCTGGAGATGGCTAGATTCTGAGAACTTCATCTCCTGTGTGGTGGTCCTGAAGCCTAGTGTGGTCATGGGCAGTGTGGTGCTTCATCATCCTGTGGGGGAGGTAAGGCTTTAGAGATAAAACCGCTGAGTCCTCAGGGTTCTGATGGAAGGTGCTCTCCCTATTCATGATCCATTTCCATGCTCTGTGGTACTTTGTTTGTCTACCTCCTGAGTGCTGGAATTAAAGGCATGCACTACCCTCCCATTTCTTTTTTTATTTTTATGTATAGAAGTCTATGTGTATGGCATGTGTGTGGATGTTACTTGTGTAAGTGATGTCTTTCACACACACATGAACTCTAGAGAAGTGACTAAAATGTTAAGTAAAGGGAGACAACAAGACATGATACAGAAATTCCCTGTTGAAAGTAAGATTTGCTTAGGGACAGGCACTGGGTTGGAGGTGTATCTCAGTTAGAGTTACTGTTGTGATGAAAAACTATGACCGAAAGCAACTTGAGAAGGAAAGGGTGTATTTGACTTACACTTCCACATTGTGTACATCACTAAAAGAAACCAGAGGAGGAACTCAAACAGGGCAGGAATCAGAAGCTGATGAAGAGGCCATGAAGGGGTGCTGCTTACAGGCTTTTTCCCCATGACTTGTTCATCCTGATTTTTTATAGAGAAGCCAAGACCACCAGCCCAGGGGTGGCCCCATCTACAATGGGCTGGAATCTCCCACATTAATCACTAATTAATAAAATGCTCCATAGGCTTGCCTACAGCTCAATCTCATAGAAGTATTTTCTCAATCGGGGTCCCTCCTCTCAAATGACTCTAGCATATGTAGATAAAATTAGCCAGCATAGTGCCTGTATGGTTATATTTTAACAGTTTGCACATGTGTTATTGATCATACATTTTCAAACTCATAATAATGAGCAAAATGTCATCACATTTAGAGAGCTTTACATTTAAAAGAACTTTGTATTGGAGATGGAGAGATGTCTCAAAAGTTAAAAATATATATTGTTTTTCCAGGGGATATGTACAGTTCCTAGCAGTTTACAATCACCTATAACTCCAGCTCTGGGGATCCAATGCCCTCTTCTGACCTCCTTGAGCACCTGCACTCACATTTGCATACCTAAAACACACACAAAAAAAAAAAAAAAAAAAAAAAAAACGGAAAATAAATCCTTATAGCAAGAGTCTTGTACCAATTTATCATTTCAATAACTATTACCCCTCTAGTAATCATAATGGAAATTGCATTTTGTAGTTATTTAAATTTATAATGCAATATTTTAGAGGTCAATCTGAAATGTGATCAATTACTTTTCAAGTTGTTGTAACCAAATATCTGACAAGAAGCAACTTGGGAAAGAAAGGGCTTATTTTGACTCACACATTGAGAGTACGGTCATCATGACAGAGAAAGCAGGTGTGACGATTTGAATAGGAGTGGCCCATATAGACTCATGTGTTTGAATATTTGACCTATAGAGAGTGTCACTATTAGGAGAAGTGGCCTTGTTGAAGTAGGTGTGGCCTTGTCAAAGGAAGTGTGTCACTGTGGGTGTGCGGGCTTTGAGGTCTCATATATACTCAACGTTAGGCCAATGTGACAGTCATTTCTGCTGTCTGCAGATCAAGATGTAGAACTCTCAGCTCTTTCTACAGCTCCATAGCTGCCTGCAGGCCACCATGACAATAATGGACTAAACCTCTGAAATTATAAACCAGTTCCAATTAAATGTTTTCCTTTATAAGAGTTGTAATGGTTACAGTATCTCTTCATAGCTATAGAACAGTGACTAAGACAGTAGAGTAGACGTGAACTTGTCTGTAAAGATCATCTTATATCTCAAACAGGGCTCTTGTTGACTGCCCTACAAGAACGGGGTAGATAGACAGCAAAGAGTAAAGGAAGGCACTCGTTTGTTAGTTCAGGATAAACAACCTTTAAACAGATCAAAACATCCTAAAATGGATTGCTATACAGGATTTGAATACAATAGGTTTGAACTCTAAGAAACATGAGAATCCTAGCTGAGAGCTGTCATAGCCCTAAGAAGTGTTTACAGCTCACAAGCTCTTTGGAGGCTTTCAGGTTTTGGGGTAACTCAGGATGCAAACTCTCAGCCTTTGGATGATCAAGAGGAGAGACATCATCATACAGGTTGGGAGGTGAAAGCTATGCTAATTGACATGACTATGCAAGTCATTGCAGAGAGTATGGGCACATGGAACACATGGAACTGGCACACTGTACACCTCACATAAACTCAATCTTTATTTAACAATTACATGATTTCAGAGAAAAAAAATAAAGCCATAGACACTGGAAGATGTGCAGACCTCCAAAGATTCACTGGGAATTAAAACATCATAACAAAATAAAAACTCAACATGTTGAAAAAAATTATCCAATTAATTCCAAAGCCAGCCAACAAGAAATGTACAAGAAAGCAAACGCTATCACAGAACTGCGCTTGTCAGCAGAGAATACTTGACCTAGAAGCCAGAAGCTCAACAACAGACACTGATTAAGCTAAAGAGATGTAGTAAGAGTGGGATGAAGAAGGAGCTCAGTGTGGGTGTAACCAAGTGAACCTCTAATTTCCACAGCAGAAACTCAAAAAGGGTGACCAAATGGGATGGACTGAGAAAAAGCAGAATAGCAACAGTATTCAGACCTGTATGGCTAAATTAGGAGAAAAATGCCTAGAACAGTGGAGGCATAGGGATGGCGGCAGCATGAGTCTGTCCTGGTTTTTCCACACAATGCATGTCCACCTGCACTACCAAGATGATGCCCCATCAGAGCCTCTCTTCTGTCTCACAGAGGGGCACTTAAGGCACTGTCCTCTGGGAGCTGCACTGGGTGGCCCAGGTGCAGTGGCTCAAGGCAACTTTAGGATGTCATCCCCAGTCAGCTCCACTGTGAGCAGTGCCTTCCAGCCTCTTTGTAACAGGATGAAGCATTAATGCTAAGCAAGCTATTCTCTTGGAAAACTCTGAAACTGTTCCACTTAGAAAGCACTGTGTATGGCTGTTGACTGTCCTTAAAATCAAGGCTTCTTTCCCACTTAAAGCTGGAGAAGGAGAAAGGGGAGCATTTTCAATAAAAGAATCTAAAAATTCTAATATCCATTGCTTGTTAAAGAAGAGCAAGGATACAGGTGTGAGGAAGAACCCACATGGATTTAGTCAGGTGACCCAGGTCACATCCACTTTGACAGGTCCTGCAGCAGTATGGATGCCTGTTGTGGTGTGGTGAGAAGGACACGTAACCTTTACTTTTCCTCCCTGGTTAATCATGAGAAAACCCCTAGCCGTCCCAACAGTGAGTGGGCCACCCCTCAGATGTGAAACCTTGCACCCTGTTCATTAGTACACTGCACTAGTTGTGAGAACAGAAAAGCCATTTCAGCCAGAGAAATGACCTCAACCAGGTGCTTCAGAACATAGAACTACTAAGAGAGATGGGGAACCCTGAAGCAAAAGACAGTCATTAAAGACTGCCTGGCATGGTCAAAGAAGTCCTGGACTTCAGTTACCAATAGAGAGTCACCCTGGCTCCTTTAACTGCATCACACTAACTGCATTAAGATATGAAAAGTAAGAAAAACTAGGTGTGAAAGGAGTGATTTCTCTTACTATATATGTTTCTATAAAATTTAAATTATGCTAATTGGGGATGTGGCCCATACGGAGCACTTGCCTAGTATCCCTAGGGACCTAGGTCTTATCCGCACTGTGTATATAACTGCATATGTCTTCTAAATATATATTTATATGTACAAAATTTATTAATCTATTTACATAGAGTTCTAAACATTTATTGATATTTTTTTAAAATCAGATATCTCACAAAAGAAAACTTCAGAATATGTATTAATGACTAATTTCAGCATAAACAGTGACAAATTAATGATAATGACATGTTTCCTAACATCACAAGTTAAATATAAATACAAATAAGCCTCATGTTTAAATGAAAACTGGAAGTCCTAAGAGGCCTGGGAACTCAGCACAGTTCTGAACACCATATTTTACTTCTTCAGCATTTGTTATTTCTCATCCACAAACATTAATTAAGCCCTCAAAAGTTATATTCACACATCATTTTAACTTTGATTGGCTTTGTTCAAAATATAATAACTTAAGAGCATCCAAGATGGCACCGTCCATAAAGCACTGTATCTGAGTAGTAGGTGAACAAGATTAGTCACTGTGGAGTGATCATGAGGTCTCAAAGGCAACTCTGAAACACAGATGATGTCTGAATTTCCAAGACAAACACTTAGACTGGTCACCACTCAAACCAGCCCACACAGTTCCCAGGGAAACCACCCTGTGATCAGCCAGCTTTGTCACCCATCAGAAAGGAAGAGCTCCTGCCAGAGCAGATTTATCCCATGAGCAGATCCAGCCCACAGCTCCAGCACAGATCAATGGCCATGCCAGTCTGCTGATATTCAGCATGCATGCAGACCTGTCCACCCAACAGGGAAAAACAGCCAGACCACAAGGACAAAGTTAAGAGAGATTTTCTTTCCAGAGTTCCCAACATGGCGGCACAGTGTGCACTTTAGCTGAGTGGCAGAGACAAAACCCAGCCACAACAAAGCAATTAGGAGCCAAGACTGAGTGCAAACAGAACAGGCGACTGTGTCTTCCCCACAAATATTGGTGCGGGTCACTCACCCTAGCACCCGAGCCTTTGAGGCAGGCAGCAACATGCACGCTGAGGCTGGCACCCATCTTAGGTGGAACTCCTTGCCTGGATGGTCAGCCTAGCTGCTGAACCAGAATGACTGTGTCAGTGAGGGGAGAACACAGGCCCAACCACAGCTCTCTCTACCTTTCTGAGGAGAAATGCCAGCTCTCAGGTCCTCACAGAATGGCCCACTCCTGACTCCAATCACCTGTATATAGGTCCAATTGGATCACAACCACTTGAGGAGAGTGGCTGTCTCTCTCCAAGAACCAGTCTATTACAGGAACCTACCCACCATCTGGAGGTGGACACGGGGATCTCAAGATTACCCAACCCCCAGAACAGGGACTTTTCCTGAGCACCAAGGCCAACATCAGAAAACACCAGACAATACTGGAGTCAACTAGTTTACAAAATGCCAGTGTAAGAACATGGTAAATAAATAAATAAACTTTTTGTATCAATATACAAAGATCTATTCAATTGTGGTTAAATATACTCTTAATTATGTATCAATATACAAAGATCAATGCCTATGTAGCCCAATACAATCTTAATATTATGTCCATATACAAGGGTCAATACCATTGTGGCCAACTATAATCTTAATTTTGTATCAATATACAAAGATCAATACCGATGTAATCCAATACAATCTTATTTTTGCACAATAAACAATGGTCAATACCATTTTAGCCAAATATACTACTAATTTTGTATCATTATACAAAGGTATAACGGCATATTCAATAATCTGCCCCTTCTTCTTGGACCTTCCTGTGCTATGTCTATGTCTCATTTTTCTCAAGCCTATGCACTCCTACATAGGAGAGGAAGAAGGACACAGAAAAGGAAAAGTAGTAAGTCCCTGGGTCTAATCTCCAAAACCCATTAAACAGGACCATTTATCAGCTTGTAATCTCTTCCCCTAAATATCAGAGTTTTCAGATATCCTTCAAATAACCAAAAAGAAAGGCGGAGAAACACCCTCCCCACCCTCTGGGCATGGGACGTCGCTCTCTTAAAGTGACTTCCTTTGATACAAAATTAAAGGTAACGCTTCCTAATGGTATCATACCTAGAGATACTTAAAAATAAAATGTGAAGCTCTGGCCTCTTGATACCAACCGTCTAAAACGGTCTAGGATGGTTAAGTAAAACAAACTCCTAGTCATGCAAACATGTCACTTTGTTAGCTACTATGACAGTCTATCACAGATATTCTCTAAACTACTCAGTAATCAAGTTGTTAAGAGACAAGCAACATTTGCTTATCTAAATACAAGAGATGGATAGGGCATCTTCAAAAACCCCAAGAGATCTGCAGAATATGACATTCAAATATGTTATCTTAAATTAAGATTTTCATTTTTTTGATATCGAGACATATCAGGTCCTGACAGCACCCCCTATTCTACTCCAAGTAGAAGATAAGCATCAAAGAATCTCCAGTGTGACATGGTTGAATTAGTGGCAAGCCTATCCCATGGCATGAAAAACCCATTGCTCCAACTGCAGACAGACTGCTGTCCAAAAAGGACAAAACTTGGTAGCAGGGAAGTTGACAGCCTAACTCTGCCAAGACAGGGTAGGTAAGTCCTTCATAATCCCTGCTCTACAACAAATGTCTGTCAGAGAAACAGGACCCAAAGGCTGAAGACTGATGCAGGAATGTATGGAGAGAAAACGGGAACTGTCCAGGCAGTCACTGGTATGTCATTTCTTAGTTTTGGAAGCTGCAGGCCCTGCACTTCCTATATAAGCAAATATATTTATCCCTCTCAGGTCTCTGAGGTGGTTGAAGAATAGACAGCTAGAGTCTCATAGTTAAATTTTGAGTTGTTTAGGAATCAAGAGGGTGTTATAGATCTAAGAAGATACTCTTAAAAGTGTGTTGCAAGTTAGTATGAATGTTGAGTCAGATATAGACCTTTAAACTCATGGAGATGGTTAGATAATAGAATGTCAAAGTCAGGGGTCAAATATGTAAAAACTTGACATTGGGAAGGTATACTGGGCCATTTAACTCTCATAAATGTGGCAAATTTATATCTGTTGTTTTGTATAGTATTTACTGTTATAAGAGAAGGAACCATCTGTTGGACTGAAAGGGAAAACTGCTGGGGGGAAGAGGGTGGAAGGGCTAGTATTTTATTAAGTATTTTTGCATCTATGTTCATGAGGGAGATTGGTCTGAAGTTCTCTTTCTTTGTTGGGTCTTTGTGTGGTTTAGGAATCAGAATGAGAGTGGCCTCATAGAATGAGTTTGGCAGTGTTCTTTCTGTTTCTATGTGGTGGAAGAGTTTGAAAAGTAATGGTGTTAGTTCCTCTTTGAAGGTCCGGTAGAATTCCGTGCTAAAGCCATCTGGCCCTGGGCTTTTTTTGGTTGGGAGATTATTAATGACTGTTTCTATTTCCTTAGGTGTTATTGGGCTGTTTAAGCTGTTAATCTGATTTTGATTTAGTTTTGGTAGGTGGAATTTATCGAGGAAATTGTCCATTTCACTTAGGTTTTCAAATTTAGTGGAATATAGATTTTTAAAGTAATGTCCGAATATTTTCTGGATCTCCTCAATGTCTGTTGTTATTTCTCCCTTTTCATTTCTGATTTTGTTGATTTGTGTTCTTTCCCTTTGCCTTTTAGTTAATTTGGCTAGGGGTCTGTCTATTTTGTTGATTTTCTCAAAGAACCAACTCTTGGTTTCATTGATTCTTTGTATAGTTCTTTTTGATTCTAAGTTGTTGATTTCAGCTCTAAGTTTGATGGTTTCCTATCTTCTGCTCTTCTTGGGAGTGTTTGTTTCTTTTTTTTCCAATTCACCCAGCTTAGCTGTTAGTTCACTAATATGAGCTGTCACAATTTTCTTTTTGAAAGCACTTAGTGCTATGAACTTTCCTCGTAGCACAGCTTTCAATGTATCCCATAGGTTTGGGTATGTTGTGTCTTCATTGTCGTTGGATTTTAAGAAGTCTTTGATTTCCTTCCTTATTTCTTCCCTGAGCCACTGCTCATCCAGTAAGGAGCTGTTCAATTTCCATGTGTGTGTAGGCTTTCTGTTGATTCTTTTACTGTTGAAGACCAGCTTTATTCCGTGGTGGTCTGATAAGATACAAGGTGTTATTTCAATTTTCTTGTATCTACTGAGACTATCTTTGTGACCAATTATGTGGTCGATTTTGGAGAAGGTTCCGTGGGGTGCTGAGAAAAAGGTGTATTCCTTTGTGTTTGGGTGAAACGTTCTGTAGATATCTGTTAGGTCCATTTGGTTCATGATCTCTGTTAGTCTCAATATTTCTCTGTTTGTCTTCTGTCTTGATGATCTGTCCTTTGTTGTGAGTGGGGTGTTGAAGTCTCCCACTACTAATGTGTTGTGATCGACGTGCGCTTTAAGTTTTAGAAGTGTTTCTTTTACGAAAGTAGGTGCCTTTGTATTTGGGGCATAGATGTTCAGTATTGAAATTTCCTCTTGATGAATATTCCCTTTAATGAGTATATAGTGCCCTTCTTTGTCTTTCTTCATTAACTTCAGTTGGAAGTCTGTTTTGTTTGATATTAGGATGGCTACTCCAGCTTGCTTCCTGGGTCCATTTGCTTGGAAAACCTTTTCCCAGCCCTTTGCTCTGAGGCAGTGTCTATCTTTTGTAGTTAGATGTGTCTCTTGTATACAGCATAAGGAAGGGTCTTGCTTGCGGATCCACTCTGTAAACCTATGTCTTTTTATTGGGGAGTTGAGTCCACTGATGTTGATGGATATTAGTGACCTGGGGTTGTTATTTCCCATTAGTTTGGTATAGGTGGTGGTCCTGTTCCTCTTTTGGTTTAGTTGCTGATGGGTTTTCTATTCCCTTTGTTTTCTTGGGTGGAGTTTTCTTCTCTGGGTTGGGATTTTCCTTCTAGGATTTTCTGTAGGGCTGGGTTTGTGGGTAGATATTGTTTAAATTTGATTTTGTCATGGAATATCTTGTTTTCTCCATCTATGTTGATAGAGAGTTTTGCTGGGTAAAGTAGTCTGGCTGGGCATCTATGATCTCTTAGGACTTGTAGTATATCTGAGCAGGCCCTTCTAGCTTTTATCGTTTCTGGGGAGAAGTCAGGTGTAATTCTGATGGGTCTGCCATTGTATGTGACTTGACCTTTTTCTTTTACAGCTTTTAATATTCTTTCTTTGTTCTCTACATTTGGGGTTTCAATTATTATGTGGCGAGAGGAGTTTCTTTTCTGGTCTAATCTGTTTGGTGTTCTGTATGCCTCTTGGATTTTTATTGGCATCTCTTTTTTCAGGTTTGGGAAGTTTTCCTCTATGATTTTGTTGAAGATATTTCCTGGACCTTGGAGTCGGGAGTCCTCTCTTTCCTCTATACCTATAATTCTTAGGTTCCGTCTTTCATTGAGTCCTTGATTTCTTGGATGTTGTGGGTGAGAGATTTTTTAGCCTTCTCATTTTCTTTGGATGTTGTACTGATTTCTTCCACTGAATCTTCCATGCCTGAGATCCTGTCTTCCATCTCTTGCATCCTATTGTTGATACTCACATCCGTAGTTCCTGTTCTCTTCCCTTGGTTCTCCACTTCCTCTTTTAACTCTGCCTGTGTTTTCTTTATTGTTTCTATTTCTATTTTCATGTCTTGTATGGTTTTGTTCGTTTTGTACATTTCCTTCTCCAGCTTGCTTGTTTTTGTATGAAAATCTTTCATGGCTTTTTCCTTTTCCTGTTCAAGCTCTGTCACCTTGGCTTGGAGCTCTAATGGTGTTGTTCCTTGTTTTGATTTGTAGAATTGTGGTTTCTTTGAATTCCTTCATAGATTTAAGTTCTTCTTGCAGGGACTCTATCACTTTCCATACTGCAGAATTGTCAATGTTTTCATGTGTTTCTGTTGGTGTGTGGTCATCCAAATTGGATGAGCTAGGATGGTTCTGCTTTGTTGGAGTCATAATTCCTTGATTTCTATTTTTTTTTTTTGACCTTTCGCCATTGGATGCATTTAGCTGTCTGTTTTCTGTGCTTGGAACCACAGTGGATGATTTGGTGCAGGGGACGAGTTACTTGGCTATCTGTCGTTGCTTACAGGGGGATTTCAAGGTCACTGTGGTTTTAATGGCCAGAGGCACTGTGATCTGGTGCAGCCTATTCCCAGGTTGTGAATAATGGACCAGGATTGTTTCACTGCTCCCAATTCAGACTTCTCTATGTTGCACTTTGAGTTATCAGCCTGTAATGGTTCTGATGGTATGGGCCTGTTTGCCCAGGCACAGAATCTGTGGGCTTTGTTTGTCGTCCCGGAGGCTGACAGGGTCTGGCTCCACACCTGATATGTCTGGATTTTCCAGGATACAGCTATGGTCCCGATTTCTGGTTTCTCTCTAGTCTTCTCGCCACAGGGCTGGACCCTGTGCCTAATTCCCTTCTTGTCTGCGCCGCCACGGGTCCCGTGGGTACCCCAAGCCCCGGATCCTCCGGCTGCCTGAGTGCACCTCTCGTCCCAGCAGCTCCGCCGTGGGTGCACGGACCCCTGGTCCCATCCACGCCTGTCTCTCTCCCCAGATGACCTGCCGTGGACTGGCGGGGATTTGTCCCTGCCCGCCGTGCTCTCTCCCCAGCTGCGCTATAGTGTGTGTGCGAGATTTGGCCCCTCCCGCCTGCTTTTGTGTTCCCAGCTTCCTGAGCTCTCTCGGAACCTCCCGCCCTCCTGCCCTCCTGCTTCATGAGCAGCTGCGGACCACCTGCTGAGCCCCCTGTTTGTTCCTTGCTAAGGCTTCCACTATCTTGCAACCTTTTCTAAGTGGGTATAAGTTCAACCTGATGTGTGGGGAGCCCAATAGGACAGCGATCTATGGCCAAATGGACCCTGATTCTGCCTGCTGTAAGTTGGGATCGATCTTACCAGGCGCCTCACCAAATGGGAGTTCCCGAATCCCGCGTTTAGTGGCCTCCGTGTCTGTGAGAGATGGGGAGAGCCTTGCCCTGGGACTTTTAACAGTCCCTTGGGAGCTGTGAGTGTTCCGGGGGGGGGTCTAGCCCCTCCGGTTTTTGCACAGTGCCCAATATCTCTGTGTTTTTTATGGCTCTTTTTTCCCCACGTTCAGAATGCCTCAGTGTAGGTCGCCGCCATCTTCGCTCCAGTGATTTTCTTAAAGAATTTAAAATGTGCTTCTCAAGACAGAATTGTAACCCAAAGACACTGTGATATTTTACTTTAGTTTATTATTTTATTTTGTTTGAAGTATGGTGTCTCTGTTGCCCAGGCTGGCCTGAAGCATGTACTCCTCTTTCCTTGTCCTTTCTTGTGCTATGATAACAATTGTGAAACAATTCACATAATAACACTGTGATATCTTACAACCAACTTTTAAAAAGTAGTTCCAACAGTGGGTTAATATACAAAATTTATAAATAACTCAAGAAATTAACACCAAGAAGCCAAATAATCTAATCAAAAAATGGGGTAGAGAGCTAAACCAAGAATTCACAAAGGAGGAATCCCTAATGGCTGAGAGATACTTGAAGAAATGCTCAGCATCCTTAATCATCAGAGAAATGCAACTCAAGAGGACTCTGACATTCCATCTCACACCTGTCAGAATGGCTAAGATAAAGAGCTCAAATGACAGCACATGCTGGTGAGGGTGTGGAGAAAGGGGAACCCTCCTCCATTGCTGGTGGGAGTGCAAACTTGTACAACCACTATGGAAGTCAGTCTGGTGATATTTTAGAAAACTTGGAATAGCTCTACCTCAAGACTCAGCCATACCACTTCTGGATGTACATGCAAATTATTCCTTACCAAACCACAGGGACATTTCCTCATCTATGTTCATAGCAGCCTTATTTGTAATAGCTCGAAACTGGAAACAACCCAGATGTCCCTCAACCGAGGAATGGATAAAAACAAACAAACAAAAAAAAAAAAAACAAAACTAAACTGTGGTACATCTACACAATGGAATACTACTCAGCCATCAGAAACAAAGAAATCATGTAATTTGCAGCCAAATGGATGGAACTAGAGCAGCTCATCCTGAGTGAGCTAACCCAGACTCAGAAGGATGCACATGGCATCTATTCACTTATAATCGGATTTTAGATATATAGTACAGGATAACTATCCTACAGGCAATGCACCAAAGGGAACAGGAACATAGACTGTATTACCTGTCAATGAGACACTTTGCCCTAGTGGTGCTGCCTTGTAGGCCCCCAGTGTATGAGGAGGCTCTTGGCCCTCATATGACTGCTGAAGTAGGGCGGGGGACTGATATGTAGGAACACGCCACTCCAGAGGAGTGGGATGGAAGGGATAGGGGGTAGAGGGTGGGAGGGCAGGACTGGGAGGGGTGGAAAGAGGGCACTGTGATGGAGATGCAACCTGAATAAGTAAACATAAAAAAGACTGCACCATCCAGAAAAAAAAGAATTTCAAATAAATACAATTTATTTATTTATTTTTTTACCATGTGCCCCCTCTCTCAACTCCTTCTGAGATTGTTTCTCATACATTCCCTAGCAAACTTGGAGTCTTTTTTTTTCTCAAGTCCAATTTATGCTGCCAATGGGGCATTCCACTGGAACATGGTTAATCTATAAGCGATCACACCAGTAGTTCTCAACCTTCCTAATGCTGGAAGAAGTGCCCTTAATACAATTCTTCATGTTGTGGTGATCCCCAAGTATAAGATTATTTTTGTTGTTAATTCATGACTATAATTTTGCTACTGTTATGAATTGTAATGTAAGTACCTGATATACAGATGGTCTTGGGTGACCCCTTGCAAAGGGATTGTTTGAACCTCAAAGGTGTCAGGATCCACAGATTAAAAACCACTGGGCTACACCCTTAAAGAAAACTGTCTCTTATTCTCCCACAACTATCAAATTACAAGGAGTTCTTCAGCTGGGGGCAGGGGTGGGACTTCATTTTCACCTCCCCTCTCCATGCTGGGATTTTGTGTGTCTTCAGCTGGTGCAGGTCTTGTGAGTTTATATGTGCAGTGTCTGCAAGGTAGCTATGCTCACATCATGCCACCACTGCCGTGGCCCTGCAGTGTCTGGAAAACACTGTTTCCTTGTGGTCATCCACTGCCTCTGGATCCTACAATCTTTCCTTCTTAGAAGAAATAATGTGATTTTTAAAATATATTTCCAAATCAAAACATTGCAAATTACAGGGATTGTTCAACATTCTGTGTAGTGTCTGGAAGAACTAAAACTCAAAATAACAGCAATTACATGATGTCACCTAATGGAAAACTTTGGATTCTATTAGCTTCAGATGCTTCTTGAACCTTTAAGAAAATTCTAGGCTTGCAAGAGAAATGTGTTTTTATAAGTTGAATTATATGTGGATGTGACAATATGGAAAAATAGCTAACACAATTATCCAAAATAGAAGACTAGATTGTGTGTGGTATGAACTTACTTTTTTGTGTCTTGTAGCCCCCTCCTCTTTTATTAAATGAAGACGAGTGTGATATTATTGAAGGGGGTGGGAAGAATCTTGTACTATTCTGCATTCTGGGATGCCTGCAAGATGACAGCAGCTTTGTTCTTGTGGTAGAGCGGCAGGAAGAGGACTCTGGGTATCTGCAGTGTGGAGCTGTTTGCCACTGTTCAGTCACATAGATCTGTACTTCCCCAGGACACAGAAGTCAGCGTTCTTGGAACATGATCAGTAGTAAAGAAAGTGCTTCTGGGAAGGTGATGGGGAGGAACAGAGTCTGAAAACTGAGGGTTTGTTTGGGGGAGGCGAAGGGTTTGTTACTCATCATGTAAAACACATCTAGTGCAGTGTGAAGCCTGTCTGCTCCATTAGTAGTCTGTGAAGCTGGAGTCCTTGCTCTCCCCTGAGAGCCACATGCTTCAGGGCTGCTCAATTCATAGGAAATACTTACTCAAGTCCAAGATGGGTGAGCTTCAGCAGGACCAGTGGCCTCAAAGTGTATGGCTGTGTGGTTCACCTCTGAGTGAGAGCTTTATCCTTCCAGATGGGCTCACTACCACAGACCCTGGAGGACAGGAGCAGCTGGCACCTCATTCTCCTCTTCCAGGGGCTGTGGTCTTTCTGCTTGTCCTCCACCTCTGTGTACTAGAAATATAGGAACAGAAGGTTGGCACATGGGTTTCCACCACAGCTGTGCTAAGGGCTGTACCTGGGCTTGGTCTTCCTCATGATGCTTTGTATTCAAACATCCTTATACCCACAAGATACAGCACCACAGAGGCACCCTTTCAGGTCTCCAGAAACAGTCAGGCCTAGTCCTGGCCATCATCATAGATACAATATTTAAATAACGAATTAGTAGTAGGGAACTTATTAGTAGTAATTTAGAATGTGGACATCCACTGTGGACTTAGCATTGTGTTTCCTGCAGATGACATCCTCCCCCCTCCATTTTACAAATGAGAGACAGAGCAAGGCTCAAAAGATGTTGTGTAACCTGCTCAAGCTAATGCGTGTATTGAGTCTCCTTGGCTCTCAAGCCTGGTGCTGTGTGTATGTAACTAGAGAATCTTTTAGCTCTGCAAATAGAGCAATTTGAGATACCTTTTAGGCTGATATAAATGTGCTTTGAAATGTGCAGAAGAGGGGGAAAGCTCTGCATTTTCCCCAGCTCTAAAAGCCCGTGTTCCATTATGTCTGAGCTGTGTTGATCCTGGCTGGCTGGAACCGTCAGGCTCTGTCTGAGCAGTCATCACACCAGGCGTCGCACAGAATACAGAGCACACAGGGGCTGTGCACTTTTATGAGTGTATATTGTTTTGGAAAGAACACAAGTGTAGGTCATTAACTCCTAATGGCTGTTTTAAAACACAGCTAATTGTTCAGTAATAGGTAGTTGGTTAAATGAATTATGTATACTTTGCAATGTGCAGCCATTACAAAGTACATTTTGTGAGAATATGCAGAAACATTAGAAGTCAGTAATGATCAGTTGTAAGATGAAGCACTGAAGTCATATTGTGGGCTTATCATTTTCTTTTTATTTAAAAACATGTAAATAAATATGTAGATGAATAAACCACAGGAAAGAAAATGGTGATTGAGGAAGGAGGTTCTATCACTTACTTCTTTCTTCAGTTTATTTTACTTTTTAATATTTCTACTAATGGCATATTTATGGTGGAAATATGTTATTTTTAGGTTTAAAAAAGTAAAAGGAAGATGGTAGGAACACGTGAAACCCTTCATGTGGCGCAGCTCATATGTCCTAGAGAAAACCCACTGTCCTCCTCTATGTATGATATCAAAGAGCAAAGGCTTCCCTGTAACTTGTTTTTACTTAAATGATAGTCTGTGGAACTCTCTAGCTGTCAATAAAAATAATCACATCACCAATCTTATCAGACTCTGGGGCAAAGTACATGTATGTGCTTGAATTTTCTTTGCTAATTTCTCACGAATGGAAATCTGAGCTCTTTCCAGTTGCTCTCAGTTAACAGATCTTAAGTATTTTGCCAACATATTTAAAAAAATCCTACTGGATGTTGTACATTACTGCTGTAAAGTTTTATGGAAAAGTTGGCTTTTCAGTTTTACTTTTTTATGTTTGACACAAATGTACTTGTCTACAATGCACTGTGGTCGTGTTCAACATGACCCTCTTTCATCTCCTCTCACTCTTCCTTCCCTTCTCCTCAGACAGTCTTCTCCTATCCTTGCTTTCTCCCTCCTTTCTCTTTTATTTTTTAGCCCCCATTCAGTTAGTCACAGCCCCCATGTGCTCGCAATTACAATGATCATGTCACATCCAGGCCGCAGTATCCCACCACACTTCTCCCCATGCTTTGGTTCTGGTAGTCTTTTGCGTTCCCTCCTCCACGTTTCTTGGGCCTTAGAGGGGCTGATGGACACACACTGAGGTGCTCACTCTCAGCTGCCTCTCTGGTAGTCCTTTGCGTCCCCTCTTCCACGTTTCTCGGGCCTTAGAGGAGCTGACGGATACACACTGAGGCGCTCACTCTCAGTTGCCTCTCGTTTTCAGCACTTCGGCCAGTTGTGAATCCTGGTTTTGACCATTGTCTGCTGTTGTGTCTGCTCAGGCTTAGAGCAGCATTCGTCCATGGAAATGTGCATTTTAGCATTCCATATGTATCTGTTTTCTGCTCCCAAAGGATGGACATGTGGTATGTGGATCATGAAGATTCCAGGCCTTTCCTTTGCCCTAGCCTTCTTGTGCATGGGAAAGTGGGCAGTTTCACTCCCAAGATTCAAATCAGATCTTTTGTTCCTAAGGCAGATGTGGCTTCATCTCTCAACATTTGACCCCAAAGGCTAGAATCTGCAGTCCATTGTTGAGAGAAGGTCTAATAATTGTTTCTGATACATTGAATTCAATGCTGAGATCTGGTTACCACCCCTTCTGAGGCATTCTCTTGATTGGTTAATAAAAGTTGCTTATGGCCAATTAGCTGGGCAGAAAGCATATAGGAAGGCAGGACTTCCTCAGATCAGCAGGAATTCCACACACACAGAGACTCTTTCCTCTTTTCTCTGGGAGACACAGAAGGAGAAAGACATCTGGAGAAGTCTGGAAGGTACTCACAGGCACATGTTGGTTTGGGGTTAACTTAGAGTAGCTAATTGAGAGTCTGCCCAGCTAAGGGCTAAGCATTAAAATATTAAAAGGTCTTGGTGTGTTTAATTATTGGGGAAAAGACTGCGGCGGCTTATAGACCCTCAGTCCAAGCAGTCCCGGGCTGTTGGATTCTCAGACTCCCCTTGAGCCCAGGCGAATCTCCCGCCAAGCCGCCGGTAATTCTACCAGCCTAATATAACAACTTATATTAATTAACAGAGTTTAGGTTATAGGTGGTGTAGGCCACCTTTGGTCCCGGGGCTCTTTCTCCAGGATAAGTTAGGCAACCGGTGAAGGCACTCAGGCCAGGCAGCCTGCTCCTCTGCCAAGCCGCCGGCTACTCTGTCAGCCACTCTGCCAGCCTAATATTACAGTTTATACTTACTAATAACTACATTAATTAATTAATTTGCAGTTTTCAGTCCATCCTCAGCAATGGTGTTGCCTCTTTCAGATTCTTTGCCTCTTCAGGGCTAAGCATCAGATTAAAGTTGGCCTATTTTAATCTGATAATTAGTCCTGAAGTCAATCACAGTTTGAACCAATGAGGAGGGTGCTGGGACCAGAACTCATTAGCTCAGTTCTGTGCCTTGCCTGGCTAGAGACATTCTTCATCTTCAGAGTCAGTATCAATTGAGGAATTTCCACCCACGTCTTCTGGACTGAAGAAAAGCAGCAAGCTGCCTGACTCACATCCACAGTACTCCTTTTCCTCTTTATAGTTGGAAGAAAGATGTGGATCCAGGCTGGTTAATTTTCTATGAAAAGTGAGTTTTTTTGGGCCATGGAGATGGCTCAATGGGTAATGCTCTTGGTACCAAGTGTAAAGATGAGTTCAGTTACTAAAGCCCACATGATGGAAGAAGAGAACTAATTTCCAGAGGTTGTCCTCTGTCCCATGCACTTGCACATGCACACACACACACACACACACACACACACACACACACACACTACACACACATATAAATAAATATATAATAAAAAGAAGTGACTATCTCCTCTGCATGATTTCTCACCCAATGCTGCCATGCTATGTTCTTTGTTTTTACTCTTACAAGATGTTTTATTTAAACTTGCCTGTAACATTTAAAATTCAAAGGATGTACTGGATAGGCTTCAGAGAGATCTGTAAGTTTGCTTCTGTTTCTCTTCAAGGATGACATCCCCCATCCAAACCCACCAAATGGTATGACAGAGGTGATGGGACAGAGGCAACACCACTGCTGAAGATGGAGCACAGATTCTCATGTCTGGAGAAGATGGCTCCAGAGATCAGGGTGTAGGTTATAAAGTCAGTGAGGAAGGTGAGTGACTTCCATCCCCCCTACACCTTGCTTTAGACACAACTGTGTGAAGAACTTTATATGATGCCAAGTTTGGATGCAAAGATGTTTGTGGTCATGGTGCACCCTGGGCAGCTCAGTGGACAGTGAATCTCTCAGTCACCTATGTAAGGTCTTCTACATTTAAAAGGTCTAATTATTTCATTTATTAATTAATAGTATCACAAATCACCAATATATTTTTTTGTACCCAGTAGAATCATAAATATAATCCCCAGAAACTGGAAGACAACTGTTTGCATTCCACTCATGTGTAACTCTTTTTCATCTGGGGACACAGGAGTCTGTGAGATTCTGAGAACAGTCTCAACCCTTGAGATTAGCTGAGACCTTCATCCCTCGTCCATCTCTAGGTCAGGACTGGCTTTCACATCACAAAAAGTTCCCAGAGTGGAGCTAAGGCCAGGCTGAATCTGTAATCCAGAGAGAGACATTTACATAACAGTGTGTGACAAATGTCAAGTATGGTCGAGAGTCTTTTAAACATTTCCAACATCCCATGTCCCTATGATTTCATTTATTCCATAAATTTAGCACAGTCATGTTCAACAAAGTTACAAATGAAGTGATGCCTGTGATGCATTCACTAATGTACTCCTGCTATCACAAGTTCAGAATAAAATCACTTGTGATGCAGGGCAAAGGGCACCTTCTTCTCTGACCTCGATCATATCTCTGACCTGAGATCTTTTGTTATGTGATACATTTTATGTTGTGACATTGTTTTGTCCCTTGGTGTTCCTTTTACTGCAATCTCTTTCATCTGCCCCTCATACACTGCTGGGTGTCTACTGGAAGCTGCAGTTCCTGAGAAGGACAGTTTGTTTTCTTTCTGCTTTCAGGACTAGCCACACTGGCTTCCCAACTGATACGGCTGCATGCACTTATTCATAAGGTAGAGAAAGGACTAAATCTCCCAATGTTCAGGATCCCAGTGTTCTGTTGCAGATGGGCAGATTTTTGAATGCTATGCTTGATGGAAAGAAAGTTGGCTGCTAAGGATAGAACTCAGGACTCATCCTCCATGGGCAGAGCACGGGCATTTCTCACAAGGCTCCACTCTGGGGGCGGGGGAGACTACCTTCCTTGTCCCAAGCGCAGGAGGATGTGGGCATCGCACAACATCCCTCCCACGCCCCATGCCTTGTGGTGATTAAGATCTGTGTGTCACATAGTAGGGTTCCCTCTCTCCCTCCCTGTGGTATATGAATATGTGTTTATGTGCATAAGTGTGTCTCAATTGCACATGTGTGCATATGTTTGTGTGCATACATGTGTGAGTGTTTCTCATTGCTCTCCATCTCATTTTTAAAGTCACAGTCTCTCACTGAACCCAGAGCTCCCAGTTCAGAAAGACTATCTGGCATGTGGCTGCAAGGACACTCCCTCCTTCCTCTGTTCACCAAGGTTGGGGCTACAGGTATTAGCCACAATGTCTGGATGTTTTTCTAGGGTCTTGGAAATCTGAACTCAGATCTGAATGCTTGTGTGGCAGGCACTTTACCAAAGAAACCATACCCCCATCCCATAGAATTATTTTAAATGCTATGATGGGGACAGTAATTTTGGTCAAATTATTATATTTAAAATTTGATGTGCACTATTACTTGAAGGGCTTATATTTATATCTGGTTATACCTCCTCAAAAGAGTAGCCACTGAAATACACAGTGCATACACAACCCACAGGCTGTTGGATTGAAAGTCTGCAGAAGGTGTGGAGTTCACCACACAGGCTCCCTATTCTGTAAGGAGAAGTGAAAACATCGGTCTGCCAATCTCCAGCAATGGCATTTGAATGGTTGTAGTTATAAATGAGGAATATTTTAGGATGGAAAGAGATATATTTCAGGACTTGTTTATTTGTGATGCCTTGATATCCGGTTTACCAAGAAAGAATTCTTCTACCGGAATCAAACTGATAAAGTGGAATCCACTTTCAACAGTTTGTAAAAACTGGCCAGAAGCAGCCACAGGAGCTTTTGAGTCTTGGAGAATGTTTTTATACAGGAGGGCTGTACTTCTGTCTCAAAGAGATTTGAGTCCACCCTCCGTTTGGTTAGGTGATGTATCAAGCAGAGTGTACACCATTCCATAAAGCATTTGAGTGCGCTGAAGTGGGATACATAAAAGGCATGAGTAAATTATGTTTGAAAACTCATAATGGCGTAGTCACTCACAAACGAAATGAATCTGAGGCATCTGATTTCTAGTCCTGTCCTCAGAATGACAAACAGCCTTTCTTTGCTCAACAAAACCACTTCTGAGCATCACAAATGTCTTAAGTTTGTGTCTGGGAGTTCTCAGTTAAATACCAGGTATTACAGAGGACAAATGCATACTTAGCACACGGGTGCCATGACATTTCAATTTGCCCATCATTGATAAACCAATGAAGCATGGGTGTGATGTCTTCTATTTTATTCCTCCTCTGACCTTGGTTTTTGTATACCAGTTTGGCTGTGATTTTCCCAGAGTGGTGAGCTTAGGAAGTTGAGGAAGTTTGATCCACCTCCATGGGAAGTCTGTGGACGAATGACACAGGGAAGCTGCTGGGCTCAGACCTTCAAGACCCGAGTTCTTAAGGAGGGTAAAGGAGTGTACACATGTTAGTCCCCCCAGAATTAAAAGACTTCAGAGTTGACATCCCTGAAGGTCTCTCAGCTACATGTTTGTGGAACATTGCTGCATTTTAATCATTCCCATGCTGTTATTCAAATGTGCCTCGTAAAAGCCATGTGTTGGAACCAATCTGTAAACTGGGAAGCTGAGATCTTGGGGTAATTAAGGTTAGATAAGATGATATGCAAGTGAGTTTGTAGCAAGTGGGAGAATCCTGGGAAGCACATTCATCCTTTTTTTCTGACCTTATCATGGATTCCACATTGTCCTGAGGCAGACAGGGACACGGACTGTGTCACGTCCCTCCTTGAGAAATGAGATAAATTAATTTCTACCCGTTACAGATTATCCAGTTTTGGATTTTTTTTTTTATAGAAACAGAAAACAAACTAAAACACCACACTTCCATGGCAGTACCTCTAGAATAAGCATAAATACACCAGAACGAGTTTCTTTCCTGACCTCGAATATTTCTGTAAGGATGTTCCAGGTTAAGATGCTGAGGCTGCCATGTTTTCACTTATAGTCAGATTTTAGCCATATAGTACAGGATAACTATACTACAACCAATGCACCAAAGGGAACAGGAACATGGACTTTTTTTTCCTGTCAGTGAGACACTTTGCCCTAGTGGTACTGCCTTGTAGGCCCCCAGTATATGAGGAGGCTCTTGGCCCTCATATGACTGCTGAACTGGGGCAGGGGACTGTTATGTAGGGACACTCCACTCCAGAGGAGTGGGATGGAAGGGATAGGGGGTAGAGGGTGGGAGGGCGGGACTGGGATGGGTGAAAAGAGGACACTATGATGGAGATATAACCTGAAGTAATAAATAAATAAAATTAAAAAAAAAGGTGCTGAGACTGAGGCTTTGGTCCTGGAGCCCCTAGTCTCTTCATGCAGTCCATAGTATTTAAGGCTCATTATGAGAAAAATTTAAATATTTATTATTTTCCATGACCTTGTGGGTGCATTTATCCTTCTCCTCAGTGTTTGGATTCCTCCAAGTGTCTCCTGATTTAGTAATTATAAGTTCCTTTAGTCTGTGCTTGTCATGGAAAATTCTTATTTCTCCTTCAGTTATAAAGGGTAGATTTTCTGGAAATAATAATCTGGGTTATCAGTTATTTTCTTTCATGTTCTTTGACCACCTGGGTTATGGAGTTCCTGAGGGCAGGCCTGGATGATTTTGGGGTGGGTTTGCTTTTGTGTGTGATTTGATGCTTCTGTGTTTCAAAGGTTGGTGTTCTTTCCTTGTTCTGTGGCCTCAGTCTTCTAAGTAGGATATGACACAGGGGTGTCCTATCTTAGTATTAGAACAGGTCTTGGTGCTTGTTCTAAAGCAAGGTGCCATCTGTCAATCAGTTCTTTCACTGTGTGGTTAGCTCTGGGGATGGGTCAGGTGCCTTACCTCTGGCTCCTCACTCGATCAGTTTTCTATTTAACCTAATCCCTATTAACCTTTACTCTTGTAAAAAATCTCAAGAAACTCCTTTGAAAATAGCCAGTACCACTTTTTTTGCCGTGGTAAAATAAAGGCTAGAAAAATTTAAAATTTTTTTATATGTAACCTGTCTTCACTGTGGAAGCAAAAAATGAATCCCAGCTAACAAATCAGAAAACTATGGTATATTCAGAGAAAGGGACAGAACCACACACACATGAACCAAATATACACTTTATTGTTAAATTTGAGTTTTATAGAACACATACTCTTGTAGTTCACTTTTATATGTAATGTTTTAGATGCACTTTTAACTTTTCTTGAGAATTCTAGACCTCCAAGATTCTGCCTTGGAACAGTTTGGGTTAAGATGATAAAAATATAATCAAGTGGGTGGTTTAAACAAAGAAAACATTTCCCACATGCTGGCTGGAAAATTCAGGGCTACAGGTCTCCCTGGCATGTTCCTGACAGAATTTATAGCTATTCAGTGGAACAATACACACGGTAGAAAGGGGCCTGTCCAGCTTCTGGATAAATGTAATGTGAAATATAGGATCTGATTTGACCTATGAAGCTTGAAAGTATCCACACTGGACCTTCTTTATAGTGGGTGGGAAAAATAGGCCAGAGAGAGAGAGAGCCCACACTTGCTACCCTAAATTTAAAAACACAAAGGCTGTGATTTGTGCTCACTGGTTTTGTACACCGACCTTGTGCATGGGTGTGACTTAGTTTGAACAAGTGAGCAAGACTTAACCCTCTGTGTAGAATCCTCTAACACTGGCACTGCTGTTAAACATAAAAGATTTTGCATAGAACTCCATGGAAGCCCTGGTGGGTTCCAGTGCAGAATCCTCAGTCCTCTCTTCATTGGAGGTCAGTGATGTTTGAATAGCTTCTTCATGGGTTTCAAATGCTCACTCATGTGCATTCTCCCAGTTTCTGAGATTCAGGTGGGCGAGGGCTTGCTTCTTACTAGATGAGTGGAATTTTTCTGTATTCACTGAAAGCTTCCTGAGTCAAGGTAATACATTGCTGTTCTTCTCTGAAGTTTACCTCAGGAAAATGGATTTGACTTAGGAATTGGTCAGGGGCTGTGGTGTTAGTACATCTCCTTGGTGTTCAAACCCTGAGATTTTACCCTGTCTCCCTGTTCTACTCCTTGAAGAAGAATTTATGTGTCAGTCCCATGCCATCCATGCATATTATCTTTGTGAGAAGATTCTAAGGTTCCTGAACCTCCAGCTACTTAAAGAGGATGCAGTGTTTTACTTAGAATAAAGTCACACATTTATTGATAACCAAGTTGAGGTTACCTAGCAAAAGAAGAGTTCCACAAAAGGTGGACCATTGCCAACACATCAAAACTTTCTGCGGGCAATGCCACTGAGTGACAGTTTTGCACTTCCTTAGTTGAATGACTAGATATGGATTTGAGCCTCACTTTACCAGATTAATTTGAAAATTTTAATAGTATTTATTTATTTGTGTGTATGTGCTCATGCATGCCATTGTGTGTGTGTGTGTGTGTGTGTGTGTGTGTGTGTGTGAGTTTGTGCATGTGTGTAGATCAGAGTACAATTTGAGGGAGTTAGATGCCCCCTTATACTATCTGTGTTCTGGGGATTGAACTCAAGTCACCAGGGTTGGTGGCAAATGACTTTAATCTCTAACCATGTCACTAGCCTTCAATTATTATTGCTTTATAATTAAAAGAATTCTGTGTAGACTGTAGAGATGTCTCAGTGGTTGAAAATATCAGTTGCTCTTCCAGAGGATCCAGGTTTGTTTCCCAACCCCCACACAGCAACTTAAAACCATCTGTTGATTCTAGTTTCAGGGGATCCAACACCCTCTTCTTGTCTCTACAGGCACTGGGCGCTTATGTGGTGCATAGACAAATATGCAGGCAAAGCATTCATTTACATAACATAAAATAAATAAAATCAGAACAAAACGGAAAACTAATGATTAAAAACTAAAAATTAATTTTGTGTGTTTGATGTTTGAGTGGTGTGTGTGTATTGTGTGTGTGTGTATACACACGTGTGCATGTGTGAGAGGACCAGAGGAGGCCATCCAGTGTACTGTACTCTCACTATTCACTATTTTAACCTTGAAACAGAGTCTCTCACTGACCTAGAAGCTTGCCTTCCTGGCTGGGCTTGGTGCCTCTGATCTCCCAATGGATGATTTGTTCCATCCCCTAGCACTGTGGTTACAGGTGTACAGTCTACTACTGATTCTTCAAGACTGCTGGGATCCAAACGCAGATGTCACCTCCCAGTCTTCTCTTTGCTCAACTATTATGAGTAAACATTCGGTTTTCCACTAAGGTCACACTGAGCCCACATCTAATGTCGCTGAATTCTGAAAACAAAACTCCCTTTCCTTTGGATAAACTCATGAATTTATTTAGAACCATATTCATTTGACACAGTGACAAGGCTCAGACTTCCAGGAAGTCTTCATCACATTGTCTTAGGCTTTTCTATTTTCAACATGCACAGAAGTTGCTCAAGTGAAACACAAACTACACACTTTCATTTGGTTAGTGTTCAGGGAACAAGAGACTGTGGAGTGGCTCAGCCCCAAATATGGTGTCTGGATTACAGACCTCCCTTTAAGGTCCAGAAATCTATGCTGCAGAGGAGGAAGGGAGATTTGAAGAGCCAGAAGTGGTGAATGACTGTAAAGAAACAGTGGCTTTGGGACACAGTAGGACATACGAAATCACAACAGTTGTGACAGCATGTGCAAGACCTGTGCAAGCTCAAGCCAGAGAGAACTGTGAAATGGCGGAGGGGAGGTGGACAAATGTCCCACCCCTAGCTGCTGGCATTTGATACCTGCTGGTAGAGAAGAGTTAGTTTTCCTTAATGATGTGACCCCTGGTATATTGACTGCATGGTGGAGCAGGCCCCACACCAGAGATAGTTGGACAATCCAAATAGGACAGGATGTGTTAAAGAGAGAGAGAGAGAGAGAGAGAGAGAGAGAGAGAGAGAGAGAGAGAAAGTGACAAAAAGAGAGAACATGAAGATGGGTGATTAGGGAGGTTGGGGTGGATCTGGGCGGAATGGGTGAATATGATAAGAACAGATTGCTCAAAGAATAGATAAAACATTATTTAAATGGTAATGTACCAGATAATAAATGTAACCAAACTCAACAGCTTGCTTTTCCTAGGGGATAAAGGTGCTGTGAAGTTTTTGTTTCAGAATTTAAATTGATGGTTTTTGGAAAGTCAACCTAGGGATGGTTTTGATTCTCATGCATTAATGCAATTAGAATTGAAGATCATATGTTCTCCTCACAATCATATCTCACCCATAGAGGTTTGTCACAGACCTCACCAGATGTTATTGCTTCTGACAGTGATCTATCACTTATTTTTCTCAACTTTAAGCAATTTAAGGACACATCTAAGCTGTCTTCGTAATACCTCATCACTCTGAAACAAATGACAGTACAAAGTCATAACTGTCCCCAAGGAAAATTGCTGTGTGGACAGTGTGAAGAGCCTGACATGTTTGCCCATGCTTAGTGTCACTGGGAGCTTGTCACTGATTCCTTCTTGATGCATTAGGAAATGACAGATGTCTCATATGTGTCTCAACTGCCCCTGTTCAGGCTTACTGGATGTCTTGTTAAAAGTACAGCGAGCTTCAGTCTCTAACAAGCCTGACACAGCTTGATGATGGCTGAGCAAACAAGAAAAAAGAGGACACTGGTTCTGGTCTCTGTGGACTTCAGAGTCACTTACCAGATGCAATCTCTAATAGGGTCTATGAAATGGCCAAGCAGACTCTCGGGAGACCCAGCTAGACTCCAGAGTGTAATTTCAGTGTCCAATTCCCAAAAGTATCAAAGGACCAAGAGAGAAATAAATTTCAAAGAATTCTCTTCTCAATTTTCATTATTTTTCCCGTGAATTTATTTATTTGAACATTTTGCATCCCAATCACAGCCTCACTCCTTCCTTTCCTCCTAGTCCCATCCTTCCACACCCCTCAGCCATTCCCCCATCCCCATATCAACCTGGCCTGGCAAATCATGTTGGATTAGGACTAAATGCCTCCTCTTTTACTGAGACAAACAAGGCAGGCCTGCTAGAGAAAAGAGATCCAAAAGGAGGCAACAGAATTGGGTCAGGGAATTCCCCTGCTCTAATTGTTTGAGGATCCATTGAAGACCAAGCAGCCCATCAGCTTCATATATGTATAGGGGCCCCAGGCCCAGTCCATGCATGTTCTTTGTTTGGTGGTTCAGTCTCTGTGAGCCCCCATGGGCCAAAGTTAGTTGTCTATGTATATCTTCTTGTGGTGTTCTTGATCCCTCCAGTTCCCTCAATCCTTTCCCCTAACCCTTCCACAAGACAACGTGAGTTCTGCCTAATGTTTGCCTGTGGGTCTCTACACCTGTTTACATTTTCTGATGAATGAAGCCTCTCAGAAGACAGTTATGCTGGGCTTCTGTCTGCAAGGATAGCAGAGTATCATTAATAGTGTCAAGGGTTGACTCTCTTCTATGAAGTGAGTCTGAAGTTGGGACTGTCATTGGTTGGCCATTCTCTCAATCTCTGCTCCATATTTGTCCCTGCAAGTCTTTTAGGCAGGAAAAAATTTTGCATTGAAGGTTTTGTGGGTGAGTTGTCCCCCTCTCTCCTCTGAAGGTCCTGCGTGGCTGAAAGAGGTGGCCACTTCAGTCTTAGTATCCCCCGCTGCTAGGAGTCTTAGCTAGGGTCACCCTCATATCCTCCCAGGAGCCTCTCCTGTCCTTGGTCTCCATGTTGTCCCAGAGATGTCTCCTCAACAATTTCCCTTCTCTCTCCTAATCTTCTTACCCCCATCTCTTCTCTTCCACACCTGATTGCCTCCCATCCCCCATTCCCCTCTCTATCCCCTCTCAGACCAAGTTCCCTCACTCCCTCCACTTCCACTGTCTATTTTACTTCCCCTTCTAAGAAGCATCCTCCCTTAAGTCCTCCTTGTAATTTAGCTTCTTTGGGTCTGTGAATTGTAGTATGATTATCCTGTACTATGTGGCTAATATCCACTTATGAGTGAGTACATACCATGTGTCTTTCTGGGTCTGTGTTACCTCACTCAGGATGATCTTTTATAGTTCCATCCATTTGTCTGCAAACTTCTTGATGTCCTTGTTTTTAATAGCTGAGTAGTATTCCATTGTGTACATATATTACAGTTTCTTTATCCATATGTTCTTTGGTTGAGGATATCTAGGCTTTTTCCAGTTTCTGGATATTATGAATAAAGCTGCTATAAACATAGTTGAGAAAATGTCCTGTGGCTTGGTGGAGCAGCTTTTGGGTATATGCCCAGGAGCTGTATAGTTGGTTCTTGAGGTAGAACTATTCCAAATTTTCTGAGAAATTACCAGACTTCTTTCCAAAGTGGTTGTACAAGTTGGCACTCTCACCAGCAATGAAGGAGTGTTCCCTTTTCTCCACATCCTCACCAACATGTGCTGTCCCTTGAGTCTTTGATCTTAGTCATTCTGACAAATGTAAGATGGAATCACAGATTTGTTTTGATTGCATTTCCCTGATGGCTAAAGTCATTAAATATTTCTTTAAGTGCTTCTTGGCCATTAGAGATTCCTCTGTTGAGAATTCTCAGTTTAGCTCTGTACCCCATTTTTAATTGATTATTTGGTTTGTTGGTGTTTAATTTCTTGAATTCTTTATATATTTTGGATATTAGCCCTCTGTCAGATGTAGGGTTGGTGAAGATCTTTTCCAAGTCTGTAGGCTGCCGTTTGTTCTCTTGATGGTGTCCTTTGGCTTACAGAAGATTTTCAATTTCATAAAGTCCCTCTTATGAGTTGTTGATCTGAACTGAACTATTAGTGTTCCATTCAGGAAGTTGTCTCCTTACCAAGAGCTCAAGACTATTCCCCACTTTCTCTTCTATTAGATTTAGTGTATCCAGTTTTATGTTGAGGTCTTTGATCCACTTGGACTCCAGTTTTGTGAAGGGTGATAAATATGGTTCTATTTGCATTCATCTACATGCTGACATCCTGTTAGAGGAGCACAATTTGTTGAATATGCTTTCTTTATTGTATTGCATGGTTTTGGCTTCTCTGTCAAAAAACAAGTGTCTGTAGGTGAGTGCATTTATTTCTTGGTCTTCAATTTGATTCCATTGATTAATCTCTGTGTTTTTATGCCAATATTATGTGGTTTTTATTACTGTTGCTCTGTAGTACAGCTTCAAATCAGGGATGGTAATGCTTCCTGAAGTTCTTTTATTGTACAGGGTTGTTTTTGCTATCCTGCTTTGTTTTGTTTTGTTTTTTTTCTTTTTCTATAATTAAGTTGGGAATTACTCTTTCAAGGCACATAAAGAATTGTGTTGGAATTTTGATTGGAAGTGCATTGACTCTGTAAAATGTTTTTGGTAAGATGGCCATTTTTAATATGTTAATCCTACCAATCCAAGAGCATGGGAGATCTTTCCATCTTCTGAAATCTTTAATTTCTTTCTCTGAAGACTTGAAGTTTTTGTCATACATGATTTTCACTTGCTTTATTAGATTTACACCAAGATATTTTATATTGTTTGTGGTTATTGTGAAGGGTGTTGTTTCTTTAATTTCTTTTCAGCCTATTTATTGTTTGTGTAAAGGAGGGCTACTGCTTTTTTTTTGAGATAATTTTGTATCCAGCCACTTTGCTGAAGGTGTTTATCAGCTGTAGGAGTTCTCTGGAAGAGTTTTAGCAGTCACTTATGTATACTATATCATATCATCTGCAAATGGGAATATTTTGATTTCTTCCTGCATCCCTGGGATGAAGCCTATCTAATCATGGATGATGATGTTTTTTATGTGTTCTTGGGTTTGGTATGAGAGTATTTTGTTGACTGTTTTTGCATCAATGTTCATGAGGGAAATTGTTCTGAAATTCTCTTTCAGAATTCTTTGTTGGGTCTTTGTATGGTTTGGGTATCAGGATAACTATGGCTTTACAGAATGAGTTTGGCAATGTTCCTACTGTTGCTAGTTTGTGAAACAGTTTGAGGAATATTGATATTAGCTCTTCTTTGAAAGTCTGGTAGAATTCTGTGCTAAAACCATCTGGCCCTGAGCTCTTTTTTGGAGACTTTTGATTATTGTTTCTATTTCCTTAGGGGTTGTAGGACATTTAAATTGTTTACCTGATCTTGATTTAACGTTGATATGTATGTAGAATATATCACAAAGTTTTACCATTTTGTTTAGATTTTGCATTTTTTTGTGGAATATAGGCTTTTTTATATAAGTACTTTATTTTTTTTCTTCAAGTTACATCTCAGTCACAAACCCTTCCCTATTCCCCCTTCCTATCCCACCCTTCCACCCTCTTCCCCCCAACAGCTCCCCTTTTCAATCCAACAAATGGTTCTTTCTCTTAAAACAGTAACTTCTATACAAAACAGCAGAATTAAATATGCCACATTTATGAGAGTTA
>CAJQZJ010011617.1:5218345-5238299 GCA_907164525.1 Lophiomys imhausi
TTTTTTTTGATATCGTGACATATCAGCTCCTGACAGCACCCCCTATTCTACTCCAAGTAGAAGATAAGCATCGAAGAATCTCCAGTGTGAGATGGTTGAATTAGTAGCAAGCCTATCTCTTGGCATGAAAAAACTCCTTGCTTCAACTGCAGACAGACTGCTGTCCAAAAAGGACAAAACTTGGTAGCAGGGAAGTCGACAGCCTAGCTCTGCCAAGACAAAGTAGGTTAGTCCTTCATAATCCCTGCTCTGGAATATAGGCTTTTAAAGTGAGCCCTAATGATTCTTTCTATTTCCTCAGTGTCTGTTGTTATATCTCCCTTTCATTTTTGATTTTGTTAATTTGGATAGTGCCTCTCTACCTTTTAGTTATTTTGATTAGGGGTTTGTCTATCTTGTTGATTTTCTCAAAGAGACAGCTATTGGTTTCATCAATCCTGTATATTGTTTTCTTTGTTTTTAAGTGATTTCAGCCTTGATTTTGATCATTTCCTACCATCTACTCCTCTTGGGTGTGCTTTCTATTTTTTTTTGTTGTTCTAGAGCATTTAGGTGTGTTTTTAAATTGTTAGTATGAGAATTCTCTAATATCTTCATAAAGGCACTTAGTGCTATGAACTTTTGTCTTAGCACTGCTTTCATTATGTTCCATATGTTTAGGTATGTTTTGCTTTCATTTTTATGGTATTCTAGAAAGTCTTTATTTTCTCTTTCTTTCTTTCTTTCTTTCTTTCTTTCTTTCTTTCTTTCTTTCTTTCTTTCTTTCTGTCTTTCTTTCTTTCTTTCTTCCCTTTCCTAGAAGTCATGGAGTAGTGAGCTGTTCAGTTTCTATTAGTTTGCAGGTTTTTTGCTATTTCTGTTATTGTTGAAGTGTACCTTTAATTCATGGTGGTCTGACAAGATACAAGGGTTATTTCAATTTTCTTGTATCTGTTGATGTTTGCTTTGTGTCCGAGTATATTGTCAATTTTGGAGAATGTTCTGTGAGCTGTTGAGAAGATTGTATATTCCTTTACGTTAGGGTGAAATGTTCTGTAGATATCTGTTAGGTCCATTGGGTTCATGTCTTTTAGTTTCATTATTTCTTTGTTTGGTTTCTGTGTCATTGATATGTCCATTGGTGAGAGTGGTGTGTTGAAGTCTCTGACTATTAACTTGTAGCGTTCGATGTGTGCTTTAAGCTTAGTAATGTTTCTTTTATGAATGAGGGGGCCTTTGCATTTGGGGCATAGATATTCACAGTTGAGACATCATCTTGGTGGACTTTTCCTTTGGTGAGTTTAAAGTGTCCTTTTCCATCTCTTTCAGTTAATTTTGGTTGAAAGTCTATTTTGTTAGTTACTAGAACAGCTACTCCAGCTTTCTTCTTGGGTTCATTTGCTTGGAAAATATTTTTCCAGCCTTTACTCTGAGATTACATCTATCTTTGTTGGTGAGGAGTGGTTTTTTGTAAGCAGAAGAATAGTGGATCCTATTTTTGCATCCATTCTGTTAGCCTGTGTCTTTTTATTGGGGAATTGAGTCTATTGATGTTGACAGAAATTAATGACCAATTATTGTTATGTCCTCTTATTTTGATGTGTGTGGTAGTAGAATGTGTGTGTGTGTGATGTGTGCTTCCCTTCTTTTGGTTTGCAGATGTGGGGTTATTTATTTCCTGTGTTTTCCTGAGTGTAGTTATTCTGCTTGGGTTGGAGTTTTCCTTCTAGTATCTTCTATTGGACTGGATTTGTGGATAGATATTGTTTAAATTTGGATTTTGTCATGGAATATCTTGTTGTCTCCATCAATAGTTAATATACGTTTTGCTAGGGATAGTAGTCTGGGCTAACATCTGTGCTCTCTTAGGGTCTGTATGACCTCTGTCTAGGCCCTTCATGCATTTTTAGAGTCTCTGTTGAAAAGTCACGTGTAATTCTGATAGGTCTGCCTTTATATGTTACTTGGCCTTATTCCCTTGCAGCTTTTAATATTCTGTTTTTGCTCTGTACATTTAGTGTTTTGATTATTAAGTGGTGGGCAGATTTTCTTTTTTGGTCCAGTCTATTTGGTGTTCTATAAGCTTTTTGTATATTTATAGGCATCTCTTTAGGTTGGGGAAATTTTATTCTATGATTTTGTTGAAAATATTTTCTGTGCTGTGGAGCTGGGAATCTTTTTTTTTTAACATTTATTTATTACTTCAAGTTACATCTCCATCACAGTTCCCTACCTCCACCCCTCCTGGTCCCACCCTCCCAACCACTTCCCCTTCTCCCACCTATTCTACTCCTCCAGTGTGGGGTGCCCTACATATCAGCCCCACTCAGTTCAACAATCATATGAGGGTAAGAGCTTCCTCTTGCACTGCTGGCCTACATTGAAGTTCCATTAGGTCAAAGTGTCCCACCAGCAGGTAACAAAGTCTATGTTCCTATTCCTTTCTGTCTGTTGGTTGTGAGATAGTTATGCTGTACTATATGGCTAAAATCCAGTTATAAGTGAATACATACCATATGCACCATTCTTGGTTAGCTCCCTCGGAATGAGCTTTTCTAGTTAAATCCTTTTGGCAGAAAATTGCATGAATTCCTTTTTTCTGATAGCTGAGTAGTAGTTCATTGTGCAAATGCACCACAAGTTTTTTGTTTATCCTTTCTTTGGCTGAAGGACATCTGTGTTGCTTCCAGTTTCTAGTTATTACATATAAAGCTGCTATGAACATAGTTGAGGAGATGACCTTGTAGTTTGGTGAGGAATCACTTGGATGTATGCCGAGAATTGGTATGGCTTGGTCTTGAAGTAGAACTTTTCCAAGTTTTCTAAAATATCATCAAATTGATTTCCATAGTGGTTATACAAGTTTGTACTCCCACTAGCAATGGAGGAGTGTTCCCCTTTCTCCACAACCTTGCCAGCATGTGCTGTCATTTGAGTTTTTGATCTTAGCCATTCTGGCCTGTGGGAGATGGAATCTCAGAGTCATCTTGAATTGTATTTCTCTGATGATTGAGGATGTGGAGCATTTCTTCAAGTATCTCTTCGGTCATTTGAGATTCCTTTTTTGAAAATTCTCAGTTTAGCTCTGTTCCCCACTTTTTTTTTGATTGGATTATTTGGTTTCTTGGTGTTTAATTTATTGAGTTCTTTGTAAATTTTGGATATTAGCCCTCTGTCAGAGGTGGGGTTGGTAATGCTCTTTCCCAATCTATAGGTTGCCGTTTTGTTCTAATGACAGTATCCTTTGCCTTACAAAAGCTTTTCAGTTTCATGAGGTCCCATTTATTGATTGTTGGTCTTAGAGTCAAAACTATTTGTATTCTGTTCAGGAAGTTGTCACCTGTGCCAATGAGTTCAAGGCTTTCCCTCATTTTCTCTTCTATTAGATATAGTGTGTTGGGCTTTACGTTAAGGTCTTTGATCTACTCGGACTTAACTTTTGTGTAAGGTGATAAGTATGGTTCTAATTTCATTCTTTTACATGTTGATATCCAGTTAGACCAGCACCATTTGTTGAAGATGCTTTCCCTTTTACATTGTACAGTTTTGGCTTCTTTGTTGAAAATTAAGTGTCTTTAGGTATGTGGGTTTATTTCTGGGTCTTCATTTTGATTCCATTGATCCATGGTCTGTTTCTATACCAGTACCATGTGGTTTTTATTACTATTGCCCTGTAGTATATCTTGAAATCAGGGATGGTAATACTTCCAGATTTTTTTTTTTTTTTTTTTTTTTTTTAGGGTTTTTTTTTTTTTTTTTTTTTTTTTTTTTTTTTTTTTTTTTGTTCTTCCACATGAAGTTGAGATTTGTTCTTTAAAGGTCTGTAAAGGATTGTGTTGATATTTTGATAGGAATTGCATTAAATCTGTATATTGCTTTTGTTAGGATGGGGATTTTCAGTATATTGATCCTACCTATCTATGAGCATGGGAGAGCTTTCCATTCTCTTATGTTCTCTTCAGTTTCTTTCTTCAAGGACTTGAAGTTTTTGTCATACAGGTCTTTCACTTGCTTGGTTAGAGATCCCCCAGATATTTTATATTCTTTGTGGCTATTGTGAAGGGTGTTGTTTCCCTAATTTCTTTTCAGGCCCATTTATCTTTTGTATAAAGGAAGGCTTCCATTTTTTTTGAATTAATTTTTTATCCAAACACCTTGCTGAATGTGTTTATCAGTTGTAGGAGTTCTGCGGCAGAATTTTTGGGGTCACTTACATATCATATCATCTGCCAATAGGGATACTTTGACTTCTTCCTTTCCAATTTGTATCCCCTTGATCTCCTTTAGTTGTCTTATTGCTCTAGCTAGGACTTCAAGTTCTATGTTGAAGAGACATGGGAGAGTAGGCATCCTTGTCTTGTCCCTGATTTTAGAGGAAATGCTTAAATTTTCTCTCCATAGAATTTGATTGTGGCTACTGACTTGCTACAGATAGTGCATTTATTATTTCCAGGAATTGTGCTTGTATGCCAGCTCTCTCCAGGACTTTTAGCATGAAGGGGTGTTGGAGGTTGTCAAAATTTTTTTCAGCATCTACTGAGATGATGTGGTTTTTTTCTTTCAAGTTGCTTAAATGATGGATTACGTTGATAGATTTTCATACGTTGAACCACCCCTGAATCCCTGGAATGAAGCTTACTTGATCATGGTGTATGATACTTTTGATGTGTTCTTGGATTCAATTTCAAAGTATTTTATTGAGCATTTTTGAGTCTATGTTCATGAGGGAAATTGGTCTGAAATTCTCTTTCATTGTTGGGTCTTTGTGTGATTTTGGAATCAGAGTGACTGTGGCCTCATAGAATGAGTTTGGCAGTGTTCCATCTGATTCTATTTTGTGGAAAAGTTTGAAGAGTATTGGTGTGAGCTCTTTTTTGAAGGTCTGGTAGAATTTTGTGCTGAAACAAGCTGGCCCTGTTTTTTTTGTTTGTTTGTTTGTTTGTTTGTTTTGTTTTGGTTCAGAGAATTTTAATGACTGTTTCTATTTACTTATGGGTTATAGGACTGTTTAATTTGTTAAACTGATCTTGATTTAACTTTGGTAGGTGGAATCTATCAAGAAAATTGTCCATTTCACTTAGGTTTTCAAATTTTGTGGAGTACAGGTTTTTGAAGTAAGGCCTAAAGATTCTCTGGATTTCCTCGATTTCTGTTGATATTTCTCCCTTTTCATTTCTGATTTTATTGATTTGGGTTTTTTCCCTCCGCCTTTTAGTTAGTGTGGCTAAGGGTTTGTCCATTTTGTTGATTTTGTCAAAGAAGCAACTCTTGGTTTCATTGATTCTTTTTATTGTTCTTTTTGTTTCTAAGTTATTAATTTTAGCCCTAAGTTTGATGATTTCCTGCCTTCTGCTCCTCTTGGGAGTGTTTGCTTCTTTTTGTTTCCAGTTCTTCCAGTTCTGCTGTTAATTTGCTAATATGAGCTTTCACAATTTTCTTTTTGAAGGCATTTAGTGCTATGAACTTTCCTTGTAGCACTTCTTTCATTGTGTCCCATAGGTTTGGATATGTGGTACCTTCATTTTTGTTGGATTGTAAGAAGTGTTTGTTTTCCTTCTTTATTTGTCCTCTGACCCATGGTCATTGAGTAGAGAGTTATTCAGTTTCCATGAATGTGTAGGTTTTCTGTTATTTCTGTTGTTGTTGAAGTTTAGCTTTAATCCACGGTGGTCTGATAATATACATGGGGTTATTTCAATTTTCTGGTATCTGTTGAGGCTTGCTTTGTGTTCAACTATATGGTCGATTTTGGAGAAGGTTCCATGTGGTGCTGAAAAGAAAGTGTATTCTTTTGTGTTTGGGTGAGACATTTTGTAGATATCTGTTAGGTTCATTTGGTTTATGAGCTCTGTTAGACTCATTATTTCTCTGTTTGGTTTCTGTCTTGATGACCTATCCATTGTTGTGAGTGGGGTGTTGAAGTCTTCCACTGTTAATGTATGGGGCTCAATGTGTGGTTTAAGCTTTAGAAGAGTTTCTTTTACAAATGAGGGGACCCTTGTATTTGGGGCAGAGATATTCAGTATGTCATCTCTATGAATTTTTCCTTTAATGAATATGTAGTGCCCTTCCCTATCTTTTTTTGATTAACTTCAGTTGAAATTGTATTTTATTTGATAATAGGATGGCTACTCCAGCTTGCATCCTGGGCCCATTTGCTTGGAAAACCTTTTCCCAGCCCGTTACTCTGAGGTAGCGTCTATCTTTGTTACTGAGATGCTATTCTTGTATACAGCAAAGTGATAGGTCTTGTTTATTGATCCATTCTGTAAGCCTGTGCCTTTTTATTGGGGAGCTGAGTCCATTGATGTTGATGGATATTAATGACCAAAGGTTGTTATTTCCTGTTATTTTGATGTAGGTGGTGTTTATGTGTTTCTTTTGGTTTAGCTGCCGTGGAGTTTTTTGCTTCCTCTGTTTTCTTGGGTGTAGTTATTTTCTCTGGGTAAGAATTTTCCTTCTAGGATCTTCTGTATGGCTGGATCTGTGGGTAGATACTGTTTAAATTTGGTTTTGTCATAAAATATCTTGTTTTCTCCATTTATGTTGATAGAGAGTTTTACTGGGTATAGTAGTCTGGCTGGGCACCTATGTTCTCTTAGGACTTGTAGGATGTCTGCCCAGGCCCTTCTGGCTTTTAAAGTTTCTGAGGAGAGGTCAGGTGTAATTCTGATTGGTCTGCCATCATATGTTACTTGACCTTTTTCTCTTACAGCTTTTAATATTCTTTCTTTGTTCTATACATTTGGAGTTTCTATTATTATGTGGCAAGAGGAATTTCCTTTCTGGTCTAATCTGTTTAGTGTTCTGTAAGCCTCTTGGAATTTTACTGGCATCTCTTTCTTTAGGTTTGGGAAGTTTTCTTCTATGATTTTGTTAAAGATGTTTCCTGGACCTTGGAGTTGGGCATCTTATCTTTCTTCTATGGCTATAATTCTTAGATTCCATCTTTTCATTGAGTCCTTGATTTCTTGGATGTTGTGGATGAGAACTTTTTAGATTTCTCATTTTCTTTGGTTGTTGTACTGATTTCTTCAATCGAATCTTCCATACCTGAGATTCTGTCTTCCATCTCTTGTATCCTATTTTTGATAATGTTGTCTGTAGTTCCTGTTCTCTTTCCTTGATTTTCTACCTCCAGGATTGTCTCTGCTTGTGATTTCTTTATTGCTTCCACTTCCAATTTCAAGTCTTGAACAATTTTCGTTGTTTTATATGTTTCCTGCTCTAATTTCCTTGTCTTTGTCTGCAAATCTTTCAAATCTTTCATTGCCTTGTCTCTTTCCCATTCATGTTGGGCTGCATTGGCTTGGAGGTCTCTAATGGTATTCTCTATTGTTTTCATTTGTAAAACTGAGGATCCTTTAAATTCTCTCAGGGATTTAATTTCTTCTTGTACAGACTCCATCATAATCCTAAGTATAGATTTCTCATCATTTTCATGTGATTCAGCTGTGGTGGGATGTTCAGGGCTTGCTGTGTTAACCTTGCTGAATTTTGCTGGAGTCATCTTTCCCTGATTTTTGTCAGTTTTGTTCTTTTGCAACCTTTAGCCATCTGGTTGCTGTAATCTGATTGTTCCTGCTGTCTTCTGGACCTGGTGTCAAGGAGGGAGCTTTGGTGTAGAGTCCATATAACCTAGTGGTCTGTGGCTTAACACAAGCTAGGTGGGGTCTTGAGATGGGAGCTGGGTCTTGGTGGGCCCCCAAAGATCACCCCTTCCTGTTGTGTCTCATTTGAGGACTCAGGTTGAGGATTGAGTGGCATGAGTTATTCCAGCCTGCAGGGTGTTCTGTCCTAGCAGGTCTTCCTAATGATATCTGTGGGGCTTGGAGGACCAAGGATTATAGACTAGAGCTGCAGATCTCCTGCCACTTGTATGTCTGATCCCAGCATCAGGTCTGTGGTCATGGTCCCCTCAGGTGGCTTCTTCTAGGTGGTCCTCAGGGCACCTCTGTGCCTCTTGACCCTAAACAGTAAGCCCTTGTAGTCTGTATCACTCAGGCAGTGCACAAGGACCAAAACCTTGCTGCTTCCACTCAGGAGCTGTAGATGATGATGACAGATTATCTCGCTGAGAAGGGGCAAGGTGCACTAGGTTTGATATGAACACCACAACCCATCTGCTGGGCTTAGACTCAGTGGAGTTCCACTGCCTTATAACTTGACCACCTGCCTTCCAGCCTGCTCTGATCATACCATTTCAGTGTCACTGCCAGTTCTCTAGGGTCTTGGAGTGACCATGTGAATGCTGGGTGCACAGGAAGCTGGGAGGTACCTCTAACTAGAAGTTGGGGCTGCCTCCAAATTGTCTGCAGTGATCAGACTGGCAGGACACTGTAACAGTGCAGGAAGTTCAGCCCTCTGCCCTGTCTGAACATAATGTTCTTCCACATGATTGTATATTCAGTAGAGTGACCTGTATATCCAACAACTTTCTGGGTAAGCCCCGATATGCTTGTACTTCCCAGACCACTGATCTGCTGAAGATACATTTTGGTGAGCCCGCAGGTCTCCTGTATGAAATGCCAACATGGAAGTTGGGTGCTCTGGAGGCTGGTGAGTACCCGTCTGGGGTTCGGAGCTACTCTTTATGTATTTGAGTGGCTCATGCTGCTTCCACCATGAACTCTGCTATGGCCTCTGTTCTGCACCAGGCTCCGTGTTGGTCTCTGCTCTATGCCACTGTGTTCTGCTTTGGGCCCCGGGCCTCTGCTCTGCAGCTGGTAGGTCTGTTCCCCTGAGTGTCTGGGAGTCCTGTACAGGGAACCCCACTAGTCCCTGAGTTTTCTGGGTAAAACCCTGTGTGTTCATGCTTCTCAGGATGTTACTCAGCTTGTTTATATTTCTGCAATGTCGTAGCTATTTTCCTGGCCTCAAAATGTGTCCTTGCTGTCTGCCTCCATCTTGGATTCCCCTGAAGGTCTTTTTTATTGTCTGTTGATATGTTAATTTTTCTTGTGATGTTTATAGTCAACACATGTTTATCTTCATTATAGTTAAGCCTATTTTTTTATATTTATTGTTTGAGAATTTCATATATACATAAAGTATGTTTTGTTTAAATGCACCTTTATCCCTCCTCAAGGTCTTTCTACTTCTTCCTCCCACACCCAAAGTCTATTTTTTTTTCATGTGAATTAGGTCACCTTCAGGAAAATGGATCTGTAATTTAAAAATCATTGACTTGTGAATGGGGACTTCTTTTGAACATTTTCTGGGGCATTTTGCATTAACTTTTGTGTCTTTAATCTATCTTTTGATCAATAGTAGTCTTTCAGAAAAATATTTATTTTATTACTCACTCATATGTCTGTGTCACATGCTGTAGTTCACACTCTTACATGTCATGTAAAATATTTTCACACATGTAAAATTTTACATCCTGCCCTGGTGTTATTAGACACTTGAACCTCCAAATACTGTGATATTTCTTAAAGAATACATTCCTTTTCCTGACTCTATCTGTGTGGTTGATCTCTGTGGATGGGACTCTCAATCTTCTTTAAATGTACAGTGACTTTCAGGCACACTAAGTATGCTGGGATATCAGGGGGAGGTGGCTCTGTAGGGTTCCCTGCCCAGTTTTAGTTCTCCTTAACTCTGAGAAGCCAGAGCCCAGTTAAACCTATGGGGAAAATATGGAACACAGGGCCACTTAAATACTACTCTGTCTTTCTTAGATTACTGTTATTCTCCTGTGTCTTTCGTCACATTTATTTGGTTATTCCTAGTGTTATGTGGTTCTGATTAGAGTGACTTTCTGAGATAATAGTGTTCAATATTCCTTAGTCCTGGTTAGAATTCTTCTGGATGCTAATCAGGAGTGTCGTTGTTGAAGTGACAATAAGTCCATATGTGCTCAGGGCTGTAATGAGCCACGTTCTCTGGTGGGGTGTGTGCATTGATTTCACTCTGTGAACCCATAATTAATTCTATTTTTCCAGGCATGTGATGACAGGTAGCTGAAATGGGTTGCTAGATGGACTTTTCACTTCTTTCAAGTGTATTTTCATTACCTTACTCCAGGACCCAATTATGTGAGTTTCCAATGAAACATCCAGCTCTGAACTGGCTTTTTATAAAGCATCCTTCACTTGACAATACCTCCAGATGGCATTGACAATCATTTCACTGCCTAGAATCCAAAACAATCCGTGATTTACCACAAAGGGAGGGTGCCACTCTGACTCTCAGTGTCTCTTCGATGCTCTCATCCAATGTTTCATGGTTCTGGACAGCTTTTGTTTATCTCCAGATAAGCCCTGTCTTCTCTAACACAGGGAAATTTGAGATTTATGTACTCATTGTTAGAATTCCCTGCTACGTAAGCCCCAGACCAAGTTCTGCTTACAGTACATACATATTCTGTCCTGGTAACTAGTAATTCAATTTGAGGATCCACTACACACTTCCTTCAGGAAGGTCAGTTCCTGATTAGGTGTTGTGTCTCTTGGTTTCCTTAACAACTTGTTCAATAAAATTCAAACCCTTTAAGACTGAGTTGATTTCCTAATTATCTTTTTGTCTTTCAAGGAGATAAAATCCTAGCACATACTTGGCAATCAAAGATGACCTTTTAAGTAAATAAACATTTACACATATATTCTTGCATGACAGTAACTGAAATTGTGTGGGAATTCCTAAGATCAACTAGGAAATATCACGAATAGTAATATCAGGCAAGATATTTCAACAGGGAAATTATATCTGAATGTATAATCTATAAGAAAATCATTTCTGTTATTTATTCTTTCATAATTTGATATGTGAATACATTGTATATCTACCCCCTACTCCACAATTGTTTCCAAAAGCCCTCCATAAAGTCATCATTGTCATCCTCTTCTTCTCCCTCATCCTCCTCCTCATTTTTTCCTTCCTCCTCCTCTTTCTCCTTTTTGTAATTCAGTGACTCCAGTTAGTGCTCCACAATGAATGGTGTAGGGCCACCCACAGAGGTGTGGACAATGTACCATGGACCTGCTGAAGGAACCTGATTCTTCCATCCACAATGGCCATCACCTACCAAAAAGATCCTTACTTAGAGTTGGGGTTTTGTGAACTGCTCCTTGGAGATATTCTTTATTAGTCAATAGACTCAACACACATAAAGCGACTGCATACCAACATACTAGCCTACTATGAATTAAATAAATGCAAAAGTAGATTTTTAAATGAATAAAATGAAAGATAAGCAGATCAAACAAACTTCATATGAAGAAATGGAGCATGATACAAACAGGTAAAGGATTGGGACTGGTTCACAGTGTGTGTCTAATCCTGTGTCCATTCCAGACAATGCTACTGGTACTCATTACAATGGGCATGCAAAGGACCCATAGCCCAGTGATTCAAGTTTAGAGTCTTTCTAATTTTTTTCACATTCTCTTACACTACTCACATACATTCTTCTGGGGGAAAAAAGCTTGTAGCACCTTTGTATGTAACAGACTACACTGAAGGGTGGCATTCTGACTCTGGCCTCTTCATCAGGCTCTACAGCTTAAGGACAGGACATCTGTTATTTTAGACAGACTCCAAAGTGACTCAGCCTTCCATGTCAGTTCATTTAAGACTGAACTTTTTCTTTTTCCTCAATATCATTGCATTGCCTCATATTGCCTAATGTATCACTGAATATTTACTGTCCTTTAAATAGGTCTTAAAATATTTACTGCTTTCTTCACAACACTATTCTTGTGATGTGCACACACCTATGATGTTTTAAAAGCTTTTAATGTTATAGAGTGAAACATAGATATTGGTTTTGCAAGCAGATTCCCAGAAATGTGCTAAATTGGCCTCACTAAAAGACTGTTCTGCTTTGCAAATAAATGAAAACCAAATTGATTTGATATAATGAAGCAATAAGGAAAGGCTAGTCCTTGGCAGTTAACCCTGATGGTTATTAACTGCTAAGCAATGCCTTGCCCTTGGGCCTTAATTAGCACTTGAAAAATGGAAACAGTTATTATGTTGAAAGCCTAAAAAAGTTGAGCTTTGACTTTGCAGGGATCTGCTGTTCTTGTCTGATTGATTTCTTAACAATTAATGGAAGTTTGTATTTTAAATTATGTCTTTCTGTGGAAACAACTGAAAATATTTAAGGGAATTCACTTGTTTTCCTAGGGAATACATTTATTATGGGAATGTCCCATAAAGGTTTTTTTGGATTAAGTACCTGGCAATAGAAATTAAACTGCATTTATTTTATAGTATTTTTCTTAATTATATATGTAAATTTACAAAAATATGGAGAACAGACTAATAATCTTTTGAAGACTGTTATCAGTATATTTGACTTAATTTTCCTATCTGTGAGAAGGCATTTCTTTAATATTGCAAATTACATTTTATAAATATTCTATCCATCTTTTAAACTATCTTTATATAATGAATATTTTTAATAGTATGTCCAGCATTTTTTCAATGAGTTCTAGACTGCATAATAGAAAAATGTTGAGCTATCTAAATTTTTATGAAAAGTATGTAACAACTACCAGTTTCCCAGGGTGAAACAGTTTGAAGCTGTGTGGCAACTGTTATGAGAGAATCTCCTGTCTTGATGTTATGGAAATAGCAGTGTTTACTGATGGGATTGGGTTAATGCATCCACCAGATAAATCATATATTTATTGAGCTCTTTCTAAGATGGCATTGCACACAAATATGGGGTCAAATTCTTTTCCTTCAAATCTTATACAATGAGTTAGTAATCCCGAACCAACCTTACCCATTCTTGGTATTTTTCTTGGTGCTAATTTTTGAATACATGTTACTTTTCAATTGTTAATCACAGAATATTCTGGAAGGGTCTAGCAAAAACAGTGCAGTTTTCATTCACTCAGAAAGACAATAATGTTCCATATATGGTAGCCAAAACTTTTGTGCCCTCATGCTCACCAGCCTGGAGTCATCTACATTAGACAATGAGCATGTAACTGGAATCTGCCATGCTCCCACACATCTCACACATGTGCATATGCGATTCACACACAAAAATACCAATCCTCCAAACACGCACACGTCATAAGTCACAGCACACATATCATAGCACATATCACTCCATCCCTTTCCTGATTTGTTACATTCATTTTCCAGGGTCCCAGTAGCATTTCCTGTAAGTAGAGCAGGCTCTTGGCCCCTGAAGTCTTACAGCACTGTACCACAATATCCCTTGTGTCAGGAAGAAAGGCTTTCAGAGGTATGCCATGCAGTTTCAAGAGTCTGTGGTCCTTGGTTCAGGAGAAGTGGAAATTTAGGTCTTGCTCCAGCATTGAAGGTGGTTGTAGTGTCTGTACCAGTACTTGTGGAAGCCCCAGGGAAGGCTGGAGAAGGGAGAATGAGACTGACCCTCTTTTCCCACTTGCTGTCTCTGCTTTCTCTCTCACATTAGCTGCCTGTGTTTTTCACTCAGTACTTCAGTGTTGAAGACAGCACATCATATAATGTCCTCAAATCACACGAAGCTGGGAATCAAAGACTCTCTGAGGGACTGTGAATGGGATTTTGGCTTTTAGTTGGTGGGAATCAGTGAGCCCAGAAGAGCTTTTTTAAAATTAATATTTTACTTTTAAAGGTTATAAAATAATTACATCTTTCTTCCTCCCCTTTCCTCCCTCTAACTCCTCCCATGTACTTCCCCTTGCTCTCCTTCAAATTCATGACCACTTTTTCTTTAACTGTTGTCATATATATAGAATATTGCATACAACATATATATAATGCATATAACATTATATACAATATACATATGTATATAATGCTATATATATAAACATATACATATATATATCACCATTTTCACTAAGGGAGACTATTTCTCCCACTCTCAGCATTCGTTAGTTACCTGTAGTTCTTTATCTATGGTTGAAGCCCCATGAAATTTCCTTCTTCCATGTTAGCATGTCTATTGGTGTCATCTTTGTTAAGCTCATGTTTAGGCAGTCACATTGTTGAGACATTATGGATACAGCTTCTGACATTCCTAAGAATCTCACAGAACAATCCCTGACACTGGCTCCTACGCTATTTCTGACATGATTCCTGAGCCTTAGGTACAGAAGTTGTGTTGTAGATTATTTATTTGGACTGTGCCTCATAGCTCTGCCATTTTGATTGGTCATGATTTTCTGTAATGGCCTCTGTTGCAAAGAGACATTTCTTTGATGAGGTGTGAAAATTATACTTGTCTAGATCCTGGAGAACCTCAGAAGAGTTTTTGAAAAGATAAATTATACTTTCCCTTTGTAAAATATCAGCTCACTGCTTTTCTTAGGGACAGAAGTTAGGTCAGGGCAGAGAAGGGAAGGTGATTAGGGATATATTTAATTAATCCAAGGACACATCTGGTGTCTAGGGCCAGCATGTGGTAAGGACCAATGAGTTAATGAATGGTTGTTGTAACATGAATAGATTTTACTGATAGAAACAAAAAAGTTTGCTAAGGTGTTGGCAAGAATAAACAAGAAAGAAGTCCAGATCACAAACCATTTAAACTGAGAAAATTTAAGGATGCAGATGCTAAAGGAAGGGAACATACACTAGGATGAGTTTGGTGGATCAAGAGTGTAGCTGTCTTGCTCTATTGCAATTTCTTAACCACCTAGACTAGAGAGGAGTAAAGGGTGTAGAATGCAGAATGGGAAAATGCCGAGGAAGGGAGAGGATCAACCTCAGGAGACACCAAGCTTTCATGGATTTCAATCTACAACACACTGAAATATCTAGTTTTTAACTAAGCTATGTTTTAGTCTTTTCATAATTTTATCATCTTCAGCTTATAAATCACACACTTTACATATTACATTCCTGCAGAATGTGTGGCAGTAATAGGTCTTTGCAACTCTCCTCATCAGCAAGCTTCCCCAAGACAGATCCTCTCCAAATGTTCATATTTCCATTATTGATCTCAATTGAATGGATTATTTTCAGCAAAAGAAACGGGGATGGATCTCCTGTGAATCCAGCTGATAAACCAAGCAGGGATCAATAGCAAACACAGGGTCTCTGTGTTTGCCTAGAGAATAAAAAGGGACTGCAATTGAGGATACAGGGTCTAGAGTGAAGAAGTCAGATATTCATCACCACTAAGGTGAATATGAGCTGATTGCACACTAAGTGTCTGGACTCAGGCAGGAACCATCTTCTAATCAAGTGAGATTGATCAAACCCATCCATTGAGTCTTTAGTCATTAAAACTTCCTCATGAGATGGTCAGTTTGTCTTCTGCATGCTCTTCCTGATTGCCCAAGCAAAGCTATTAAGAATCCATCCATAAGTATTTATTAGGTAACTGGAAGGGGTCTTTTATTTTATAATAGCTTATAAAATAAAATTAATAAATTATGACTAAAATATCTCAATACCAGAAGCAAATTGAGAGTTGGGGAAACTTATTCATATTTTTAATGTGAAGAGGCAGCTGCTGCTATTTTATGATTGTTCCTTCTAGTTTTTACCATTTGGACTCTTGAAATCTGAAAGTTGAACACAAACTTGATACCATAAGTGATTCAGTAATGTAACAATTTCACTTACATATTATTAATGCTTACAAACATCATTTAGATAATTGAGTACAACCCTGAGCTCATCATTTTCCAGGACATTTTACCATTATTTATGCTTTATTATCTTTTATTTATCTTAACTTAATCATTTTCATTATTAGTAATTTTTTTCTGACTGATATTTGCATGTCATCTTGGAAAATTTATTCTGCTTAAAGAATGATTCAGGAGATGTTCCAAATTCTCATGTGCAAAGACTTTCTTACCATCTCCCCTTGAAACTCCAAGGAATGTCTACTCTACTCAGTCAGGATTCCTTCTCTTAGGCCACCCTTCTCTGCCAAACTGGTCAATTGCTGCACCATTAGCCCAAATACTTGTTCAGTCTCAAATCCTAGGAGCCATTTATTTCAGTTTATGTATTCAACATTTAATCATGGGATATTTTTTAAGTAGGCATGTTATTTTAATTACATGTTATAATTAGAAAGTCATTAGAGTTAATTTAATTTGCTCTAATGCTCTAATGAATTTGCTCATTTTGTCACTGAGAGAAACACAGGGCAAAGGTTAACATGGGGTCAAGCTCAGGTCTGCACAAACAAGAGCTGGAAGCAAAGACAACTCTTGGTATGGCCTGGCACCAGAGGGGCACTGTTATAAACCTTTACTCGGAAGTTCAGGATTTCAGTGGGAGTCCAACGAGAAGTCCATTGAATTCTTATGCTTTTAGGTGAATCAAATAGGAATGGAGTGTGAAGAGTCAGGGTTCACAGATTTTTCCTTGTGGCTAGGCTTGTTGGCTCCCCGGCACTTGCTTCCTTTTGGTTCTACTTGCCCTTCTGTTGGAGCCTGATATTGCTATAGCTTCACTCTTTGTGTGTGTTTGTGGTGTATATGTTGCTCTGTTCTTACTACCTCAAGAGGAAAGCTCCTAATCCTCATTTGGCTACATACCTCTCCACTCCTGTTGGCACTACTTTTGATTTTTTCCTTGCTCTTCCTTATTTTTTCAACATTTATTTATTTATTGAAGTTACATCTTGATCACAGCCACCTCCCTTCTCCCTTCCTGATTCTACTCCCCCACTTCCCACTTTTTTCCTCCTCTCCCATATATGCTTGTCCTCTGGTGAGGGGTGCTCTCCCATACTATACCCCTCAGTTCATCAGTCATTCCCCCTCTTTCTCTGGGGCCCAACATGGCAGCCTAGCTAGGTTAAAGTGTCCCTTTAACAGGCATAGAGTCTATGACAGATATTGCCTTCCTCCCTCCACTTGCTAAGGGATCTGTATGAAAACCCAGTTGCCTATCATCTATATATGTATAGGGGCTCTAGGTCTAGCCTAAACTTTTTTCTTCTTTTTAGTTAGTGTTTCAGTCACTGTAAGTCTCTAGGGGCCTAGGCTGGTTGGTTCTCAGTCTCAGTGCTCCAACCATTTCATTCCTCCTGAATTTTTTGCCCTGTCTTGAGGTCCCTGTGCTCTGTGTTCATTTGTCACCTTTCAGTACCTGACTTAACTTTCCCTCCCTAGATGACTCTTCACTCCTTTTCAAGTCCTGCCCAATCACACTAAAGGTTGCTCCTTCACTTTTCAAGATGAAAACATTCTGTATATCTGTTTAATTTATTCTTTCCTCCACTTAGCTTGTGAGTTTCATGGGATTGACCATTATCGTAATCGGTTTCTAGTGAGTCCACAGTATATCGAATGGCTCCTGACAAGTATGTGTTCACCAAATGGACATTTGTTAAGTAAAATAATCAAGAATATTAAATAGGAATTTCAAAAATAAAGCAACTTTTACCACTAATCATTTTGATTATTACCACTAATTATTTTCCTCTTTTCTTTCCATGCCTCTCAGAAAGTAGGTAGGCCATCCTTTACTAGATGATACATTACATGCCAAGGGTACAAAAAATTGAACACACTGTTGCTTCTGGTCCTCTGGCATGGAATTATAAGTCTTACGGGAATGGCATAAATGTTCTCTTGAGCAACCCCTCTTTGTTAAGGACAGAACCCCAGGGACACAGAATAGTCTGAGTCTAACTTATGGTATTCAATATCAGAGGGATTTACATATTTACCATTGTAAGAATTTCATACAAAGTAGGGCACCTTCAAACAGACAGTAAAGAGTAAAATGTCCTGAGAGATTGCCCATTTAGGAGCCCTATGACTTTGAGCCTCCCAGGTAACATCCTAAGTGTGTTATTTACATTTCTATTGCTGTGACAAAATACCCTGACAATAAAACAACTTAGGGTAGAAAGGGTCATGTGAACTTACAGTTTCATACTGTAGTCCACCATTTACAGGAAGTCACAATGGCAGATGCTTGAAGCAGCTGGTCACATCCCATATACAGTCAAGCAGAGAGAGAAATAAATGCATGTGTGGTCACTTGCTTGTTTGTGCACAACTCAATTTCTCCACTCTTATATAGTTCAAGACCTGCTGCCTAGGGAATCATGCCACCCACAGGGGGCTGGATTTTCCCACATTAATTAATGTAATTAGGATAACCTCCTGTAGACATGTCCACAGGTCAACCCAATGTATATAACCCTCATTGAAACTCTCTTCCTAGGTGATTCTAGGTTGTGTCCATGTCCTGTTTATTTCCTTGTTTGTTTTTGCCAATTTGACACAAGCTAGAGTTAGCTGGGTAGATAAACTTGATTGAGAAAATGCCCTCATCAGATTGCCTTTAGAAAGTCTATAAGGCTTTCTTTATTGACATTTGATGTAGAGAGGGCTTAGACTACTGTGGGTGGTGCCATCCCTGGGTGGGTGGTCCTCAGTGCTATAAGAACGCAATCTAAGCAAGCCATAGGAAACAAGTCAGTAAGTGGCATTCTTCCATGGCTTCTGCTTCCAGGTTCCTGCTCTGACTTCATTTTATGATAGACTATAACATGCAAAGTGAACTAAACCCTTTCCTCCCCGAGTTGCTTTTGTTCATAGTGTTTTATTACAACAATAGAAACCCGGACTATGACAGTCCAGATAACAAAGGTAACCATCCACTGAGGATACTGTTGAGATCATCATCATCATCATCATCATCATCATCATCATCATCACCAAAGGTCAGACAAGCCTATTATAATTATGTGCAGTTATGAAAATACTTTTAAAAAATAGCCATCAGTGTTCTTTCTGGCATTTCATTCCATACCAATCTAACTTGCATTGGTCACTTTTCTCCTTATTGTAATAAAATGCAACTAAAGTAACTAAATAAAAAGTAACTAAAGGAATCAAGGGTTTTATTTAATCATTTATTTTCTGTCACAGTTCAAAGGTGGGGAGGGCATATTGGCAGAAACAAGCAGCAGGTGGTTGCACTGTATTCTCAGTCAGGAAGCAGAGAGAGCAAGAGATGATGCTGGTGCTCGCAAACTTTTTCCTTTTTATCCAGTCATGAGCTCTAGCTTCTCAAAGGGTACCATCTGTAGCTAGGGTGATGAGTTTATTACAGCTATAAATCTTTGGAGCAAGTGAATTCCTCGAATGCAGCAGCACATACAATGGTCTTCAGCTGTATGTCTGCCCTGGACACAAACTTAGCTTTGATTAGTTTCTATATTATTGCCCTCTTTCTCTCTCCTGCGACAGTAAAACCCTGTGGTCATGGCACCTGCCGGGTATGTGTTCAATACTCTGATTTTGCACAAGCCAAATGATTTTACTGAGGCTGCTAATTTCTTTGTATTTCTAACAGGGCACTAATCGTAGGATTATCATCAGAACAGGTAATAAAACTGAGTACAGTGGTTACACCTATTATGAGGCTTAATATTTAAAATTTCCTATGAAGCCTCCCCAGCTTCACATAAGTAATAAACACTGCATTCAGAAAGCTGGTGTTCTCTATGTTTAAAAATTAAACAATACTTAATATTTCTGATGTGTATCTCATATACTGCTTTATGATTAATGTATATTCTCACTGCATGTTGTCCTTGGGGGTTAGACTTAAGTTTTTTACAGTTTATTACCACCCACAATAAAAAGCTGTAGGTCTATGAGTATTAAGAGAAAAATTAGAAAGTTTAATCAACTTCAACTTTCCAATTTTGTTAAATGTGTTTGACATATTGATGAGGTGGGTAATTTGCCATAAAACACAAATGTGTTCAGCATGACCTGCACAAAAATCAGCTGCACGGTTGGGAAGAGCGGCTGAGTTAATTGATGGAAGGGTAGATGGCGAACTGCAAAGACACTTTAGATAAAGGAACACAAATTACTTCCTTATGATTAATGAAATTCTACATGCCAAAGGAATCAAAGCTGATGAGATTATCACTTTCAAGGGTTATCCAAACTTGCACATTTAAATAAATCAATATAATAGAGATCACAAAGAAGAAGAAGAAGGAGAAGAAGAAGAAGAAGAAGAAGAAGAAGAAGAAGAAGAAGAAGAAGAAGAAGAAGAAGAAGAA
>CAJQZJ010011617.1:5244010-5276299 GCA_907164525.1 Lophiomys imhausi
TCTCTCTCTCTCTCTCTCTCTCTCTCTCTCTCTCTCTCTCTCCCTCTCTCTCTCCCTGATGCCTGTGGATCTGGATATAGGGTTATTAGCTCCTTCTCCAGCACCATGTCTGTATGCTTCCATGCTTCCCACCATGCTGATAATAGACTAAACTTCTGAAACTGTAAACCAGCCTCAGTTAGATGCTTTCTTTTATGAGTTTCCACAGTCATGGTGTCTGTTCACAGCAATAGAACACTGACAAGTTCAAGACACAGGCAACAGCACAGTGGGTAGCACCAGCACACACTGTACTACAGGCCGTAGAGCACGCTTATGATAACAGACCACTGGAGGACAGACACATCAACATCAACTGGTCACTGATCAATTAGTGAGAAGAGCAAAGTGTAAAGTGAAAACTCTTCACATAATGCCTGGATCAAGAGATGTCCCATAGATCTCTACAAAGTAGGAAGTCTGTTGTATGACACTGCGCCTGAGGAGATGAGAACCTCAGAGTAGGAGCCCAGAGTAGACCAAAGTAAGGATAACAGCAAAGTCTAACTTGGTGAATCAATGAACATTATTGGGGCTACTTATAGGAATATGGCTGAAAGGTTACTTTCAGGTACATAATTGACACAAAGACAGCTGTATTACCAAGGCCCACCCCAGTATGGGTGACAGCTCACAGAAGCTGGGAACTTGGAGCACACTGCACAGTCTTTAGGTATCCCAACAAGATGGAGAGTGTCCTTTTCAGATAGCTCTGTTTGTCTTAATCTCTTCTAGACAGCTTAATTTATCTGAGAATGATTCTCAGCAGTTTTATTGTTTACTCTTTGGAAAGGAGAAGCCTAGCGAATCTGTTCAGTTTTGGGGACTTCCTAAAACTATTTTGAGATATTTATATCCTGTGTTAATGAGCTTCCCAGTAGGATAGAGTGTTTCACCCCTCTCCCCCAGCACATCCTGTTGTTTCAACTTCCTTAAGTAGTCTGTGTCTTAAACTGTCCTCCAAAATGCAAGGTTTTAATTTGAGAAGAAATCAACAATTAAAATAATCCTGAGATGTGAACTCTGAAAACCAGAGACATTTACTGTGTGATCACCACAATTTCAAGGCATAGTTATTTTCTATTTAAACCAGTGAGCACATACAGTCTTGATCTAACCACATATGAACAAATGGATACATAGCACACCTGATTTGAATCAGAAGAACCTCTTTTATCTAGATTTTTGCAGGAAACATCATCATTGTGGAATGAGCTGAAGAATCAAGTGCACTGATGAGACCCAGATGCATATGGTGGACATAAGTTGGGAGTGAGCATGTGCTTTCGTGAACCTAGTGAGAGCAGAGAGTTGGGGCCACCCTTGGGGATAAGTGTTGAGAGGATGGCATTGCTTTACCTGTAGTCAAACAACAGGTAGATTCTGGTGAGAGCTGCAGAGGTGAAGAGACTTGGGGTAGAGTGACAAGACCAACATGAGAATGAGCAAGCCATTCTTCTAATATGTCAGTCCTCTTAACCCTATACTCTCTGGAGGGGTCTGGGTTACTCAGATTTTTAGCCTTTCTGCATGGATATCATGGTGAGAGGGAAATGAATTTAGATAAAGTAGAATCATTACAACACCCCTCAGTGGTGTCCCAGCTGGGACAGTAATTCCGGGTAATATGTGATTGGAACATTTCTCTTCATGCATGGAGACCAGGACATGGGACAACCTAGATGTTTGTGTCTATCCTGCCAAGAGTAAGTGTCAGTCAAAATTTCTGAAGTTGTGTTTTTAAAAAGAGGGAAAGCTTCTATTATTCACTACAGTTGTTTAAATTCATTTTCTTAATCACATCATTCCAGTCATATGCTACACACAAAGCCTGAAGATATAAACCTCCAACTCCCACCGTGGAGGTAGGGGAGAAGTGAAGGGATGTACAGAAAGTTGTGTGTCCCTAAAGTAGAATTTTTGGTGCAGCTGTGAAAAGTAAGCAACTTACTGCCAGTCAGTAGATGGGACTGATTGAAGGGAGTACAAGCAATAGGAAAGAGACAAGAAACAAACACATCATTTCCTTTGCCCAGTCTTACCTTCTCAGTGTTTAAAGGTGTTCACTGCAATGAGACTTGCAGTTCAGGAAGTGCCTTTGAAGCTGACACCTGTTTCACAGTTCTTTCAAGAAGCACCTTCACTCTCGTCTTTTTCTTTACCATCTAGAACTCCACAGAGTCAGCAGCTGTGGTGTGAAAGATGCTTGCTAGTCTTAGAATGTGAGATACCCCCGACCCCCATAGGTTCTTGTGCTTGAACATCTGGCTTCCTCTTAATGGTATTCTTTGGGGGAAACTGTAGAACCTTTAGGAGGTGGGGCCTTGTTGAAGGATGTTGGCCATGGGGCATGCCTTGAGGTTTGGTAGCTAAATCTAGTTCCTGTTGACATTGTTTCTTGACTTGTAAACATGTGACCAAGAGAAGCTGTTGTCATGCCATGCCTGCCTTAGTGGACTATACCCCAGGAAGTCAAACCCTTCCTCTCTGAGTTGCTTCTTGCCAGCCATTTAGTCAAGTGGTTAGAAAAGTAACTGATACAGTCATAAAGCTTTCATTGGTATGTAGAGGGCCAGATGTTGGATGGGCTTGAAGCTGAGGGCGTGAGCAATCAAAGAATTTTCCCTTCAGGCTGACACACAGGCTGAACTTGATCAGCAGTCAATGTGTTGTATAACCCCCTGCCTCCTGAAGCATTTGCTTTTCAGATTTGTCAATCAATATAATTTTGGGGGGGGGTGAGAAGAGGGAAGCTACACATATAAATGATATTGGCTTGAAAAGGAAGGAGTGGGAATTATTACTCTTACCTATTTACTCCTTTCTTTTAATGAAATCTTCAGGATTTACCTGTATCTAGAGATATTCATGGGGATGCTTATACCCAAATATGTGGCTAGGTCTGACTCTTTGGTTAATGTGACAATAGAGTTATATCCTTGAAGATGAGAATGTACTGGCTTCCCTGGCCTTTGCATGCCCACTGACTTAGATTATAAGGTGAAAAAAATGAAGTGGAGCCTTTTGGAAGTTAGATAGAGATACTCAGATATGACACACAAGTAGAACAATATTAGCGATCATTTCATTTTTTCTAGGGCCTCGAAATGCAAGTCTTTACTAGATACTACAAAAGTACCAGTGCTCATGTTTGCTGTGGTCCCTTTTATTAGTTAGGGTTAGAAGGCTGAGTTGGTTTCATTCTTAGTTCATGGCCCTTAGCATCGTTGATATGACAATTTTACTTTCCAACTTGCAGTTACCTGAGGCTTTTCTCCTCACTTCAGTTTTCTCACTTGTAAAATGAAGAGGATAATAGTTTTAATCTCTTAGGCTTGTTCTGAAAATTAGAGAATTTAATTTGTGTAATGTACTATCTCACATGTAGTAATTTCTAACTATCATTTTATTAAATATTATTACTTATTTCCTTTTATTTCATCACTGACTCCTATTTTCTCTGCTCCCACAGGTAATCTTTCTTATCATTAATGTGTATCTCTTTGTTTACACGGGCTAATGTATATGGTATCTAATTTATATAAATGGCACTCAGGCAGGATGGTGAGGAGCTAAGCTTAGTCTCTGGGATGTTACGGCAGGGAGGGCTGCATTACTTTAGGAGGATGCTTGCCCCATGCTTTTAGTTTACATCTAATTAGTAATCTGGACCACTTGGTGAATATTTTGTGTAGAGGGTCAAAGAATAAATCCTCTGTGCTCTGTAGACCTAAAGGCCCCAGGCACCACAACACACATCTTGATACAATTCAGAACAATAAATAAATAATAGGCTCCCAGATGCTTGCCTCCATAAAACTTGATTCACAATAACAAGCTGTGAGCCACATCTGGTGATGGTCAGTAGTATGCGGACCCTGGCCCTGACTTAACTCCAGTTCAAGGAAACTACAGGAAATTGAAGAATAATTTAAGTGGCACAAGGAAGAAGAAATGGTTCTCATAGAATCCTAGTGCACAGGTCCACACAAATATCACCTCCTGCCAGGACTGAACAATAAGCAGTAGGAAAGTCTTCCCCCCAAAATCAAAGGTGAACCTGAACTCAACATATGACTACCACTGAATTTCAGCTAAAAATGAAAGCATAAGCAGGGTAGAAAAATTTCCTAGGGTTAAAAAGACATGTTCCTTTAGAACAAATTACATGTATGTGCACTCACTTTCACATGTGTATATGCATCACAAGTGCACAGTGTCAACAGAGGCCAGAATGGAATAACAGGAGACTGTAACCTGCTGTTTGGGTGCTGCAAGCTGAACCCTCAAGCCATCTCTCTAGCATCAAGACATTTGTTTAATACTGAAGACACTGATATACAATCTCTGTAGTCTTTGATGCCATTTGTTTTCTTGTAGTTATTATTATCATTTTGTGAGTCTAAAGTGCCAGGTGTCTTTGTGAATGATCTTCTTTGGAGGATCTTGGTAGGTTTCATGGGAGAAAAGAGTCTGTGTCCATTGCTCACAAACAGTTAAAGGAGGAGAAGAAAGAATATGCACATTCAGTTGAATGCAAATCATTTGTGTTTAGGTTTCAAACATATAAACTGCTCTTTTGCTTTCTGCTTTTCTACTTTTAAAATAAAATGCTGTAAAAACCTCCAAGCAAAGAAAACAGCAACTACATCAAACTAGGCATGAAACAAACAAGCAAATGTCCTTTATTGTTTTTTTTTTTCCTGTGTCTTTATCTGCACCCCGGGAAAGTCCTTCATGTCCTCATTTGTGAAGCTGGCTGATCGCCTGGGATTTGATTGTAAGGCTGTTTAGCAAGTACTACTGCAGACTCTCTCCTACCAGGACAAGATCCTTTCTTAAGAAAACATTTAGAGGGGTGACAAGATGGTGCCAATAAGCCTGGACACATTCTGATTGTCAGGAAGATTGACTGGACCACCACAGAGATATACTCCTGCTGAACAGCAGTTTGTGAACAACAGTTGGGCAAGTCTATCTGGGCTTGCCCAGCAAAGCCAGGAACAATAAAGAACTCTATACTGGAAATATATACACTAGAAGAACATAGACACCATACACCAGACACGGAGTGGTTCCTGCTGGGAGACAGTGCACTCCCTGCTATAGTGGAAGAGCTGGCAGATTGGATCTTTTCAGGAATCCAGCTGACAGTTTTGACCACCAGCAGAGGCCCTTCTCAATATCCTGAGTCCCCAGCTTCAGTGCATGGGTTCTGACACCCAGAAGAAAACCAGCAGAGCCACTATGGTAAGACTGAGGGCGATTGCAGCATGATGGTGTCTGGGTGACCGGTAACTGGGGGATCTATCGAACTGGCAGGGGCTGAGCTTCCCTGAGCATAAGCTTGCTGTGGACAGAGTATAGACTACATATTGGAACTCCCTGCCCCCACCCCTCATGTGGGCCCTCAGCTGGGCTCTCTGCTGTACACTCAGGGTACAGCATCTACATCTCAGGCCAGAGCAGTGAAGCTGTTCTGGACCATTGTGTGCAGTCAGAGAAACCATGCTGCACTGGTTTACAGATCTTCAATCTGAGAGGCACAGGATGGCTCTGAGACTCTGATTGGCCTGAGCATAGATTGGGAGGACCAGGGCCACATCCTGATACCATAGCTATAGGGGACTCTTGGAAGCCCTGCCGAGCCAAGTAGGCTGCTCTGGAGCTTCAGGCAGGGAAAATGCAGCTGAGATTCCTCTGAGTCCAAGAGCTGTAGACACCTTGTGAAATCCATATTGGAACTTCCAGTCCATGCTCACTTTGGCAGGGCACCCAGCCTACAGCCTCAGTCCAGGGCATTGAAATTTCTGCCCAGAGCAATGAAGTGGTTCTGAACTGTTGCTTGCTCCTGAGCAGGCGGGCTGCACTGGACCACAGAGCTTCTGACACAGAGGCACAGTTTGATCCTGAGACCACACCCCCCCCCCCCGATAGTAGCTTGGGAAGACCTTACCCACAGTCCTGACACCCTAGCTACAGGGAATCTGTTAGAAGCCCTGCCGACACAGACAGGCTACTCTGGAACACAGCACCTTTGGCAAGGAAAAGGTGGCTGAGATCCCCAATGAGTAAATGTGCTGTAGATGCCTTGAGAACTCCATATTGGAACTAGCTGCCCATACCCACTTTGGCAAGGCTCTCAGGCTACTGACTCAGTCTACAGCATCTATGTCTCGGTTCAGAGTACTAAAGCAGTTCTGCACTATTGCATGGTGTCCAAGCAAGTAATTGACCTGAGTTGCCAATTGGGACAAAACAGGAAGGGGTGAGCTCTGGTAGGCATACTGATAACAAGCCCCCAACACAAGACCCAGTCCAGCCAGTGGAGAGCTACTTATAACCAAGATTATATGGCCTCTACACCAAAGGCATCAAGTGTAGAAGGCACCAGGAATAAACAGCTAAGTACAACCTTATGACTAAAGGCCAGTGACAGAACATAACTAACAAAATTCAGGGAAATATGACTCCAACAAAATTCAGTTGTGCCATTACAGCAAGCCCTGACCATCCCACCACATCTGAAACACATGAAAATGATGACAAATCCATACTTAGGAAAATGATAGAGTCCTTTCAAGAAGAAATTAAATATCTAAAAGAATTTAAAGAATCCTCAATTTCATAAATGAAAGCAATGGAGAATACCTTCAGAGACCTCCAAACCATTCAGCCAAACATGAATGGGAAAGAGACAAGGCTATGAAAGATTTGAAAGATTTCCAGACAAAGACAAGAAAATTGGACCAGGAAATGATAAAACAGTTCAAGACTTGAAATTGGAAATGGAAACAATAAAGAAAACAAGCAGAGACAATCCTGTAAGTAGAAAGTCAAGGGAAGAGAAGAGGAACTACAGACATGAGTATCAGAAATAGGATACAAGAGATGAAAGACAGAATCTCAGGCATGGAAGATTTGATTGAAGAAATCAGTACAACAACCAAAGAAAATGAGAAGTCTAAAAAAGTTCTCACCCACAACATCCAAGAAATCAAGGACTCAATGAAAAGACCTAAGAATTATAGGCATAGAGGAAAGAGAAGACTCCTGACTCCAAGGTCCAGGAAACATCTTCAACAAAATCATAGAAGAAAACTTCCCAAATTTAAAGAAAGAGATGTTGGTAAAATTCCAAGAGGCATACAGAACTCCAAACAGATTAGAGGAGAAAAGAAATTCCTCTTGCCACACAATAATTGAAACTCCAAATGTACAGAACAAAGAAAGAACATTAAAAGCTGTAAGAGAAAAAGATCAAGTAACATATAATGGCAGACCCAGTAGAATTAAACCTGACTTCTCCCCAGAAAGTTTAAAAGCCAGGTGGGCCTGGGCAGACATTCTACAAGCCCTAAGAGACCATAGGTGTCTGCCCAGACTACTATACACAGCAAAACTTTCTATCAACATAGACAGAGAAAACAACATATTCCATGACAAAACCAAATTTAAACGTATCTTTCTACAAATCCAGCTCTACAGAAGATCCTAGAAGGAAAAATTCCAACCCAGAGAAGATAACTACATACAAGAAAACAGAGGAAGCAAAAAACTCCACTGCAGCTAAACCAAAAGAAACACTCAACCACTACCTATAACAAAATAACAGGAAATAACAACATTTGGTCATTAATATCCCTAAACATCATAATATCCCTAAATATCAACTGCCCAATAAAAATACACAGTCTTACAGAGTGGATCTGTAAACAAGACCCATCATTTTTCTGCATACAAGAAACACATCTCACTAACAAAGATAGACTCTCCCTCAAAGTAAAGGATTGGGAAAAGGTTTTCCAAGCAAATGGTTCCAAGAAGCAAGGTGGAGTAGCCATCCTAACATCAAATAAAATAGACTTTCAACTGAAATTAATAAAAAAAAAGATAGGGAAGGGCACTACATTCTCATTAAAGGAAAAATTCATCAAGATGAAATCTCAATACTGAATATCTATGCCCCAAATACAAGGGCACTCGCATTTGTAAAAGAAACTTTTCTAAAGATTAAATCACACATCGGTCCCCCACCTTAATAGTAGGAGACTTTAACAACCCACACAAATGGACAAGTCATTGACACAAAAACCAAACAGAGAAATAGTGAGACTAACAGAGGTCATAAACTAAATGGACCTAACAGATATCTACAGAATATTTCACCCAAACACAGAAGAATACACCTTCTTTTCAGCACCTCATGGAACCTTCTCCAAAACTGACCATATATTTGGACTCAAAGCAAGCCTAAACAGATACAAGAAAACTGAAATAACCCCTTGTATCTTATCAGACCACCATGGAATAAAACTGAACTTCAACAACCACAGAAATAACAAAAAGCCTACATATTCATGGAAACTGAACAATGCTCTACTCAATGACCACTGGGTCAGGGAAGAAATAAAGAAGGAAATCAAAGACTTCCTAAAATCCAATGAAAATGAAGGAATCACATACCCAAACAATGAAAGCAGTGCTATAAGGAAAGTTCATAGCACTAAGTGCCTTCAAAAAGAAAATTGTGACAGCTCATATTAGCAACTTAACAGCAGAACTAGAAGAACTTGAAAAAAAAGAAGCAAACCCTCCAAAGAGGAGCAGAAGGCTCCTCATCAAACTTAGGGCTGAAATCAACAGCTTAGAAACACAAAGAACAGTACAAAGAATCAATGAAACAAAGAGTTGGTTTTTTGAGAAAAATCAACAAAATAGACAAACCCTTAGCCAAATTAACTAAAAGACAGAGGGGAAAAAACCCAAATCAACAAAATCAGAAATGAAATGGGAGAAATAAAACAGACATTGAGGAAATCCAGAGAATCTTTAGGTCTTTAAAAATCTGTACTTCACAAAATTCAAAAACCTAATCAAAATGGACAGTTTTCTTGAAAGATTCCACCTACCAAAGTTAAATCAAGATCAGGTTAACAAATTAAGCAGTCCTATAACCATAAGGAAATAGAAACAGTCATTAAAAGTCTCCCAACCAAAAAGTCCAGGGCCAGATGGTTTCAGGACAGAATTCTACTAGACCTTCCAAGAAGAGCTAATACAAATTCTCTTCAAACTATTCCACAAAACAGAAACAGAAGGACCACTGCCAAATTCATTCTATGAGGCCACAGTGACCCTGATACCTATACCACACAAAGACCCAACAAAGAAAGAGAAGTTCAGACCAATTTTCCTCAGGAACATAGATGCAAATATACTTCCAAACTGAATTCAAGAACACATCAAAAGAATCATACACATAATCAAGTAGGCTTCATCCCAGGAACGCAAGGATGGTTCAACATACAAAAATCCATCAATGTAATTCACCATATAAACAAGCTGAAAGAAAAAAAACCACATGATCATCTCGTAGATGCTGAGAAAGCATTTGACAAAATCCAGCATGCTTAACATTTTAACTAAAAGTCCTGGAGAGAGCAGGCATACAAGGACCATACCTAGAAATAATAAAGGCAATATGCAGCAAGCCAGTAGCTAGCATCAAATTTAGTGATGAGAATCTTAAAACATTTCCTCTAAAATCAGGGACAAGACAAGGATGCCCACTCTCTCCATATCTCTTCAACATAGTACTTGATATTTTAGCTAGAGCAATAAGAAAATGAAAAGAGGCCAAGTGGATACAAATTGGAAGGGAAGAATTCAAAGTATCCCTATTCACAAATGATGTGATAGTGTATGTAAGTGACCCCCAAAATTCCATCAGAGAATTGTTACAACTGATGAACACCTTCAGCTAGTTGGTGCACAAAATATTAATTGGAAAAAATCAGAAGCTCTTCTTTATACATATGATAAATAGGCTGAGAAAGAAATTAAGGAAGCAATACCCTTCACAATAGCCACAAACATTATAAAATACCTGTGGGTAATTCTAACCAAGCATGTGAAATAACTGTATGACAAGAACTTCAAGCCCTTGAAGTAAGAAATTGAAGAAGACATCAGAAGATGGAACGATCTCCCATTCTCATGGATAGGTAGGATCCACATAATAAAAATGGCCATCCTACCAAAAGCTATATACAGATTCAATGCAATTCCTATCAAAATACTAACACAATTCTTTACAGACCTGGAAAAAGCAATTCTCAACTTCATATGGAATAACAAAAACCCAGAATAGCTAAATCAGTTCTGCACAATAAAACAAACAAACAAACAAACAAACACACACAAACAAATACCCCCCAAAACATCTGGAGGTATCACCATCCCTGATTTCAAGCTGTACTACAGAGCAATAGTAATAAAAACAGCATGGTACTAGTATAGAAACAGACCAGTGGATCAATGGAATCAAATAGAAGACCCAGAAATGAATCCACACATCTATGGTCACTTAATTTTTGACAAAGTAGCTAAAACTCTACAATGGAAAAAGGACAGCATCTTCATCAATTGGTGCTGGTCCAACTTGATGTTGGCATGTAAAAGAATGAAATTAGACCCATACTTATCACCTTGTACAAAGCTTAAGTCCAAGTGGATCAAAGACTTTAACATAAGGCCGGACACACTAAATCTACTGAAAAAGAAATTGGGAATAACCCTCGAACTCATTGGCACACGTGACAACCTCCTGAACAGAACACCAACAGCTCAGGACCGAAGACCAACAATCAATAAATGGGACTTCATGAAACTGAAAAGCTTCTGTAAGACAAAAGACACTGTCATTCAAACAAAATGGCAGCCTAGAGATTGGGAAAGAAATCTTCATCAACCCAACATCTGAAAGGGGGCTAATATCCAAAATTTACAAAGAATTCAAGAAATTAAATGCCAATAAACCAAATAATCCAATCAAAAAATGAGGAACAGAGGTAAACAGAGAATTCACAAAGGAGGAATCTCTAATGGCTGAGAGACACTTGAAAAAATGCTCAGCATCCTTAATCATCAGAGAAATGCAACTCAAGACAACTCTGAGATTCCATCTCACACCTGTCATAATGGCTAAGATCAAAAGTTCAAATGAAAGCACATGCTGGCGAGGTTGTGGAGAAAGGGGAACCCTCCTCCATTGCTGGTGTTAGTGCAGGCTTATACAACCACTATGGATATCAGTCTGGAGATATCTTAGAAAACTTGGAATAGCTCTACCTCAAGACCCAGGCATACTTCTTCTGGGTATACATCCAAATGGTTCCTCACCAAATCACAAGGAAGTTTCTTCATGTATGTTCATAGCAGCCTTATTTGTAATAACTAGAAACTGGAAATAACCCAGATGTCCCTCATTGGAGGAATGGATAAAAAAAAACTGTGTTACATCTACACAATGGAATACTACTTAGCCATCAGAAACAATTAAATCATGCAATTTGCATCCAAATGGATGGATCCAAAGAACCTCATCCTGCGTGAGCTAACCCAGTCTCAGAAGGATGCACATGGAATATAATCACTTATAATCAAATTTTAGCCATATAGTTCAGGATAACTATACTACAATCAATGCACCAAGGGTAACAGGAACATAGACCTTGGTTCCTATCAATGGGACACTTTGTCCTAGTGGTGCCGCCTATAGGCTCCCAGTGTATGAGGAGGCTCTTGGCCCTCATATGACTGCTGAACTGGGGTGGGGGACTATTATGTAGGGACACTCCACTCCAGAGGATTGGGATGGAAGGGATAGTGGTAGAATGTGGGAGGGCGGGACTGGGAGGGGTGGAGGGAGGGCACTGTGATGAAGATGTAGCCTGAAGTAATGAATAAATATTAAAAAACTGTGGTACATCTCCACAATGGAATACTACTCAGCCACCTGAAACAACAAAATCATGCAATTTGCAGCCAAATGGATAGAACTAGGGAAGCTCATCCTGAGTGAGCTAAGCCAGACTCAGAAGGATGCACATGACATCTATTCACTTATAATCTGATTTTAGCCATATTGTACAGGATAACTATACTACAACCAATGCACCAAAGGTAACAGGAGCATAGACTTTATTACTTGTCAATGAAACACTTTGCCCTAGTAGTCCTGCCATGTAGGCACCTTGTGTATGAGGAGGCTCTTGGCCCTCATATGACTGCTGAACTGGGGCAGGGGACTGATATGTAGAGAAACTCCACTCCAGAAGATTGGGATGCAAGGGATAAGGGTTAGAGGGTGGGAGGGGGGGACTGGGAGGGATGGAATGAGGACTGTGATGTAGATGTATCCTGAAGTAATAAATAAACATAAAAAGAAACTTCTCTGATGAGTTCTGAGAGATCCATTAACCTACAGGTATAATAATAAGTCAATGAGAGTCAGTTTAATGTTACATCCATTTAGCACAATACTAGTATTAGGTTCTCCCCTAGGGTATATGACCTGTTTAGCCATAGGTTTTTAGTGTGATGATGGTGCCATATAAGTTTTCTTTTTCTTATGAAGTGGGGCTTATGTCTGATTCCACAGTTTGTTTTTCTGACATAAGAAAACAACCACAGGAGTTGGAATTGAATATAGAAACAATAAAGATTTCTGCCACACTGAAAAATAAAGAATAAAGTTAATGTATTTTGCAGCTAAGATTCCCAAATTAGACTACCATGTTTTAATAGCAATATTTAAAATGAGATTTGATATAGATATGTCTTTGACTTGTGAGCATGTATAAGATAAGTTGAGAGGAGGTTTCACTCTACTGTTTCCCCCTTTCAGAGAGGCACTGTGAGGACAGAATGTTGTCATCCTGCTGGAAATGACTAAATGCATTAAAGTCAGAAAATTGGGAGCTGAAATTCTTTTATAAAGTAAATATTAAAGCTTATGAAATTTTCTTTGATATGCTAAGTATTTAGTAGGTTGGTTTTCAATGTACATGGCAGAGTCATTTCAAGGACAGCCCACCCATTTAATTCTTTCATTCTCTCTCTCCCGTTCTATATTTCTCTCTTTCACATATGGAAATTTATACAACATTTTATTATACACTATGCTAATGTTTGCTGATTTCATATATGCATTCCAAATTCTTACATATGTTTACATCACTTGTGCATATTTGATTTGTATATATTTACTTTGTATGTGCATTCCAATAGTCATACGAGTCATATATAAATTTACAATATAGAAATCAGAGAGCATGCATGAGATACATGAAGAGAAATTTGGCTGGTGAGGCACAGAACTGCAGTTAGGTAGTATCCTAACTCTGTTGCTCCTGCCTTAGAGTCCCCGCTGTGAATTAGGTGGCATCTTTGCTCTGTTGATCCTGCCTTAGACTCCCTGCTGTGAGCACCCATATCAGTCACACTCATGTTTCCTTGATTCCTTCCCCTTCAGAGATCTGTTACTGAGGAATCAGAAGATGCCTCTCTCTGTCCCATTGGGAAGAAGCCATGCCCATATGCCAAGTTCTTTCAAGGGTAAGGACATTCTATGCTGCTCTGGGCACTTTCTGATGGCCTGCTGTGCAACTCCTTGCTCATTATTCATCTTCATGATATGTTTTCTTATTTACTTTGATACAGAAACAATGGAGCCCCACCACCCCAGAGCTACTGAGGGGCATTCAACCATGCATACCAGATCAAAAGAGCACCTTTCTCTATCATATTTTGCTTTAATTCTACCATTTAGAATTTTGAAATGAATGCCTACTAACCTCCCTCTAGGCTGTTTTGAAAACACCAAGAATAATAAATGAGTTTCATCTGATTAAATGACATAGGAAGGAAGATCCAGGGCATGCTTTTATGTTCATGCAAATGAAAGTGAGAATATTAATTGCCAAACTTTAGACATGGGTGTACAGAAAGACAACAGAGTGTTTTTCCCAAAGTAGCCTTTAGATGAAAAAATTCACTGAAGATCAAATTTATTAATAATTCCTCCAGTGTATTTCTCCACTAATAGCAATGTGCTTAATGTAATATTACGGGATGAACTTCCTAACAATGTTGTTGGGAGTGGCTGCTGGGAAATGAAGCCAGTTTTTGATATTTTCTTTTCAGAATACTGAAAGAGGTACAAATTACTCGAAAGGATTTTGATTCTCAATACAGACACTTCTTGATTTAAGATGAGGTTATATCCTGATAAATACATTGTAGATTAAAAAAAAATTCGGGATGCTAAAAACCCACTCAACACCCTTAGCCCACCACATATCACCTTGAGGCAGCAGGAATTTAGAGAGCATCCTTTGTCTGCTACATGGTGGAGGGGTTGCCTGGGTCCTGTGGTGTCCTACTTCTGTCTGCACTACCAGAGAGTGCTGCCTGCTCATCCTGGCTGAGAAAATACCCAAATAAGAATTGGATGTGCACCCTGCTACAGGTGCACCTGCTGCTTTTGAGTCATGGTAAAGACTGATTGTCTCATTTGGGCTGCCTCTGACATGGTTCATGAAGGCCACAGGCTTCCCCTTCATTGTATATTTATGTCTTTGCAAGTTGGCAACCTGTGTGCAGGGATTCTATGTAGTTATTTTATAAAAGCATAGTTAACTTACTCTAGTATACTCCACTAATGAATTAAATAAGTATTGGTAGAACATTTCTATTGAAGACCAAGGAACTGAAGACCTTGGAATGTTGGAAATGCTTACACAGCCCAGTTCTGTCTTCAGTTTGGTTCATTTGTTTCTGTAATGACCTGATGCTGGATCAGGATTCTAACATTTTAATTGGAATTACTGGAATGGAATTCCTTTTTCTACTTGCTTTTCTTAAAAATGATCCACAGTCCTTTTATTTATTTTTTCTTTTTTCAATATTTGGAGAAATAAGCCTGTCTGACCTGGGACTTACAATGTAGACCAAGCTATTCTCAAACTCACAGCTATGTCTGCCTCTACTTCCCAAGAGCTGGGATTACAGGCTTATACCACCATGCCTGGATTTTCTTTAAAAAAAAATCCATGAGACATATTCAAGATATGAGTAACTAGAGCCAGGAGTGGCATGTAAGGTCACTGAGTGCAGTTCTATCTGTCAGTTGACATGAGTAGAAAGAACATCTTCAATTCTGTGGACTGACAAGCAGGTCTCACACCCTCTGGATACCTTTCCAACCAGCCAAGTGAACTCCTAGAACTCACTTTATAGAATAACTTGTAACCTGCCTATCCAAGACTTATCTGATAGGTGTCTCTGAACATGTGTCCTAATGGTGGGCTTCCACGTAATGCTAAATACCATGTGGTAAAGTTGCTCTGGAGAGACCCGACATCCTTGTGCTGGAATGTTAGAAAGCTTACAACAGCACAGTTCTGTCTTCAGCTTGGTCCACTTGTTTGTAATGACCTGGTGTTGCATCAGGATTCTAATGTTTAAATTAAAATTACTGGAATGAAATTTCTTCTTCTATTTGCTTTTCTTAAAAGCTATCACTTGCAAAAAGTCACACTATGAGCAAATTATGCAATTTGCAGCCAAATGGATGGAACTAGAAAAGCTCATCCTGAGTGAACTAACCCAGACTCAGAAGGACACATATGGCATCTATTCACTTATAGTAGGATTTTAGCTATATAGTAGAAGGTATCGATACTACAACTAACACACCAAAGGGAACTTGGACATAGACTTCTTATTTTTAATTTTTATTCTTTATCTATGTTTTATATATTAGTTATATTTTTTTCTATTTTTCAGTCTTTTTTATCTATTGTATGCTTATTGGTTTGTTTGTTTAGTAGTTCTCTCTCCCGGGCAACGAGACACTTTTCACTGATGGTACTGCTTCGTAGATCCCCAATGAATGAAGAGGCTCTTGGCTCTCATACGACCTCTCAACTGAGATGAGGGACTGTTATATAAGGACACCCCACCCCAGAGAAATGGGATGGAAGGGTTAGGAGGTAAAGAAAAAAAATGAAATGTGATGTTTCGGCCTTTTACTACTAATTGTCATAAATTGTTTAGGATAATTAAGAAATGCAAACTAATGGTTATGCAAGCCGGTCATTCTGTTAGGTACTATGACAGCCTATTATAGTTACTTTCTAAGCTAATCAGAAATAAACTGGCAAGAGACAAGCAACATCTGCTTACCCTAATATAAGAGATAGATAGGGCCTCTTCAAAACCCTCAAGAGATCTGCAGAATATGTCATTCAAAGATGTTTTTGTAACTTTAAATTTTTTTATATCAAGACATATCAACTCCTGACAGCACCCCCTATTCTCCTCCAAGTAGAAGATGAGCATCGAAGAATCTCCAGTGGGAGATGATTGAATTAGTCGCAAGCCTATCTCTTGGTAGGAAAAGCCCCTTGCCCCAACTGTAGACAGAATGCTGTCCAAAAAGGACAAAACCTGGAAGCAGGTAAGTCGACAGCCTAGCTCTGCCAAGACAGGGTAGGTAAGTCCTTCATAACCCCTGCTCTACAATCAATGTCTGTCAGAGAAACGGGGACAAGTGACTGAAGATCGATGCTGTAATGTATGGAGAGAAAATGGGAACTGTCCAGGCAGCCACAGGTATGTTATTTGTTAGTTTGGGAAGCTGCAGGCCCTGCACTTCCTATAAAATCAGATATATTTATCCCTCTCATGTCTCTGAGGTGGTTGAAGAACAGATAGCTAGAGTCTCATAATTAAATTTTGAGTTGTTTAGGAGTCAAGAGAGTGTTATACATCTAAGAAGATACTTTTAAAATTGTGTTGCAAGTTAGTATGAATGTTGAGTCAGATATAGACCTTTAAACTCATGGAGATGTTTAGATAGTAGAATGTTAAAGTCAAGTACCAAATACATATGGACTGGTCATTGGGAATGTACGTTAAGCCATATAACCCTCATAACTGTGGCCTAATTACCTCTGTTGTACTATATTGTATTTGTTATTATAAGAGAAAGAGCCATTTGTTGGACTGAAAGGGGAAACTGTAGGGGGAAGTAAGATATACCTTAAACTTCAAAGAAAAAAAAAGGGAAGAGGATGAGGGGTTGAGGGTGGGAGGGTGGGACTGGAGGGGGAATAGGGAGGGGACTGCGATTGAAATGTAACTTGAAGAAATAAAAAATAAAGGAAAAAAAAGAAGATGGTTATAATAGTGATGCAAGTTAGTATGAAAGCTAAGTCACTTATAGAACTTTAAACTCATGGAGATGGTTAGAAGGTAGAAGGTTAAAGTCAGGGGCCAAATATGTATGAACTGGACATTGGGAAGGTATACTGGGCCATTTAACTCTCATAAATGTGGCATATTTAATTCTGCTGTTTTGTATAGAGTTTACTGTTATAAGAGAAAGAACCATTTTGTTGGATTGAAAAGGGAAGCTGTTGGGGGGGAAGAGGGTGGAAGGGTAGGACAGGAAGGGGGAATAGGGAAGGGTTTGTGACTGAGATGTAACTTGAAGAAAAAAAAAATAAAGTACTTATAAAAAAAGCTATCACTTGCAAAAAGTCACACTATGAGCTATTAAACACAGATCTCTATGAAACGAAACTGGCCACAAAATGTTGTTTTCTGAAGTTGGGGTGACTAGGAATAAAGCTGTTCAAGTATGTAAGCTTGTGTGTGCATTAGGAACATGCTACTAGAGCTTTAAACTTCTTATGGAGTTCTGGAATGAGTTAATTTTATGTAGGCTTTAGGATAGTCATTAAACAGAAGCAAAGATGTACATGGGTAACTAGTGGCATTGCCGTGACCTGCAAAGCCTTTGCTCGCTCTCCTTTATGTGAACTCTATTCCAGAGCTCAGGGATGGCTGAGCATCAATTACACTGATCTATGACTGAGAATGCTTATTGAGGTTACTGTACACTTGGACTTCCATGAAAATTTTGGGTGTTAAGACAGCTCAGAGGTGCTTTCATGAAGGCCTGACAACCTGCACTCCACATACAGACCCACATTAGACCCATATTTCTGAACGAATTCATCTTGGCTAGGAAGGACAGACACCTGGGTGAGATATGGACTTGAGTGACGTTCATTTTCCTATGTCTGTTTCCTGATCACTTATTCCAGGCAATGATCACTTCTGTTGACTTATGGATGCCGCTGGTTGTAGGTGGGATACCTAGTTCATGGGTGAATTCTTTCCCTCCCTCCACTTCTCTTTCTTTCCCTTCTCCCACCTGTAAATGCTAAATAAAATATAAGTATAATGAAACCTTCCATGTGGCACCAGCACCTTGTCATGATTTTCTAAATATATGAGGATTTATCAGATCAGGTATCCAGAAAGCAGAATTTCTAGTCTGGAAAAGCAGAAATGCACACACATTTTCCATGTGAAGTTGTGCTGCAATGAGGGAAGGATCACAGAAGCAGAGGTGCTTCGGGTGAGGCAGAATTACACCTGAAGCCAAGGCACTGCAGGATGCTTTGCACACCCTAAAATCTCATTCCCACTGTGCACCATGTTCTCCAGTCCCCAAGACCAGCACACATGGGGAAATCACTGTGTCCTCCTCCTCGTAACTTGGCACTCTGGTCTTCTTCGCATAAGTTATAAGTGTCAGCAAGTTACTATTTGTTGACTGACTGAATTAAAGCTACAGGCAGGGTTTATTTGGTTGCTTATTTGTCTTAAAAAATCAGCATTGTATCTCTCTGTTGACTCCAGGGAATCTTTTCACTATTTAATAAGACTTGTGTGTGACCTAGGTATAGCTCTCTCCTTTGCTTCAAAGAAGAGTGGTCAGGAAGCTAAAGACAACTTTAAGTGGCTTTCACAGAAAAACCAATTTCTTTATGGTTCCCGGACTGGGGTTGAGTCACCACTTCAGATAAAGCTATAAAGATAAAAGCCTGGCTTATGCATCTTGGAGAGGTTGACTGAGACAGTGGACTGCTTTCTCGTCTACTAAGTTACTGGAAATGAGTAATCCAAAATATATAAAAATCTATCAATGTGTGTGCTTTAAATCAATAAATACAGATTACATATGCTTGTGCAAAATGTGATGTTTACATTGTGAAATGTCTAATCTAAGTAAATTAATGTATGCTATTTAACTATACTATTTTTTTTTTGTCATGAGAACACAAATTCTACTCTTTAGTAGTTTGCATCACTATATGTTATTGGCTAAAATTATCACTCTGTACAAATTGGTACAGTTCTCTTGACCATGTTTCATAACTGGCATCATATCTTTTTTGATCTTCTCCTCCTTCAGCCCCTAGTAGTCACCACTCTGTCCTCTGTTTTCATAAACTCAAAGGTGTTAGACACCAAGTGTGGTCTTAATCTTTCTGTGGCTGATCTTCCCCAGATGTATCCATATGGCATGGTCCACATTACAGGTCTTCTTCCTTGTTAAGGATTAAATAGTGTCTACTGTGTCTACATGTCAAAGTCCATGAATCCACTGTTGGCATCAGGCTGATTTCATATAATAAGTCAATGCTGCCATGGGATTGCAGATATCTCTTCAAGGTACTGGTTTCATAGCCTCTGGATTGATACTTAGTGATGGGATTGCTGGGTTATATAGACATCCACTATTTGTGAGGAAATTCAGCACCACCTTCCATAGTTGATACACTGGCTTACATTTCCACAACAGTGCCAGTATGTATCTTCTCCACATCCTTGCCAGTATGTATCTTCTGTCACTTTGAGAGAAAATATTCTAATATATATGAGGTGATGTCTTCTAGTGCTTCTGATTTTATTTTTGTAATTTATCAAATTTTTTCATATACCTGCCAGCCATTTGTATAACTTTTCTTGATAAATATATATTCAGGTCATTAAAACAAAGTGTTCTTCATCCTGATGACCTGTATAGTTTTCTTTAAAATTGTTTTTCCTTTATTTTATTTTTTTTCATGTTTACTCTATGTTAGATAGTTGGTTTGCAGATGTTTTCTCCCATCCTGTAGATATTGGTTTCATTCTGTGGACAGTTTTCTTGTCTGTGCAGAAGCTTTATAGTTTGATGTATTATGTGAGTGTGTTTTCAGTTTTGTTGTCTTGGCTTCTGTAATCATTCCCTAAAAACTTCTGTCCTGACTTTAGTTTTGGAGATTTTTTCTTTGTCTTCTACTAGAAGTTATATTATTTAAGATCTTAAATCTATTCTGAGCTTATTTACTCATACATTTAAGCAACCATTTTCATCCTTCTGTATATGATCCAATTTTTGCAATACCACTTAATCTTACCCATGGAATATTTCTTAAGCCTTTGTTGAGTAATCATTTAATCATTTAAGGTAATTTCTCAGATGTATGCTGGTTATTGATCTGTGACTTTTTTCTCCCCACAGAACTATGGTGTTCAGTTATTGTCACTCTCTGGTAGTTGGGCAGCATGATGTTTTTCATGTTTACTATTTTAACAAACAAATTCTTTGGCTATTTGGAATCCTTTGTGATTCATGCAAATTTTGTGACTTTTTTTCTATTTCTGTGAGAAAGTCTTGTTGGAATTTTTACAGGACTTTTACTGAATCTGTTCATTCTCTTTATAGAGAATAGAGATTCCTTATTTGTGAATTCTTGGTTTAGCTCTGTTCCCCATTTTTGATTGGATTATTTGGTTTCTTGGTCTTTAATTTCTTGAGTTCTTTATCAATTTTGAATATTAGCCCTTTGTCAGAAGTGGGGTTGGTAAAGTGAGGTTGGTAAAATCAGCCTGATGCCGTTTTGTTCGAATTACAGTGTCCTTTGCCTTACAGAAACTTTTCAGTTTCATGAGGTCCCATTTATTGATTGTTGGTATTAGAGCCTGAGCTACTTGGTGCTCAGTTCAGGAAGTTGTCACCTGTGCCAATGAGTTCAAGGCTTTCCCCCACTTTCTCTTCTGTTAGATTTAGTGTGTTGGGCTCTATGTTAAGGTCTTTGATCCACTTGGAGTTAAGTTTTGTGCAAGATGATAAATATGTGTTTATTTGAATTCTTTTATATGTTGACATCCAGTTAGACCAGCACCATTTGCTGTTGTCCTTTTTCCATTGTCAAAAATTAAGTGATTGTAGGTGGGTGGGTTTATTTCTGGGTCTTCGATTCGATTCCATTGAGAGACATCTTAACAATTTTAAAACTTGGAATGTTTTATGTGTGGATCTCTATTTCTTTGTACCTTCCTTAGTTTATCTCCTTGGTGTTTGTTTTATAATTGCCAGGCTCTGTCTCATCTACCTTGTTAACTTTTTCTTATGCTTTAATTGCTATTAGGAAGGTAATTTGGGGGCTTGTTCTGGAAATGCAGCTGCTGACACACAGAAGCATGATTGAGTTTGTTTCCTGAACATTGTGGAATTCATTTATTCTTTGTGACAGATTTTTGGTATGATCTTAAGGATTTCTATATATAAGATACTGTTATTATTTTTTAATGTGTAACATGTCAGAAATAAAATGTTAGAGGCAGAAGGTTAGTGGTTTTCATTCTAATTTGGATGAATTTTGTGTTGTTTTCTTGCAGGATTGTTCTGGTTCTGAATCCCAGCACTATGTCAAATGAAAATGGTAAATGTGGTCTCACAAAATTGGAAGGAAGATGGTCGAACAGAGCTGAGCTTGCATCAGAGACTGGAGAAACCTGAGACACAGCAGCAAAAGTTATGAGAGCACAGTCACAGCAGACAAACAAGATGTCATTACTGAAATAGGGTGGGACCTTGGCCCACAGCCTGGCCTCCAGCATGGAGCCACTGCTGCTGCTCACCCTGCTGGAAGAAGGAGAACATGAGGCTATGCTGGCACTGAGGGCAGGGAGGTGTGTGGCAGTCAGGAGCTCCTGAGGATCCTGTTCCCAATGCCTTGCGTAGCCACAAGAGCACCCTGACTATAGGCAACAACAGGATATCTTGGATGAGTCTCAGTGATGGTCTAGTACTTAAGGTGCTTTAGAAACCAGAAACCTTGAACCAGGCAAATGTCTCATTACAATGAACATTTGCATGTACAGCTGTTTGTGAAAAACCAAAAATAACAAAACAAACAAAAACAAAACAAAACACCAAAAGTGTGTGACACACGGCCATTTGCAGTGAAACTTTTATGATCAAATATGCAGTGGAGAGGTGGGAAGGACTTAGGGATGGAGTGTTGCTTTTGTGATGTAGAGAGGCAGGACTAGAGATGTAACAGCAGTGACAGGTGTGGGAGAAGGCTGTGGTGGATGGGGGAGTGTGTTGGTTGTCAGAGTAAGACAGCAGGGTGGTGTGCAGCAGCCTGGAGCTCTCTCATAAGCTCTGTCTCTGAACATGCTACCCAGCTGCATGATCTCCCTTGCTCAGAGCAATGACAAGATGTCTGAGACAGATAATGGTTCATTTTTTGGACTGGGCTTCCATGGTCTGTGCTGCCCCTGGAGGCCATGTTGATGTCCATGCTCCATGTTACAGCTGGTGTTCATGGTTCATGAAGCAGTCCCAGGCTGTGTTGATGCCTGTGGTCCATGTGGATATCTATGGTCTGTGCTGCCCCTGGAGGCTGTGTTGTCATCTATGATCCCCACTGTTGATGGAGGCCATGTTGATGCATGTGGTTGTGGGGGCAAGAAGGCATAGTGATGATGTTTGTGGTCCATACTACCACTGGAGGCCATGTTGCCTTCAGAGGCCATGATGGTGTCTGAGGTCTGTGCTGCTGCCTGAGACCATGTTTATGTTCTTGGTCTGTTTTGCCACCAGAGGACAAATGGATGTCTGTGGCCTGAGCTGCCACTTGAGGCCATGTTGATGCCTGTGGTCCACACTGCCAAGGTGATTTGTGCTGCTTCCTGAATCCATGTTGATACACATGGTCTATGCTGCCACCTGAAATCATGTTAATACCCATGGGTTGGGCTGCCACTGGATGCCATGTAGATGTCTGTGGTCTATCCTGTCACCAGAAACTGTGGGGGAATTTCTGCTGATAAGGTAGAAACTCTGGCATTACTGGAAAACCTCTGAGCTTGGTGCTAAAATGATGGACTCCCTTTTTTTTTAGGGGAACCCTCCTCTTCCATCTGATCTAAGAAAACAAATCCTCTAAAGGAGTGTCAATGTGGCCCAATCATCTCCTTATAAGAAACCCACCCAGTGAACACCTAGATATTCCTGAAAGTACTTCCCCATGCTAAGGAGGTATGTTAATGCCCTGGCTTTCAGTCTATGACATTTGTCTATCCCTCTAGCCCTACCAGGTGTTCTTTCCCCACCCCCACTGCCCATGAGATAATTATTGCATTTCCTTTCTTCTTATAGAACAAACACTTTCACTTTCAAAACCTCACTCCACTGTCTAAGGGTTTATAATAGCCTTAATTCATGAAATAAACTCACTCTTTCCATTCCTCCCTTATGACCTGAGACTCTGCTGTTTGTTTTGGGTTTGGGAGGAAGGAACTCGTAGCTAGATATGCTACCTGGCTAGGTCTCCTGGTATGGTAGCTGGAACTCATCTCTGGGCACCTGAGGCACCAGCTCCCTCTTCAATGGGCCATGGCTGTCTAGCCAGGCTCACATTTCAATCACCAATGCCAGTCACCCCAGTGACCTGTGAAGCTTGCCAAGTGGTGCCTAGCCTCAATAGTTTCTCCTGCACATAGGCTGATCACCGGAGCACTCACCTGTGGCCACTGCCTGTTGCTGGCTGTCTCTGAAGCAGCCTTCAACTATGCCCAAACCAAACTGGACTCCCGAAGCTGCTTGGCTTGGTCCAGGGGCTCTAGGCTCCTTGAAGCTGCCCATCCTGGTGCTGGCATCTCAGTTAAAAGAGATTTGACCTTCCACTACAGTGCAGAGGGGGTTTATCTCTCCTGCATGCTTTATCATCAGGGCTGTAACACTTGGCAGTAGAAAATCCTACTGCTCCAGTCTGGCCAGATATTATGTGGCACAGATCCCAACCCATGTACAAGTTTAAGGAACTTCGAACTGTCTGGCCCGATACAGGCGGTTCAGCTAAGAGAGCTGGTAACATTTTGCAAATAGCAAAACTTAATTTTATTAAAAGAGCTAATACTTGGGTGTTTGAGAAAACCCTTTCTCCCTTCTCTCTCGACATGGTGAGGGTGTGTATCTCCAGGTCCATGTTGCAGCCATTTCTGCCTGGAAAATGGCTGAGTTTGGGCCTTTTGGGAGAGGAGTGTGCATTTCTGACCTGAATGCACACTGGCAGCTGGGAATTCCCTGCCAGACCTAGACACAGAATGGCAAGAAACCATGTGGGTCTGTGCTGCCACTGACTGCAAAGGGTAAGGAAGCTTCTTTTTTACTTTAGTGGTACTGATGACTGCAGACTCACAGTTGAGGATGAGAGACATAGAAGGCTTCTGTGGCAACCCCCTCCAAAGAAGAATCAGTGTAGACAGGAAGCCATTGAAGATAACTCCTCAAGATTGAGATAGGGATGGTGAAGTGTAGCCCTTCACAATTGATGGCTCTGGCAGGGGTAGGGGTGGAGAAAGACTCAGTTTTCTTTAAGGGGTTGGCCACTGGGGGTTTGATCATGCTCTAGTGAGTATATGGATAACACAAATTGATTTGGTGTAGTTTTTCCTTTTCCTTTTCCTTTTTTTTTTTGGAGGGGGAGAATCACAAAGGGTGACTGGAGGGTGGACCTGGGAGTACTGGGAAGTGTGTGAGATCAGAGTATATTATGTGAAATTCCTAAACAAGCAATAAAAATACTATGTTTGAAAAAAAGAAAATGGTAAATATCACATAGTTTCTTTGTCCCTTAGGTCATAAACTTCCAAGTTTTAAGCTCTGAGGGGTAGGTCACTGTAGCTACCATATGTGGCTTTTATTGTTGATATATATTTACTTTAACTTCTAATTTTTGAGATGTTTTATCACAAAATACTGCTAAATTTCAATAAATCCATCTTCTGAAGGCTTTACATTTCATTCTGTGAATATGTTGCATCAAAGTTAATATGTATTAACACATATTAAAATTTTCTATATAATTTTAATATAGAAAATTGAACAATTGTTCTATGAATATGGTGCATTGCATTTAATGCATTTGTAGACATTGAACCATCCTTGCCTTCCTGGCACTGACACAACTCACCATGAGGGACACTTCCTCTTCTGTGCTGTCCAATTCAGTTTTCAAGGAACTGTTGAGGACTGTTTGAACCTGTGTTCATTAGGAATACTGATCTATAATGTTTTCTTTTGTAGTACCTTTGTGTGTGTGTCCTTGTTAGGTTAATGAAGACTTTCTAAAAATGATTGTGAAAATATTCTTCTTTCAGGTTTTTGGAAGAGTTGGAGATTTAATATAAATTCATTAAAATAATTTTTTTTAGCTCACAGTGAGTCTGTCAGACTATGAGGTTTTCTTCATATGCTTCAGATTCTGTCCTCACTATTAATTTGTTCACATTTTTTATTTCTATAAGATTTAGTTTCTTGGATTAGAAATTTGGGGATTTGTCATGTTTTCAGATTATCCAAATAATTAACATATCGTTAGTTATTCATAGAAATCTCTTCTCCTGCATACAGATATGTTTTCATTATTGCAGCTCTTTGTTCATTTCTGATTTTATTAATAACTGACACCACATGGTATTTGTCTTATTTTTGATTTTTTTGGGGGCGTTAATTCTGCTAAACATTATTCAACATTTTTATCCTTTCACACAATCAATTCTTTACTGAAGTGTGTTCTCCATTATTTTTCTAATATGCATTTCATCTGACTTTGCTCTGATCTTTATTACTTCCTTTTACACTGGTGACTGTGGTTTATTTTTCTTTCTCTTGTTTCTTGAGCTATGGTGTCGTTTCTTTCCAATTGTTCTTTTTGATGTGAATCTTTGTTGCCATAAACCCCCCTTTTAGAACTGTTTTGGCTGCAATTCATATTTTACATATTGTACATCAATATTTGCTTCAGTATCTTTTCCATTTTAATGTTTTTCTTTGGTTCAACAGTTCATTGTACAATCTCCAGGTATTTGTAAGCTTTCTGAAGTTCCAGTTGCTGGTTTCTACTTTTATAGTATCATGGTAAGAATCTGGGTATGAGTTCAATCTTACTAAAGCTGTTAAAATCTATTTTATAAACAAGGTGTGCTGTAGACAACACTGTGTTTTTACTTAGGAAGATTCTCTGGAATGTTCATTATTTGTGTCAAGTCCATTCAATATAGAGCAGTACATGTCTTGCTATGTCCTGCATGACTTCAAGGATTACTCTAACTGGGGTAATGAAAGAATGGAAAGAAGACAGACACACAAGCACAAATATGAAAAGCTGGGGTCAAGCGGGTCAGCATAGTCTGATGGAGTGGCACTAACTTCACAGCAACCTAGAACATTAGCATATTTATTATGTGTAACACAAGAAGGAAGGGTTACCTAGTTTCAGTAGGAAGCCTCTGTAGAGAACAGTCTCAGTGTGTAGTCATCCAGGAAGAGGAAGCTGCAGTTGATAGTTTCTGCATACACTGGGTAAATGCTGGTACTTGAACCAGAGGGAAGCTTTACTCTTCCCATTGGTCAGAGGTCTTGGTCCTTGACAAAGCCATGCCCATGGCAGCAGTACACATTCTCCCAGGACTTCATCCACTCCTTGCACATTCATTCAGGTCTTCTTCCTCTCTGTACAATGTCTGATGTTTCTGAGTTTAGGTCACAAATTTACAATTTTAGGTTAGAAAGTAGGTGTGTGTTCTAGGAATGTGAGGTAGGGTTAAAGTAGAGTAAAATTGTGTAGCCACAGCTGCAGTTACTCATTCTCTTCATAATTTTTTCTACATCTCTGAAATTCTTGAAGAAGCACAGGCTAGTATTCTCTGGAGATAGGCAGGGCTCAAATGAGTCTAGTGCTGGGAAAATGACAAATGTCACTTGTTGGCAGATTTTAGGAGTTCACTGAAATATTCATGCAAAGACAGATTGATCATTCTGGAATATTTCCAGGATTGTGAGGTGCCCCCAGACCATCAGAAACATCATCATACTTCAGTTCCTAACAGTGTCTGCAGCAGGATCCCATTGCAGCAAAATCTCAAAGGTTCACAAAGGGTTATCTGTCTATCATCTGTCTGTCTGTCATCTATCTATGTATCTATCTATCTATCATCTATAATTTACCTATCTATGTATCTATATATATATATGTATGTATGTATGTATGTATGTATCTATCTATCTATCTGGCTAGCTATCTAATCTAGCTGTCCTCTATCTCTCTTTCTATATATGTATCTGTCACTTATATATATTTATTATATTATATCTATCATGTATCTACATATCTGTCAATCATCTATAATCTATCTATCTATGTATCACCTATGTGGTGGTTTGAATAGGTTTGGAACCAATAGACTCATGTGTTCAAATGTTTGACTGACAGGTTGTGACATAGTAGGAGATGTAGTCTTGTTGGGAGAAGTATATCACTGTAGGTGTAGTCTTTGAGGTCTTCTATGCTCAGGCTCTAGCCAGTGAAGAAGATAGTCTCCTCCTGGCTGCCTGTGTGAGGCCGTCTCTTACTGGCTGCCTTTTGATCAAGATATAGAACTCTCATCTCCTCCAGCACCATGCCTGCCTGCATGCTGCCATGGCTCCTACCATGGTGATAATGGTCTAAAACTCTGAACTGTAAGCCAGCCCCAATGAAATGTTTTCCTTTTTAAGAGTTGCCTTGGTCATGATGTCTCTTTATAGCAATAACATCCTAACTAAGACAACCTATAATCAGCATTATTATTTATCTATCAACGTATGTATCACCTATAATCAGCATTATTATTTATCTATCATCTGTCTATCTTCATCTATCTATCAAACCATTATCTATCATCTATCTATAATCACCATTATTTATCATTTATTTATCTATCATATCTATCTGTCATGTATCTATTATCTATCATCATCATTACCTATTATCTATCTATCTATCTATCTATCTATCTATCATTTATCTGTCTATCTTCTATCTTTCTTTATCTTCATCATCATCTATCATTTATCTATCATATCTTTGTCTTCACCATCATTATCTATCCCTCATCTATTTATATTTATCTATGTCAACTATCTATTGATACTTTTTATCACTTCTTTCAGAAATTCAGTACCCATATAATTTGAGCACATTCATTCCCAAATCCTCCTTCTAAACCCTTTCAAGATCTACCTCTCCCTTCCCATCCCTTACAACTTTGTGTACTCTTTTTATCTATACCCACCAAGTCCAATTTCTGTTATGTGTGAGCACTCATGAGTTCATGCCCATAAAATGGAGCATGATCAATCTTCCAGGGACCACACCATTAAGGAAAACTGAATCGCCTTCCCTCAGAAGCTATCAGCTGGTACTAACCCCTCACTTAGGGTCAGGAGCCTGGAGCCAGAGAGTATGTTAGTCCGTCTGTAGCTTGGTACCTGTACTGTTAATATTTTTTTGTTTACTGAAAGTTGAATGTTTGACATTGGTCTTTCAGCTGGCAGGATGCTCAATTCTTGCAGGGTATGATCATGATTAATAAGGGTCTTGGAGATTCTTTGAAAGTTATAGATAGGACTCAAACAGGAAGTTTTATTGGAGCTGAGGCATGTGCTGGATAATAGTGAACAGTCTTTCTGTATTCCAAATGAGAGTGTGGAGGATGGAATTTAATGGTCCATCTGGTTCCATTGTGGTATGTGAGCTGGTGAAAATGCACCAGCTCATTAGCATCTAGCTGGCCATGCTTCCAGACTCCCCACTGAGATGGCTTTCTAGCAAAAATTAATAACATGTGATGACATTAACCTGATGAAAATTTAAAAAAAAGTAATTTTTGTTGGAAATTTGTGTTTTTTTGAGTGAGAAGATTCTGGTTAAAATAAAATGTAAAAGAACTAATAATTTTTCAAAAGAACTAAGGGCTTCTGGTAGACTGACTTCTACAGCTGTGGCTGCCTCTATAACTGGGATTTTTTTCCAATGCCTGCTTTTAATTTTTTCAATTGATGTCATGGAGTTTCATGGGGAAGAACTTGGTAAGCAAAATGATTTTTATATGATTTACCCTGTAGATACTCTCAATTTTATTTTTAAAGTAAGCAAAATTAAACCCAGAGTTTGCATAGCTGCATAAAACTGAATCAGTGAGTCCGGGTGTTGTTTCTAAATGTACAGCTTTACATGAAATAGCTTCAGGAGACTGAGGCTGAGGGAAGGGAGGGATGTTGGTGTCAGTCTACCCTTGGTTTACATAAAGGTGAGCCTGGCAGGGGTTTGGTGCTCTACAGCTGTGAAGTTCACACTGGGATTTGGGTTTCCTGTTCATAGGTATGCTTTAGGAACTTAAGAAGAACATGGATTATTTCAGTAGATGTGAGGGATGGACAGAAGGGAGGGAAAAGAAAACGCTAGTGATGTAGTTTTTAAAGTTCGATTTGCTAAATCCAAGAAGTTAGAACACTCATAATAAGAGGGGACAGAGATGAAGGCCTTCAAGCTACATCCAGGTTCAGCTGCATGAGTTCACTTTCAAATACTGAAGGACGTGTAGTCTGATGATGGTGTTCCGGCAGTATAGAAAATACAAGTGCCCCAGAGCTCTCTTAGACTCTACAGTGTCCCTCTTTCTAATCTTTGTATAATCGAATCTTCCAACCTGTTAGATGGTGCCGACCTACATTCTTGGATGGTTCATCCCACCAGAAAGAGTTAGATGGGAGATATCCTATATCTCTGGATAATGCTGTTAAGTTTATTAAACAATGAATTGGTCACAAATGCCCAAGAGCTCCCCAAACAACATAGGCTAATGCCCCTTTTCTTGGCTTCCAGAACTAACTGTAAGGACCTGTTGCTGCAGACACCCCCACCATGGTTGTACTGTATAAAGATATCAAACTGGAACTGAGCCGGAAGCTCCCTCCCTGCTGCCTATCTTCTTTCAGTGTGCACGAAAGTGCTAATCATATGCTGGCAGATAAAAAGCATCAGAGATCCTAGCTGGCCAGAACTCTGTGTCCTACACTATCAGTCTGCCTTACTCAGAGAAACCTCTTTACCATGAGTGACAGTGAATGTAGAGACCTATGACTGCTCAGGGATACTGAGAGAAAGTGACAGGTGAGTGTTAGGTACAAAGAGAACACTTACCAACACTTCTGAGGTTCAGGGATCCTTGGAAGACATTTAAAGAAGGCAAACATCAGAAGATACAGGGCAGGGCTGTGAAATGCTGGCTTTAGACTGTGGCAGAGCCAATGTAGTCATGACTCCACAGTAGCTGTGGCTGTCTGCACTGGGTCTACAGAAGAGTAGGCCCATCAACAGTCAAACATGGACTGAAGAGGAGCATGGAGTCCTACTTCTTCCTGCTGAAGGACAGGCAGCTGATGCATTCCAAGGGAATTACTTTGCAAACCTGCTGAGGAGCTCACCAGGCTTAGGTGGATAGTTCCAAACCCATAGCCACAGAGATGCTTCCGTTAAACTCAGTGAGTCTCAGAAAGGGGAGGGGGGAGTCATGAATGTTTAAAGAAAATTATATTGAGGGGAGAGGTTAATACAGGTAGCAGGAACATTAGAGAGGGTTTGGAGTGCGACAGTAGTTAAAATTCAATCTATATAAATGGTATATATATATATATATATGACATATATATTTATCAATAAGTCTAGTGCCTATAGACAGTTATTTTTCAGAATACATATATATATATACATATATATATGTACTGTGTTAAAGTCATAAATATTTTAGTTTATTATTTATTTTAGATATAGACAGAATTCTGAGGTGGCTTCCAAGGCTTCAAGGAGACTCCCAATGCTCCTAACTATTTGTGTAGAAACATCTTGCAGGGTTTTAGTAAAACTCCATTTTTTGCAGGGCAGTGAAATGAGCACATGGGTGTAACTGGGAGTCTAGATAAACAGGCATTAAAACAGGATTGTTCGTGGTCAGCCAGACATGATCTGGTAAATCTTTTAAGTGATGAAAGCTCGTCATAGTGAGAGAGCTTTGAATCATGGAGAAGGTTCAATACTGGACAAAGTTGAAGGATCATGTAGGAGGAAATAGATCTGAGGGAGCTCAAATTGCTTCAAGTAGTCACAGGCTGAGAGCTCCCTGGGATCAGCCCACCAAACATTGGGAACTCAATTTTACAACCAGTTGAGTGGTTTGGAGCCATTCCTTCCCAATCAAGTTACAGACTTAACGGTAGCCTGAACTCATTCCTTATCTTAGACTATTAAACATGCCTTCCAATGGACCACACAGAGCAGGAGGTATGTGTTACTGAAGCTCTGGGTTTATGAGAGCTCAGAGAACTCACCAACGGCACATCTGAATCACTTCTCCTGACGATTGGAAAGCCTTCATTAATTCCCAAACCTTTGATAATTTTTTGCCAGTTCCATAGTCAGTGGAGCTTTCTATCCGGTAAAAAAAGCAGAGAAGCCAGTCCAGTTGGAAATAGGGTCTTGCCTATGAGATAGAGTTGTGAAGAGGTTACATAGGGCACTCCTCTGGATGCATGAGCTATTGAAGTGCAGAAGGGGTAGCTTGATCCAAGGGTGGGAGTTGCTGAGATTCTCTTCCATTTCCCTTTTCTCTGTATAAAGTGGCTCAACAGAGAATGGTATGAGTGCCACACTGTGTAGAGCTTGTTTCCTCTCTGGGCAGCATCTATCTTGTTATGCCTCTCATTTTTAATAGAAAACAAATTGTGATATTATGAAATTATGAGTAATCAACTCCATCCCCTGAAATGAATTTTATTCTCTCCAGTGACCGACCTCTTGGACCAGTGCCTTCTCACAGTTTATCCTAAACAATTCCTGTTAAATTGCCATCCCTGCCCAAAAATGATGGTCAGAACACCAGCTGCATTAATATTTTGGCTTATTGTCTTGATAATATGCAAAACTGTGGGTGTGAAGGACACATGCTACTGAAGGCTTCTTCTGGTCTTCCTTATGTTTAAGCAGTAAAGCAGGAGCTTCTGGCCAGGCTAGCTCTGTCCTTATCCACAGCTGGAGGTGGAAGACATACTTAAACCCAGCTGACGCCTGACAGAGTGAATGCCACTATTTGGACAGATGCAGAAAACCTCTGCACTGTGCCTGCTGGGACCAACTCTCCAGTCTCAGAGCAGATGCACCAATTGATTTGCTGTACTCTGTGGACAAGCCAAGTTTTCTTTTCTCTTCAAGGAATATGATGCCCCTGCCTGCTTTCACTGCTCTTGGACCACAAAGCCTGTGCAGGAGCCCAGAATCCTGTAGGCAAAGTTGTTGATGGCATTTGACTGCACTTTGTAGCATCTTTAAATATATGCAAGTATATATATATATATATATATATATATATATATATATATATATATAT
>CAJQZJ010011617.1:5280779-5302757 GCA_907164525.1 Lophiomys imhausi
GATAACCATCTCCTTCATTACACGATCCCAAGATGCATGATAGCCATATACTTCATTACACGATCCCAATATGCATGATAACCATCTCCTCCATTACACGATCCCAAGATGCATGATAGCCATTTCCTTCATTACATGATCCAAAGATGCATGATAGCCATCTCCTTCATTACAGGATCCCAAGATGCATGATAGCCATCTCCTCCATTACACGATCCCAAGATGCATGATAGCCATCTCCTTCATTACACGATCCCAAGATGCATGATAGCCATCTCCTCCATTACACGATCAGCACAGAGCCAGTGCTCATTTTCCTTGCTTAGACATCGCCAATGGCTTTTATAGCACACATGGCTATAGGTTCTATAAAAAAGGCCACAAACTGGCTGACTTAAATTATATAAATCTTTTCCTCTGAAGGTGGAAATTAAAGCTCAGCATGCTGGCCATTTTTGATCCAGGCCATCCTCCTGGTTAGTGAGGACTTCCTTCTTCCTGTGTTCTGACAGAGGTTGGGGAGGAAGACAAGGAGGAGAAGGAGGACAGGAGAAAGATAGAGAGAGTAAGAGAGAGAGAGAGAGAGAGAGAGAGAGAGAGAGAGAGAGAGAGAGAGAGGAGAGAAGAGAAGAGATGGAGAAGAAGAGGAGGAAGGAAAGGAGAATTTTTTTCTGTTTCACAGCAGTATAAGGGAGGATGGGGACTCCTCTAACTTGTTGTATATTGTGTGCTGAGTTCATGGGTTATGGTGTACCCTCAGTAAATGCTTTTCAAGGAATAAAGAGAGTAACACATTCCATGCAGTCATTTGAAAGTGTTACAGAAATAATGTGTGTATGCCTATTTTCATACTATTGGTGAGCATTTAATAATCTCATGAACCATGTTAGATTTTTCTAGGAAAGAATGACTACTCTCAAATAATAATAAAGGATTCCATCCATAGAATCAATAATGTCCACTCCAGCATTTATTCTAAAAGTGTTGGAAAAGAATCTCTTGTGAAGGTGCAGATGGGGATAAGATGTTTCTCCAAGTTAATGAGGTTTAGGGAAAACCACACAGTTCTGTTCAGCAATGGACATGCTGACTCTAGAGCAGGACAATGACAGGGAGCTGCACTTATAAAGTCCCAACAATACATACAGTCACCTAAACATGACCTGCACAATGACAACAGCAATAGATATGCCAAATGGATGGGGCGGGGGTGGAATCTCAATACCTTGTGCCTAGATGAAGGGCTACAGGCAATTATTGCTGCTGAGAGGGGAAGAATCAGTCTTCCCAAGGGTCAGGCTCCTGAGAGGTGATCCAATCCCAAGTGGCCAACTCTAAACACGTAAGACTATGCTCAGCAGGTGATATGTATATGTATATTGTACCTGAACTTTTAAATTATTATTTATCACTTATTTATTTATTTATTACTAAATTCACTTATAACAAACACCAACAATTTCTTAACTACTAATCCTATAAACTCTTACAACCCCTTTAACCTATCCACTAAACCTATTGATCATTATTTTTCTAACCTTTTAGAATGATACAGTCTCTGGGGCAGGTCCTCGGTCGTCAGGAACACAGTCTTTGTTGTAGATTCTTTAATGCACTTAGAAGTCCTTTTTCTGGATCTCTCAGATGCAGGTTCGTCAGGGTAAGTTGGTTATTGCAGTCTCACCTTAAATAAGGCTTCATGCTTTCTTCTCTGTGGGAGACCCCAGCCATCTGCAGGCCAACTTACTTCTTTTGAATCAGGAACTCAGCTGCTCTGCCTCAGTCCTTAAAGCCAGGCACAGTTTCCCCTAGGCCACTGATTGGACAGATCAAACCCCTCTAGGCAAAAGCTGAGCCACAGGGTCCAGTCCTTGGCCTTTTGGTGTCTTGCTCAGGCTTTCTTTACTCACCGGCTTCTTTCTGCTTCAGGGAGAGAGCTGGCCATCAATGGCCAGCCTTTTTTTCAGCAGGACTCTTGGAGCTCTCTAGCATAAGGGGCCTCTTCCTTTTCTGTGCTCCATGCACTGTCCTTAAATAGGAGGAACTCTGTTTCAGCTTAATTTGGGCTCTGCCCACTTAGCAGCTGAAAACAATGTCAGGTCAGATACTTTGTTTCTTCAAGTCCATTAAGTCTTTCCTGTTTTCCTGACTTCAAACTTGTTTTTCAGTCTATTGAGTCTTTCCTGTTTTTCCTGACTTCAACCTTGTTTTTCAGTCTAATAAGTCTTTCCTGTTTGTTTCCTGTTTTTAGTCCGCATGCTGATAATGCTCTTCATGCCCCGAATTAAGAGACAGTATCAGAAACCCCTATATATTTTCTAAATCTAATTTATCTAACCCCTACAGTATATGTGTGAGTATGTGCGTGTGTGTATACATGTTGCATAGTTATGTGTTCACGCACATGTGCGTAACAATAATTAAAGAGGTGGTCATGTGTTTTAGAGTAATCAGTAGGACATGAGAGGAGCTGGAGGGAACAGGAAAATTCTGTAAAAACAGTAGTCACATATGCCATTCTAAAAAATTGAAATATATATACATTAAAAAGTTTGTTGACACAGAGAATTCAATAAATGGCATAAACATAAACTAATCCCAACTTCTGTGCATTTAATAACATTTCCTTTTAATACTCAGGTATTTATGATATCTGAGAACTGGCTTTCTGGAAGCTAAAAAATGCAAACTGACTTAAAATTTAAATTTACTACCTACTCTAATGGAAGCAGTATTTCTAAGAGACCAAGAGAAATAATGAGACTGGAAACTGACCTGACATTGCTTCCACAGTAAACATTTCCAGAAGTGTTAACTGCAAACTTAGTATATAAAGCTAATTACGTCATGAACTGCAGGTTGCATCCTGCCCACTCTCTCTTCCAGGAAGAATTTTCTAAGCAACAGAATCTGAAAGTAGCTTCTGTAGAAGTGGTCCCAAGGTGTCTTGGTAATTAGTCTGGTGTCCACTGTCCCAGCTTGTGTTGACCTGGATAACATATAGCCCCAGCTGTCATAGTAGGGAAGACACTAGTGGATTTGGCTGTTGAAGACACAGGGCTGAAATGTTTTCATCATGGGAAAGATAGCCAGGGGATACTCCTCTGGCCCCAGAGATTCTGCTCTGACTTCCATGTGCCCATGTTTATTTCCTGGAACTGTGGATAGATGTGGAACCCAGGCAAAGTAACGAAAATGCACTATGGATCTCTATGTGGGAATGGCTAGATTGTTTCTCAATGTGATGGCTACCAAGAGGGAGATAAACACAAAGAGAGGAAATTAATTCACACACTAATAAATTTTTTAATTAGAATTTAAAAATCCAAACTTCAGCAATGTATTTCCCTGTAGGGAATGGTATAGAATAATCCAGGTAATTAGGGGCAGAGGAGATATTAAAATAAAATTATGGATTTAATGTAATAGAAAATATTTGAAGGTCAATGGTGGTGATCAAACTCAGGATACGTAACTGCTAGAAGTAAATACAGGCTGAGAATGACTGCTTTTCTCTAAGAGGATACAGAAAGAATAACTGAATTTAAAATATAGGAATGCACGATGAAATGCATACTGAGAGGGTAGCAAAATGTTCTTTGAGTATAAATTGGCCTTTATTAATATTTAAGAATTCCCCCTGTGTTATAAATGACCATGAGCATACCAATGCTGGGAGATCAGCAGAGTCTTGAAGTAAGCCACTTCACTGCATCACAGAGTGTGTTCAGGTTTGGTGTCAGCCATCATCCTCATACTTAGAACAACAGCTGCAGTAGTTTGGAAGGGTTTAGGGAAACATGTTTCTTGGCATCTTCTAACATGTGATCAGATGACAGTACAGCCAGAGAAAAGAGAGTCAATCTTGGGTGATTCTCTGCACAAGGACACACGGCTGGGACACACACTCACTTTCTCTCTATCACAGGACACTGACCAGTCTCTCTGGGGATCTGAAATGTTTCTAAATGTTTAAAATATAATAAAAGGATGCTAAAAATACCACTCCCTCACTGAGTTTAAAAGATTTTATTACTGGTCTTTTTATGCTGTCACCTTGGTAGTTGGAGGTTCCTTACTTCTTACTTCTATACTCATTTAGCAAAAAATATTCACATACACAATTCTATGCTCAGCACACTGGAAAGGACTGGTGTTTTTGCACATTTCCAGCTCTGAGTCCTTTAACAAACCATTCTGGTGCCATGATAAATTATGATGACTTGTCTTTCCAGTTTATTATTTTCTTTAGCTGAAAAATAAAATGAGAGGAAGAAAGAATGGGATGGAAATAGGAAAGAAGAGTAGACAAAGACGTGTAAGTAGTTGCTGGTAGAAAATGAAACTTAAAAACTGAATTCTAAATTCAAAACCATCAATTATAAATACCCTATAGTATCAAAGTCTGGCACCAGATTTTCCATCAAAATACATCAAAAGATTTTTAAACAAGAAGTGATGTCTGGGTGTCAAGAGTGTGTTAGCTCCTATGTGGCTATGCTGATGGCCTCTATGCAGATGCTTTTATTGGAGTGGCACCAAACTGCCTCATGCTTTGAATTGACCTTTATTAGATGGTGGCCTTCCTCAGTGGTAAGCAGGCTGCAGTCTAACCTAGGCTGTGTTTCTGTAACAGCCAGGTCAGTGGCAGGTGCTCACAAATGAAGACCTACTCCCAGCATTCCACCTTGGAAAGCTTCTGATCACTCCCAACCAGAATTGTCCTGTCTCACCACTAGGGGCATCTTTGAGTCTCTCGGTCAGAATTATGCCTGCTCCTACACTAAGAGAACTCTCTGAGCTTTTCTTGGTCAGGTTCTGCATGGTGCATGAACCAGTCTTTGTTCAAGCCAACAGCTTCATTTAATTTGTTTCAAGCTTGCTTTAATGCCCTTCACCCCACCAGCCTTCAGGCCTCGCCAATAAAAACTCAGCTGTCCCCTGTCTCAGGACTTGCCCTGCACTTCCTGTCTGGGCCATGGCTGACCTGGATGCTGAGGTGTCCCTCACCACTCTGTGGGACTGATGCTCCCACTTTCCTGCCACAGCTGGACTGCAGGGATCCTAGGTTTCCTGATATTTTTGCCCAGCTTTGCCCTCATCCCACCTACCCCTCTAACTTGCTTTTTCTCATTGGTGAGTCATTTAAACAAGAATGTAGATTTTTCAGATAATTGATTTGTAAAACTTGTTGGCTTCCATTCTCTCTAGTGTGTGTCTTAGTAGGTACAGATTTATGAATCCAGATTTTTAAATGAAATCTCCAATTAAAGTACCAACTTTTAAACTGATGCTCCAACCCCCACCTCACCCCATATCTATATGAGCTACAAAGTGTTTGCCTTATCCTCTGGTTATCATTCTGAGTTTTCATCATCTGCTGTAAGTTCCTACAAAACTCTCTGGGATCATAATGAAACCAGTAATTGAGTATTTTGTGAGGAGGGAATCTTTTGAAATAAGTTCTGTTGAGAAAAATAATTCATTAATAAATAGAGATGCCCTCAATGATAGTCAATAGTGATGGTCACATCAAAACAAACAAAAGAATTCAATTCAAGGGTTTTGAAGAATATGTATTCAGTCGTTATTTTATAATGTAGAGCACAAACTACTAGCAAATTAGTTTTCACTTTCTTTCAAAACAACAGTTATGGGTGGTGAATTTCATTTTCTATTTGCTTTTCCTCACATGGACTCCATTATGTACTCCCAGGATCCTCTTTGTTCTATGTCATTTAGGCTTGATGTATTCCTTCCTCTAGCTTCTTGAGATATAAATGTACTTTTATTTTTTATTTTTAATGTCAGAGATGTATAAGTTTGCCATATAACATGCTGTGTTGAAATATGTCTACATTATGGGATGTTTAAATCAGACTAATTAAAACACACATACATCCTCACATCCTATTACTTTTGTACTGAGGAGACTTAAAATGCATGTAAAATGTCTACTTCCATGCACTTTTCATGAATATATATTTTCATGAACTTAGTCACATTGTGTGTAGGTGATCCCCAAGCCCTCTGCTTCCCAGGCCCCAGCAACCGTCACCCCACTCTTAGTGCTGAGCTCAACTTTTAAATATAAGGCCCTGAATATCTGTGTTTCATTCATGTCTGACATTTCATTTGATAGCATTGTCTGGCTTTGTTTGTGTTGTTTCAAGTTATTTCCTTCTTTATTAATGCTAAATACTGTCCCATAGTGGTGTGTGTGTGTGTGTGTGTGTGTGTGTGTGTGTGTGTGTGTGTGAGAGAGAGAGAGAGAGAGAGAGAGAGAGAGAGAGAGACTCTTCATTCATTTATCTATCAATAGACCGTCAGATCCTTTAAGATTAAGGTGGACTATGCTGTGGTAAAGGAGACTGGAGACATCTCTTCAACCTACTGGTCTCATTCAGATATACTCAGCAAGGGGATCGAAAGTAAGTGCTTACTTGTATATATTTAGTTATTAGAATTTTATGAACAGAACGGCTCAAATGATTATGTGCTATATTTTAATTAAGTTAAAATATTATTACTTTAGATATTTATATTTTTAACTTTTGTCAGACTCCTACAGCTTTCAATTTCTAGGATCAACATGTACTTCTAAGTTAAACCTCACCATTCTTAAGCCAAGGCCCACAGTGTAAGCTCAGGACATGAACAGATATGCTCTTATGAATTTGTGGTGGAAGTCTGTAGTTTACCATAGAACCCATTCTCATTTTCCAGGGCTAGGGACCTGGCCATTGCTGAGAGATCACATCACACAAGCACACACATACACCCACTCACACACACACACACACACACACACACACACACACACACACTCACTCAGACACTGGCATTAATTATGTCTGGTAGTCTATCAAGGTTCCAGCTAGTCAGAACCAATTCAGTCTGTTTGACTGAACTTGCTGACCTCCTGACCCTAAGCTTCTCTAATAACACTGCAGATGAACGTGCCCATGAGTCTTGAATATGTTGCATCTTGCTGGAGCTGGAGTTATAGGCCACTGTGAGTGACCCAAAGGGGATACTGGAAACCGAACTCTGCCCTCTGCAACAGCTATATGCACTCTTAATCATTGAGTCATTTCTCCAGCCCCAGTTAACTTATTTTTAGACTTTTGATCCTGAGTACATGATATGTTGAGCATGTTTCCCCAGACTGATGCCCATTTCTCCCCTCCCATTACACACTTTGTCCCCTAGACAGTTTCACTTCTACGCTGTATGTAATGTACATAGCTTAATGTGACTACATAAAATCTAGGAATCACAAATGTGAGAAAATATATTTCAATTTCTGAGATTATCTTAATTTACTTAATATGATGATTTCTAGTTGCATTATTTTCCTGCAAATGACATGCCTTTGTTCTTATTGAGCCATGATTCCATGGTGCACATACACCACACTGCCCATGTTGGTCCATAGCGCAACTGTAGCTCTGTGCATCACAGTAAACACTGATGTGCAAACATCTCTATTATACCTTGGCTGAGAACCTTTGGGGAACCACTTTTAAAATTAACCCTTGATAAATGAAATGACACTGCCTTGGAATGGTACTAGTGTGAACAGGGGTTGGAGAAGCACAGAGTAAATTAGTTTTTCAGAAAAAGAGCCCCAGATGCCTTCCTGCAGTGCAAATTGGTGCCTCTTAGTGACTGCCACTACTTCTTGCTGCATTGGTGATGACTATCCTAAGGTTGTGTCCAGCAGGCACATGATGTCAAATGCACACCTGGGGCAGGGAAGATTTGGGGACATAACTGAGGATGGCATTCAGCCTTGGAATTTGGGATCATCTAAATATAACCAATGAACAGTGTTTGGAGGCGAGAAAATTGGTGTTGGGGAAACAGAATACTTGAGAAAGGAGGGTCAGGGCTGTCTCTGACCCTCACCCATTCTGAACCCTACAATGTGTGTGTTCTAAACACTACACTCTTATTGCCCTTATAAATTCATGGAGAAGTTTAAATTTTAACCTTGTATTTCTGCACTAATAAGTTGGGAATATTTCTTCTCTGAATCGGAGTGAGATTTCCCCTCTCTCTCTCCTTCCTAATTTGTATTTATGGTCTCATTAGTGTTATTCTTAAAATTACGATCCATGTCCCTTGCTCCAGACTCCTGGAAAAGTATTTGTGTAAAATATCCAAAGTTCCTCGCATAAATAACACGTAGAAATGTTTTGAAATGTCTTAGAAATGTTTCCTTGGATGCTATAACTTTTGTCTCAGGGGACAGTATCTATGAAGGGAAAGCTGTTCGACGTACAACTGTTATTTCAAAAATGGTGGGGCAAAACACATATTGTTACCAAAAAGATTTCAGTTTTAGTACAAAGAATAGATGTCTCTGAAAACCAATAATGAAGTCACTTTCTGACATCTTCATGCTTGAAGATGTTATTCTTAATGTGTTTACTTTTTATAAACTTCCAATGTATTTTGCTTCTGTTCCATTGTGAATCTTTCTACAGGAGAGATTGCTTCTTAAGTTCTTCCTTTCTCCCATTCTGAAGGAGCATGCCTGCCTATAATTGGCAATTAGACATTATAATAATTTTAGTGTTTTCCTTTTCTATACAGTTACTATGTCATAGTACATCTGGGTGTTCAGAAAATTAAGTTCCAAAATAATAAAACTATAATTTAACTAGAGCTGAGAATCACATGGCCATTCAAGAGCAGCACTATGGAAAAAATGAGCAATTCTTTGCCTGTTGGTCTGTCCATGTTTGTCTGTTCATTGGTGTAGCTGTCCTATCTGTCAAGTAGGATAAGGTCATTTTTCATATCTGAACTTTATGGCTCCATTCTCATATCTATTCTCAGATTATTTAACTGTGCTTGTGCATTGCCAAAATTAAAGTTGTCTGTCTTTGAATGATACTGTTGAGAGAAGAAAATTTGAGACTTGAACTCTGAACTCTGAAAAAAAAATTTGTAAGTCACACATCTCCGATGAAGGATACTTACCCATCATATATAGATAATTTGCAAAACTTGAGGAGAAAGATACCAGCTTAAGACATAAGAGTGAATTGAACATATGCTTCACCAAAGGAGACTCGTGGATTGCACATGATGCTATGAAAGATATTCTATATTATAAGTTTTTTTTTGATTTTAACAAGCCTTGTCCTGAGTTGTGCAATCCTAGCCCATCTAAGCTAGCTCTTAAGTCTATTACCTAAATATGACCCCATATATACATACATCCCCTTGGACTGCCATTCTCCACACTATGCCGATGTTCCTGGCCATGTGGAATGAGGTTCCTTTTTCTAACCCATGGTGTGTGCCTCCTTCTTCCTGATGCTCCTGGCTGGAATGAATTAATCCGCTGTCTAAAGTGCAGGATTTCTGCTCTAATCCCAGGAAGTCCCACCTTTCTCTGTCTTTGCCCAATCTCAGGCCTCGGCATTTTATTTAACCAATCAGATTCAATGTAAGTAACAGACAGCAAGCAGGACCAATTAATTAACATTTAGAATGCTTAACACTACCCCAACAATTCCCTCCTTTTGTCTAAAAAAAAGGTTAAATTTTTTTAACTCATATAGTAAAAACAGTAAGAACAAATATGAAACAATCAAGAAAACCATATATAAAAGTTATGCACATAATGCTTAGCCTATTTGTATCAGGCAATCTTGAGGAAGAAAAAAATCATCTATCTATCTTGGTATGTCTAAAGTTCTGAACCTAAATAATTTCTATCATATCCTATATTTATAAACCTAAAGATTTTATTTAGATGTGAAAATATCCTTTTAAATCCTAAACAGCTGAAGTTCAATTGAAATTTTATAACTATTATGCCTTCAACCCATCAAAGACATAAGAAGGGATAAAGTTATTAGTTGAGTGAGTAGGAAGCATAGGGGAGCAGCTTCCAAAAAGAAATATGACAGTTTGTTCCCTAGACAGTCCCAAATATCTCTTGATATCATTGGAGCATCATCTTCAGCCTTCTGGCCAAGCATTTTTCATAGACTAAATTGTGCAGCAGGAAATAAGGATTTTCCCATTCTGTCTCTGCAGAATCAGGACATCGACTTATCTGCATTTAAGTTCTGGTCCATCTTTGGACTGTAGATAGTCTGTTGAGAGAGCAGAGGCATTTTTGCCCAGTAGGAATTATCTCCTGATGGGAGATTTCTTTTTGATGCTCATTGTCTTCTTCCAAGTAAAATGGGAGCTGTCAAGAGCTGACTGTCTTAAGTCAAACAATTCTTAAAATAATAAAAACATCTTTAAATGCCACTTTCTGTATGCCTCTGAGGGTTTTGAAGACATCTATCGATTTATTTATAAATCTATCTATGATCTATCTTCTATCTATCTATGAAAAAACTGTATATTTTAACCATTTACTATCTGTTTAACCTATTAAGTCTATTTTGTGATAAATTAAGACTAGTATTTGACATGACCAGAAGCTTGACTGGCCAGCAATCAACCTGTATTACCCAGACTCCTAAATAGATTTCAATAGCAACCCATAAAAGGATTGGAAGTAAACCTATGCCTTTAAATGAGTTGTATAGGCACAATACGTTATATAAGAGTTGAAATATACATATTATGTGTCAAAATATAAAATTCTATACTAATGAATCAAAATTAATCTTATTTTTGTATCAATATACAAAATTCTATACCAATGTATAAAAAGATAACCTTATTTGAGAATAACAAGTTTTGAGTTTCAGAGAAGATTCAATATTCTATCCTTATATCTGATCATTTCTATATTATACACATATATTTCTCTTCTTTTTCTTTTCAAGTCTTTTCCCACTATATAAGAGAGAAAGAAGGATAGAGAACAGAAAAAGAAATAGAAAAGTCCTTGAATCTAATCTCCTATATCTTGCTTAACAAGACCATTTAACAATTAACCATTCCCCCTAAACAACATCTGTCATCTACCCCACTTTTGGGAATGGGACATCGCTCTCTTAAAACTGCTTCCTGCTGAATTGGGTCACAGAAAACTTGTTTGTGGGCCCAAAAATGGAAAAATGGTTAAGAAAGTTAATTGTAACATTTGTTGTCCAGTCTCTATGTGTGCAGCACTTTGAATGTCCTGAGCAGTTTGTAGTCTGGACTTTGGGTAGGAAAGTTCAGGGTTTTATTGCTGTCTTGTCTGGAACAGTCTTTGAGGCTAGGCCATCTCAGCAAGCTGTTTGAAGTTCTTCTGGATGAAGATTTTTGAGGGAACAGCTATTGAGGAAGTCTATGAGGCTGGATCATCTGGGTTACTTGTCTTCTTTGGACTCTGGTCTGGTTCTGAAAATATATAATTTCTCACAAGTAACATATAGTTCTGCATTACCAAAATGCCTTGGATGTGCAGGATGAACAAATCAATTAAGGAATATTTTCTGTTCTTCATTTGAACAGAAGAAAGACCTTTGTAAGTCTCCATTTATGCCATATGAAAGGATGGTGTGTAATAGTATTACATATATATGCTATATATAAAATCTATTTTAAATTGAAAATACAGCATAAGACTGTATGGAGTTTAAGTATTCTCCTCGACAGTTGACATTCATGTATTAATTGACTAAAACAGGTTTATTGTGTGTTGTTCTGGCTTTTTGTAGATGGTTGGCCTCAAACTCAAAAGGAAGCAATCTGTCTCTGCCTTTGTGTCCCATGTTTTGGGATCAAAGTTATGCATTTATATATTTTTTCTTTCCTTTTCTCCTTTCTTTGGAGATTTAATTTCTATGTGGATATATCTATCCTTATTGAGACAGGGTTTCTTTTTGTAGCTTGGGCTGTCTTGATTTTCTCTGTAAAGATCTGTACATTTAGATTGGCCTCGAACACACAAGGAACCTGTTTTTTCCTTGTCTCCCACGTTTTGAGATCAAGGTATGAATTTAAATAATTGAATTACCCCTATTAAACAATAACATTAATTAAATCATTTTGTATTAGTTTGAGTTCCAATTCTCCCATGGAAACTCCATTTTTAAGGAGATTGGTGTAAAATAGCATGATGTGCTATTTTATGTTAGCTTTTCTTAACTGCTGGCTGTGAAAGGCATGCTGTTTGCATGTTCTTCCCAAGCCTAACTCGGGGTCGTTACATTGGTTAACAGAATATATCTCTTTCTCTCTCTCTCTCCTTTTTTTTCTGAGACAGGATTTCTCTGTGTATCCTTGTCCTGGACTCACTTTGCACACCAGGCTAGCCTTGAACTCACAGAGATTAGCCTGCTTCTGCCTCCAAAATTCTGGGATGAAAGGCGTGCACCACCACACCCAGAAATTAACATATCTCCTTCAGGGCAAAATGTCTCTTGAAACCAGTTCTCCAGTGGGAGCCCCACAACTAAGGAGACTGGCTTGTGAGCACTTTCTCTTCACAAAAATTTAAGATTATGTGGATTTATCCATTAGATCAGTAAGGACATTATTAAACTTAACATCAAGGAAAAATGTGTCATTTTTGAATTCGAGACTGTGTTTAGTAAGCAGCCTTGTCTTATCAGCAGGTTTCCCGCCCTGCCTTCATTGTTTAAACAAGGCTGGTCTAGAATCCAGAGATCTGCCTGTTTCTTCCTCTAGTGTGACGGGATTAAGGGTGTGTGCCAGTACCATCCTGCTCAAATATTTCACTTAAATCCCAGATTTTAGTAACTCTGTAACCTTGAGAGCAACTTTGAACTGTAGTGACAATTCAAAATTGGCCCAAAATCTTCAAAAATCTCTTGTTTTAGCAATGCCAAATTAGAAAAATATCCTTTCTACCTCCTGATATAGGAAAATCAAAGGCATCTAAATAAAAATCAAGCAAAGAAACAACATTCCAAAAGCCTTGGCATGTCTAACCATGCCACTTAAAGCTTTGTTCATTATTACTTGGACTCTAGTTTAGGCTGCATTTCACTGGCGGGCTGATACCAGAAACTCCTGACAGGCACCTAGTACCCAGGGAGCTCTTAGCTCCAGCTGCCATTAGTTTTGTTTTATCTATCAGGAAGGGCTTCCCTTCTTCCTTCATTATCTTTGTTGGCAATTTAGCATTCCATCTGTAAATTCTTTCCTTTAAGATTCTCCTAGTCTGAACTTTCTCAAAAAAGATACACAGAACCACAATTGTCAGGGTAAAAATCATTTGCATGCTAAGAGGAACAAACTCAATTGGAATACAAACGTATTGAGGCATTATGAATTCCTCCATTTTTAATCTAGGCGGTTAATTCCACTCTCAAATTCTGTTTAGAAGGCTGCCAGTCTTTTAGTATGTAAGGAGAGCTAAGCCTTAGCTCTTGGCTTTTGCTGCAAGGCAACAGCTTTTGTTAAGTTAGCTGCAATTTTGAAATGCATTTGAGTTCGGTTCCCTGCTCTTGGGCTAGGAAACTGGCTTTCATTAAGGCCTTCTCAGGCTGTACGCATGGATTCTAATTGCCCCACCTTCGGCGCCATATGTAAAAAGAAATATTACTAATAAGTTATTTAACAGTATTTGGATTATTGTTACTTGTTTTGGCAGTTGTTAATTCTCATTCAGACATTATAAATGAGCACACAGACACCATGTGGATTTTAACAAGCCTTGTCCTGTGTTGTGCAACCCTAGCCCATCTAAGCTAGCTCTTAAGTCTATTACCCAAATATGACCCCATATATGCATACGTCCCCTTGGACTGCCATTCTCCACACTATGCCAGTGTTCCTGGCCATGTGGAATGAGGTTCCTTTTTCTAACCCATGGTGTGTGCCTCCTTCTTCCTGCTGCTCCTGGCTGGAATCTATATTATAAGTTTTTTTTTAATAATTTATTTTTTATTTCTTCAAGTTACATCTCAATCACAATCCCCTCCCTAATCCCCCCTCCAGTCCCACCCTTCCACCCTCCTCCCCCTCAGCCCCACCATCCTCTTCCCTTCTTTTTTTTTTTTTTTTTTAGTTTAAGGTATTTATTTTTCCCCCCAACAGCTCTCCCTTTCAGTCCAAATAATGGTTCTTTTTCTTATAACTATAAATACAATACAAAACAACAGAAATAAATAGGCCACGATTATAAGAGTTATATGGCTTAGCATATATTCCCAATGTCCAGTCCATATGTATTTGGCACCTGACTTTAACATTCTACTATCTAACCATCTCCATGAGTTTAAAGTTCTTTATCTAACTCAGCTTTCATACTAACTTGCCTCATAATTTTAAAAATATCTTCTTAGATCCAGAACACCCTCTTGATTCCTAAACAACTCAAAATTTAACTATGAGACTCTAGCTATCTATTCTTCAACCACCTCAGAGACCTGAGAGGGATAAATATATCTGATTATATAGGGAGTGCAGGGCCTGCAGCTTCCAAAACTAAAAAATGACATACCAGTGGCTGCCTGGACAGTTCCCATTTTCTCTCCATACATTACAGCATCAATCTTCAGCCATTTGGCCCCATTTCTCTGACAGACATTGGTTGTAGAGCAGGAATTATGAAGGACTTACCTACCCTGTCTTGGCAGAGCTAGGCTGTCGACTTACCTGCTTCCAAGTTTTGTCCTTTTTGGACAGAAGTCTGTCTACAGTTGAAGCAAGTGGTTTTTCTTGCCAAGAGAATGGCTTACCACCAATTTAATCATCTCCCACTGGAGATTCTTCGATGCTCATCTTCTACTTGGAGTAATATAGGGGGTGCTGTCAGGAGCTGACATGTCTCGATATCAAAAAATCTTAAGTTAAGAAAACATCTTTGAATGCCATGTTCTGCAGATCTCTTGAGGTTTTTGAAGATGCCCTATCTATCTCTTATATTTAGATAAGCAAATATTGCTTGTCTCTTAGCAATTTGAGAGATGGCTCAGCCGTTAAAGGCTAGGCTCACAACCAAATATATATTATAAGTTTTTAACAAATCAGCAATTAACAAATGCTATGATACAGTAAGCATACAATAATACATATAATTAAAGAATTTAAATAAATACAAATCCTATGATACAGCTACCATACAATAATAAGTATAATTAATGAACTTAAATAAATACTTCTTTTTAATAAAAAAATCCAATCTGAGATTTAGTACAGACATAGTTTGTGAAATCAGAATCAAGTTACATGTCAGTTGCTTCTTGGAGTCCATGTTTTGTGTATGTGCCAGGTGGGGAGTGGTGAGGACAAGTGTGTGTGTGTGTGTGTGTGTGTGTGTGTGTGTGTGTGTGATATACTCAAACAAGGTATGGCAAGCTATAAAACTAAAAGGGTATAATCACACTATTGAAGTGTTAAATATTAAAGAAGCTTTTATTTGCATACATTGTTCAGACATATATTTTGCAGGATGTCCAAGGATCTGGAGTGGACCATTTTGACACTACAGATTCTTAGTTCTAGGTACAGAACTAAATGAGTATGTAAAGACAGGACAAATGTAGAGGATACATACTTACCCACACTCCTCCACATTGCCTATGTTGTGAGGTAACCAGTGACCACGAGGAAAAAAGTGCAGGCAATGGGGTCTGCATTCCATGCTGAGGTAGCAGTAACGCCCCTTCCAGGACTTACTAAACCACAAATATAATGTCGTTTTTAAACAGACAGAAGATTGCCAACAGGTTATATAACAAACTATCAGTGACTCACGTCATGTTTTGACTCTTCCTCTGCAAATTGTATTTTTTTCCTAGCAGAGATGAATCTGAACACTCTGTGTTTGGGAACATCATGCACACTTTCCTTCCCTAACCTTTGTGGAGAACGTTGCTTCCACATACAGAAGGTGCCATTTCAGTTGCTTCTCACAGTTTCCCAGGAAGGTGCTATTTTAAAATCTAGAAAATGATGTAATTAGTGAGTGTTCACAGAGACCAGAAGAAATGGTTTGAATTTTTTCTTTTTATAATATCCCCTTGAGTTGTACTAGTGCCATCTACATGCACATGGGTCTGGGTACATCCACAAAGGACAGCTACTCTATCCCCCAGCAGCCATCAACAAAAAAGCTAATAGTGTTTTTTTTTTTTTTTTGACAAGGGCATATTTCAGGACTCTCCCCTGTTCATATCAGAATGTTCTCTGGCTTGATATTAAGTGGATCTTTTGCAGGTTGCCCCAGCTGCTGTGAGTTGGTGTATACAACAGCCATGTCAGGCCATACCATCTGGGTAAGACACATCAGGTCAGTGTTGTGCATATGATTCCTCACCCAGGAAGCATCCCTATAACTTGTCTGGAATCAGTGTAAAATATGAATGCATTTGGAAGGTACCATACCATTCTCAACTGTCCATTCTTGACATTTTTAAACTGAGGCAAATAATGACTGTTCTTAGAGTTAAAAGAAACACCTTGAGAATTCTATAACCATGAAAACCCTTCTTGTATGATACCATGTCTAGATAATTGCATAACACTCTTCAGTAAATCATGTCTTATTTTAAAAATGATAACATTACAAGTCAAACTGAAGTATGTTCATGAATTTGAGGCTAGTCCACCTGAAGTTCTTTATTTGTTAAAGGTCCCAGAGTCAGTGGATCCTTGCCAGTGTGGATGTCACACACAACCCTTGTATGCAATGCAGTTATGACTACAGCAGACTGGTCTTGCCTTTTCTGATTTAACATTTTTGTAAGTAATATGATTATCTAATGTCCTCTAGATACTTAATAGCCTTCAGAAGAGACATCTGGTTCCACTTTCACCCATTACTGACATTCTAATTTTGATAGAATGGCTGAGGAATTGTATTTTTTCACTGGTCAGACAGATTCTTTGGTAATCGGTAGCAGAAAAGACACTAAAATTCTGTGCTGCTTGGTGGGGCTGCAGTAGACATCAGTTGGATCCAATTTATTTTCTATAATTTTGTCTTTTGAAAAGATCTTTGATGTCCCTTCCATCAGCCCTACTTAGTGAACTAAATGTCTGGCGTGTAATGAGACTCAAAACATGTTAATGAATTTGACCTTATGTGTTTCCACACAAAGCTGTCTGCTGTCACATGGGACTGGCCTTCATCTTACGATGGTCTTAGTTTCTTGGTGTGTGAGATCAATTTGGATTTTTGTCTGTCAGGAAAGAGAGAAGCTTTTGGTTTCAGAGCCATGTCATAATTGAAAGCATTCATGTTGGGGAGTTAGTACCATATGTATATTTGATTTGGTACTGTATATAAAACATATATAGGAGTTAGCACCATATATATAGTATATATATATAAATATGAATGCTCTCTATATAACATAATACATGCATACATATACATACATGTATGTATATATAATTTTAATCGTATTGGACACTTGATATTCTACATCAAATGATTATCTAGCATATATTAAATTATAAAAATAAAATATAAAACCAGAGGACACAGTTAGGAACTTCACCATTATTTAGTCAACAACAGTTTTCCTGCTGGATAATATATTCTCTGAGTTTGAGTTTTTAAACTGAGGCAAATAATGACTGTTCTTAGAGCTGTTTTGAATTCAAAACAAATGGCTATCTGAGAGCAATTCTTAAACAAGGGAGGTGTGGATGCCCAGATCTGGAATGTCACAGATCTGAGGTATGACTCAGAGATGATGTCATTTGCAGCTGGGGTCTAGAAAGGTAATTAACTGGGGGACACGCCCTAAAGGAAGAGTTTGCACAATCATCCCATCCTTTCTCTCCTCCCTCTTCCTCTCCCTTGCTCTCTCCCTCTCTCTTCCTGTCTCCTTTACTTTCCTTCCTAATGACCATGAGATGAGAAGCCTTGTCTGTCTTATGCCCCCTTCACTGATGGGTTCTAACCCATGGGACAAGCTAAAGTGTTCCTCCTACGAATTGGTAACTCAGTGGGTCATTACAGTGATTGAAGGTTGACTGACCCTGAAGGTGATGCAATGATCAGACCCCTGGCTGGGTGACACCTTTAGCCTACTTATATAGCAGTGTGTAGTTTTGATATATTCCATTCAAAATAGAAGTAAAACTTTCTGTGGCTAATAGAGAGCTAGATTATATATAAAACTCACAGTGGGAGGTCAGGAGTTCAAGGTCATACTCAGCCACATAGATGATTTGAGATCATCCTGGGATGCATGAGATGTGGTCTGGTTGTCACTTATATCCCACTAAAGTCTATGTTAATGCAAGATACATGTGCAATTATACAATCAGAGCAAATCAATTTTGTCTTAAATTTGCTCTGTCTGGCACTTTTCTCTCTTTTATGTTAGCATGGAAAGATATATACTGTGTTTCCTCACTGTTCTCCGTCTAACACACACATAGCATTTTCTGCCTGTGGCTCATCTGGTGAAATATACCCTCCTAATTGTTGTAGTTAATTACTGGTAGGTGTGTCTTGCCATATCCCATAGTAACACCATGAAACACCAAGTCTAGTCATTCACAGTGATAACAAATGATCGTCAGAGCATCCTCTGTGGGTCAGAAGGTTTTGAACTGTAGGCTGGATTAGAATATGACTCATCACAGCTTGTTTTATGCAGGTCTCCACTTTAGTTTGGGCTCCTCTTGCTTCTTCCCAGGAGGATAGTGTATAATTGTAGCCGTTGGAAACTTGAACTTCCTGGAAGTTTGCTCAGAACAGAAAAGAAACTGGCCTCTCAACCCAAGCAGTAGAGGAAGATCTGGGGGAAGCTGGCGGAAAAAGTACTGCCCAGTGAGAACTCACCCAAGTGGGAACCTGGCCTCCTGAGTGTGAGACAAGGTAAGTCAAGACTGGTGTGGATAGCTGCAATGGGCTGGACAGATGGTTCAATGGTTAAGAACACTGGCTGCTCTTTCCAAAGGACCTGGGTTCAAATTCCAGCACTCACATGACAGTTCACAGTTGTCTGCAATTGCCTGCCGTGGTTGCTCATGCCTTTAATCCCAGCACTAAGGAGGCAGAGGCAGGCTGATCTCTGAGTTCAAGACTAGCATGGTCTACAAATTGAGTCCAGGACGGACATGGATACACAGAGGAAACCCTCTCTCAAAAAAACATCTTTCTGAAAACATTAGTGAACTTCTGGGTCAAGATTACCCATCCTAAGTACCATCTCCTTAGAACCTTTTGTTTGAACATAAATAAATAGTTTCTCATTTGCTTTAAAAATATTGAACATAATAAAAAGTGTGATGTTATCCATTACCAACGGGGTGAACAAATACATACATGAAATGAGTCATATAAAATTAAATGAAGTGCAGACAAAAGCACTGCTGTTCTGGCATTCTGGAATGAGGGCTTAATAGGGACATTATCCAAATGATCTGTAGAAAATGTGATTTTATTTAAAAGATAAACCGTAGTACTTTCTTAGTCGCTTCTCTGTTTGCTTATACACTTTATCAACTCTTTTATTCCATGTCTACAAAGTAATCTGCAACCATATTTTTCTTTTAACATTTTGGTTTCTTAAAAAGTTGCCAAATAGAAGTGTTTTCAACATGTAGTTTGCATGTGCATTTTTCTCTTATTGCCTCCTGTTCTTTTGAGTCACTCATGATTGTAGATTTTGCTTCAACATTTCTTTCTAATAAAGCAAATAACACACAAAAGGGATTTTAAAGAAATTGTCTTAATTACATAGTGTACACTTTTAATTTATTTTTTATCTTCCAATTTGATTTTTTTTTTTGGTTTTTTTTTTTTTTTTTGAGACAGGGTTTCTCTGTGTAGCCCTGGCTGTCCTGGACTCACTTTGTAGACCAGGCTGGCTTCGAACTCGCAAAGATCCGCCTGCCTCTGCCTCCCAAGTGCTGGGATTAAAGGCGTGCGCCACCACTGCCCGGCTTATCTTCCAATTTGAAAATGCAACATTTTCTCAAAGCTCTGAGGGGGGCACACAGAGGATTGAAAGTTCAGTTCTATTGCTCTGGTTTTCTTCCTATCAGGAATGCTGATTTACACCAGAGAAAGGTGGGTCCTTTCAAGATGCTCACTGACCTGTTCCATGACTTGGGTGGTGACTGTGGAGGTCATGGTGTCTTGATTGCAATGGTGAGTCACTCTTCCTTTGCCAATACCAGTTACACCCACATCTTCAGAACACAGAACCCGTGAGGTTCCCTGGTTTAGGGAAAATGACATTTAATATAGAAGTAACGTTGGTAACTGCCGACTGCAAGTGGAGTTTACCAGAGTTATCCAAATGGCACCTGTATGAGCCCAAGTGTCCTGAGAAGGGAGAGCGAACCCCAGGGCAGAGAGAAATGGATGTAGGTAAGGAACCTGCTGTGTTACTAAATATGAGAACATGGAAGGACTGTGTGTAGCCTCCATATGCTGAAAACAAGAGGAAGTGGGTTTATCCCCAGATGCCCTGACAGCATGCCCCTGCCATTACCTTGGCCTTAATTGGGGAACAACATCAGATTTTAGGTCTACAAGTGTGGGAGAAGATGCGTTCATGCTCTGTGAAGATGATACATTTTGATAAGCAGTGATAGGAAGCTGTCATTTGTGAGGGACTCAGGGAAGAGGGCCCAGGCTCAAAGCCCTGCTGCTCCTTAGATGGAAATAATAGGGGGGTGCAGACTGACTTCACCACATCAATTTCTTCCCCTGTACATAGCAACTTGGAATAATTAACTTTGCTCACTGAGAATATTAGAAGCTGCTTACTTCACACACCAGCATTAGGCTCAGCTGTATTCCAGGTGCTATGCTGGGTGCCAGGAACACCCACATGAGGGCCACCCAGCTCACCACCATCTCTCATTGGCTCATATGGCTGGCACTTGGCTGAAAATATATGTTTTATTAGTTCTCTGACAATTAAGTACATTGTGTTTTGGTGTTGTTCAACCCCCCCCCCCCCCCTTATTTCAACTCCTCCATACCTCCACTTTCCTTTCTACCCAACTTTGTATTCTTTTCTTTTAATACACAGAAGTCTACTTTGTGCTGTCCATATAGTCTTAGGCTCTGTTGCCTTCTACAGGAGCACAGTTGACTAATCAGGGGTCACAATCTTAGAGAGAACTGAACTTCTGTCTTCCAGTAGCTCTTAGTTGCCAATAGCTTGTCAGCTAGGGGTGGGACTTTGTACCCACCTCCCCTCCATGCTGACATTTGGTCTGGCTTGATCTTACACGCATTATTACAACTTCAGAGAGCCCTCATGTGCAGCCACTTTGATGTTTCTGGAGGTTTACTTGTAGTCATCCACCCCTCTAACTCTTACTGTCCTTCTTGCCCTCTTCCAAAATGACCCTGGAGCTTCTGGAGGAGTGTTCGCTAGTGTTGGGTACCTTGGCCAGCGGTGTGTCTCTGTGCTAATCACTGTCTACTGTAAACAAGCTTCAGCGATGAGGGTTGAGATGATTTAACCTACCAGTATTAATGACTTCATGCTTTTTCCTTAGACAGAAAATATTCTAATCACAAATGTACTTCTTTTGTAGGGTTTCAAGAGAAATGATTAAGCAATAATTAGCCAATGTCTTATGTTCCTGACACTTAGTGGTGTCACATGTTCAATTGGAGGCAAATGGCAAGAGCTGCTTGGGGACAGGTTGGACTTTGTGAAATGATGTTCATTTCATTTGTGTGTGGAGATGTTGAAGTTTGGTGTGTGGTTAGGCGTCTGTGTGTGTGTGCATGTGTGTATGTGCTTGTGTGTGTTGTGTGTGTGTGCGCGCGTGCACGCGTGCGCACAGGGTTATGTTTACATAGACATCTGTGTATCTACTGTTATCAGTGCATATGTGTGTGTATTCCCAGGTCAGTCTCTATCCATCTGTCCATCCGTCCATCCATCCATCCATCCATCCATCAATCCATCCATCCATCCATCCATCCATCCATCCATCTATCTATTCATCCATCTATCATTTATCTGTCCATCTACTATCTATGGATCACCTATTTATCAATCATCTATCATTTATCTGTCTATATTTGTCATCTACATATCATCTATCACTATCTATCTATCTATCTATCTATCTATCTATCTATCTATCTATCTATCTATC
>CAJQZJ010011617.1:5307574-5368979 GCA_907164525.1 Lophiomys imhausi
ATATCCTGTACGATATAGTTAAAATCCTACTATAAGTGAATAGATGCCATGTGCATCCTTCTGAGACTGGGTTAGCTCACTCAGGATGAGCTCCTCTAGATCCATCCATTTGGTTGCAAATTGCATGATTTCATTGTTTCTGATAGCTGAGTAATATTCCATTGTATAGATGTACCACAATTTTTTAATCCATTTTTCAGTTGAGGGACATCTGGGTTGTTTCCAATTTCTAGCTATTACAAATAAGGCTGCTATGAACATAGATGAGGAGACTTCCCTATGTCTCCGTGAGAGGTCCTTTGGGTGTATACCCAGAAGTGGTATGGCTGGGTCCTGAGGCAAGGTTATTCCTAGATTTCTAAGATATCGCCAGACAGACCTGCATAGTGGTTGCACAAGCCTGCACTCCCACCAGCAATGGAGTAGGGTACCCCTTTCTCCACACCCTCGCCAGCATGCGCTATCATTTGAGCTCTTATCTTAGCCATTCTAACAGGTGCTAGGTGGAATCTCAGGGTAGTCTTGAGTTGCATTTCTCTGATGATTAAGGATGTTGAACATTTCTTCAGGTGTCTCTCAGCCCTTAGGGATTCCTCCTTTGTGAATTCTCTATTTAGCTCCATCTCCCATTTTTTGATTGGATTATTTGGTTTCTTGGCATTTAGTTTATTGAGTTCTTTGTAGATTTTAGATAATAGCCCTCTATCAGATGTGTGGTTGGTGAAGATTTTCTCCCAGTCTGTTGGTTGCCGTTTTGTTCGAATGACAGTATCCTTTGCTTTACAGAAGCTTTTCAGTTTCATGAGGTCCCATTTATTGATTGTTGATCTCAGGTCCTGAGCTGTTGGTGTTCTGTTCAGGAAGTTGTCACCTGTGCCAATGAGTTCGAGCGTTTCTCCTACTTTTTCTTCTAGTATCTTTAGTGTGGCTGGTCTTATGTTAAGGTCTTTGATCCACTTGGAATTAAGTTTTGTACAAGGTGATAGGTATGGGTCTAATTTCATTCTTTTGCAAGTGGACATCCAGTTGGACCAGCACCATTTGTTGAAGATGCTGTCCTTCTTCCATTGTGTGTTTTTGGCTTCTTTGTCAAAGATTAGTTGGCCATAGGTGTGTGGATCCATGTTTGGGTCTTCAATTCTATTCCATTGATCCACTGGTCTGTTTCTATACCAGTACCATGCTGTTTTTATTACTGTTGCTCTGTAGTACTGTTGCTCTGTAGTACAGCCTGAAATCTGGGATGGTGATACCTCCAGATGTTTTTTCATTGGACAGGATTGATTTAGCTATTCTGGGCTTTTTGTTGTTCCATATGAAGTTGAGAATTGCTTTTTCCAGGTCTATAAAGAATTGTGTTGGTATTTTGATAGGAATTGCATTAAATCTATATATTGCTTTTGGTAGGATAGCCATTTTTATTATGTTGATCTTACCTATCCATGAGCATGGGAGATCTTTCCATCTTCTAAAGGCCTCTTCCATTTCTTTCTTCAGGGGCTTGAAGTTCTTGTTATATAGATCCTTTACATGCTTGGTTAGAGTTACCCCCAGGTGTTTTATGTTGTTTGTGGCTATTGTGAAGGGGGTTGTTTCCCTTATTTCTTTCTCAGTATATTTGTTTGTTGTATAAAGTAGGGCTTCTGATTTTTTTGAGTTAATTTTGTATCCAGCCACCTTGCTGAAGTTGTTTATCAGCTGTAAGAGTTCTTTGGTGGAGTTTTTGGGGTCGCTTATGTATACTATCATATCATCTGCAAATAGGGATAATTTGACTTCTTTGTTTCTGATGTTTATCTCCTTGATCTCCTTTAGTTGTCTTATTGCTCTAGCAAGAACTTCAAGAACTATATTGAAGAGATATGGTGAAAGTGGACATCCTTGTCTTGTTCCTGAGTTTAGAGGAAATGCTTCAAGTTTCTCTCCATTTATTTTGATGTTGGCCACTGTCCTGCTGTATATTGCCTTTATTATTTCTAGGTACGGCCCTTGTATGCCCATTCTCTCCAGAACTTTTTGCATGAAGGGGTGTTGGATTTTGTCAAATGCTTTTTCTGCATCTAGCGAGATTATCATGTGGTTTATTTCTTTCATCTTGTTTATATGGAATTTATCGAGGAAATTGTCCATTTCGCTTAGGTTTTCAAATTTAGTGGAATATAGATTTTTAAAGTAATGCCCGAATATTTTCTGGATCTCCTCAATGTCTGTTGTTATTTCTCCCTTTTCATTTCTGATTTTGTTGATTTGTGTTCGTTCCCTTTGCCTTTTAGTTAATTTGTCTAGGGGTCTGTCTATTTTGTTGATTTTCTCAAAGAACCAACTCTTGGTTTCATTGATTCTTTGTATAGTTCTTTTTGATTCTAAGTTGTTGATTTCAGCTCTAAGTTTGATGATTTCCTGTCTTCTGCTCTTCTTGGGAGTGTTTGTTTCTTTTTTTTCCAATTCACCCAGCTTAGCTGTTAGTTCACTAATATGAGCTGTCACAATTTTCTTTTTGAAAGCACTTAGTGCTATGAACTTTCCTCGTAGCACAGCTTTCAATGTATCCCATAGGTTTGGGTATGTTGTGTCTTCATTGTCGTTGGATTTTAAGAAGTCTTTGATTTCCTTCCTTATTTCTTCCCTGACCCAGTGGTCATCCCTAAGGAGCTGTTCAATTTCCATATGTGTGTAGGCTTTCTGTTGATTCTTTTACTGTTGAAGACCAGCTTTATTCCGTGGTGGTCTGATAAGATACAAGGTGTTATTTCAATTTTCTTGTATCTACTGAGACTATCTTTGTGACCAATTATGTGGTCGATTTTGGAGAAGGTTCCGTGGGGTGCTGAGAAAAAGGTGTATTCCTTTGTGTTTGGGTGAAACGTTCTGTAGATATCTGTTAGGTCCATTTGTTTCATGATCTCTGTTAGACTCAATATTTCTCTGTTTGTCTTCTGTCTTGATGATATGTCCTTTGTTGTGAGTGGGGTGTTGAAGTCTCCCACTACTAATGTGTTGTGATCGACGTGCGCTTTAAGTTTTAGAAGTGTTTCTTTTACGAAAGTAGGTGCCTTTGTATTTGGGGCATAGATGTTCAATATTGAAATTTCCTCTTGATGAATATTCCCTTTAATGAGTATATAGTGCCCTTCTTTGTCTTTCTTCATTAACTTCAGTTGGAAGTCTGTTTTGTTTGATATTAGGATGGCTACTCCAGCTTGCTTCCTGGGTCCATTTGCTTGGAAAACCTTTTCCCAGCCCTTTACTCTGAGGCAGTGTCTATCTTTTGTAGTTAGTTGTGTCTCTTGTTACAGCATAAGAAAGGGTCTTGCTTGCGGATCCACTCTGTAAACCTATGTCTTTTTATTGGGGAGTTGAGTCCATTGATGTTGATGGATATTAGTGACCTGGGGTTGTTATTTCCCATTAGTTTGGTATAGGCGGTGGTCCTGTTCCTCTTTTGGTTTAGTTGCTGATGGGTTTTCTATTCCCTTTGTTTTCTTGTGTGGAGTTTTCTTCTCTGGTTTGGGATTTTCCTTCTAGGATTTTCTGTAGGGCTGGGTTTGTGGGTAGATATTGTTTAAATTTGATTTTGTCATGGAATATCTTGTTTTCTCCATCTATGTTGATAGAGAGTTTTGCTGGGTAAAGTAGTCTGGCTGGGCATCTATGATCTCTTAGGACTTGTAGTATATCTGACCAGGCCCTTCTAGCTTTTATCGTTTCTGGGGAGAAGTCAGGTGTAATTCTGATGGGTCTGCCATTGTATGTGACTTGACCTTTTTCTCTTACAGCTTTTAATATTCTTTCTTTGTTCTGTACATTTGGGGTTTCAATTATTATGTGGCGAGAGGAGTTTCTTTTCTGGTCTAATCTGTTTGGTGTTCTGTATGCCTCTTGGATTTTTATTGGCATCTCTTTTTTCAGGTTTGGGAAGTTTTCCTCTATGATTTTGTTGAAGATATTTCTTGGACCTTGGAGTCGGGAGTCTTCTCTTTCCTCTATATCTATAATTCTTAGGTTCCGTCTTTTCAATGAGTCCTTGATTTCTTGGATGTTGTGGGTGAGAGATTTTTTAGCCTTCTCATTTTCTTTGGATGTTGTACTGATTTCTTCCACTGAATCTTCCATGCCTGAGATCCTGTCTTCCATCTCTTGCATCCTATTGTTGATACTCACATCCGTAGTTCCTGTTCTCTTCCCTTGGTTCTCCACTTCCTCTTTTAACTCTGACTGTGTTTTCTTTATTGTTTCTATTTCTATTTTCATGTCTTGTATGGTTTTGTTCGTTTTGTACATTTCCTTCTCCAGCTTGCTTGTTTTTGTATGAAAATCTTTCATGGCTTTTTCCTTTTCCTGTTCAAGCTCTGTCACCTTGGCTTGGAGCTCTTTAATGGTGTTGTTCCTTGTTTTGATTTGTAGAATTGTGGCTTCTTTGAATTCCTTCATAGATTTAAGTTCTTCTTGCAGGGACTCTATCACTTTCCATAATGCAGAATTGTCAATGTTTTCATGTGTTTCTGTTGGTGTGTGGTCATCCGAATTGGATGAGCTAGGATGGTTCTGCTTTGTTGGAGTCATAATTCCTTGATTTCTATTTTTTTTTTGACCTTTCACCATTGATTGCATTTAGCTGTCTGTTTTCTGTGCTTGGAACCACAGTGGATGATTTGGTGCAGGGGACGAGTTACTTGGCTATCTGTCGTTGCTTACAGGGGGATTTCAAGGTCACTGTGGTTTTAATCACCAGAGGCACTGTGATCTGGTGCAGCCTATTCCCAGGTTGTGAGTAATGGACCAGGATTGTTTCACTGCTCCCAATTCAGACTTCCCTATGTTGCACTCTGAGTTATCAGCCTGTAATGGTTCTGATGGTATGGGCCTGTTTGCCCAGGCACAGATTCTGTGGGCTTTGTTTGTCGTCCCGGAGGCTGACAGGGTCTGGCTCCACACCTGATATGTCTGGATTTTCCAGGATACAGCTATGGTCCTGATTTCTGGTTTCTCTCTAGGCTTCTCGCCACAGGGCTGGACTCTGTGCCTGATTCCCTTCCTGTCTGCGCCGCCACGGGTCCCGTGGGTACCCCAAGCCCCGGATCCTCCGGCTGCCTGAGTGCACCTCTCCTCCCAGCAGCTCAGCCGTGGGTGCACGGAACCCTGGCCCCGCCCACGCCTGTCTCTCTCCCCAGATGACCTGCTGTGGACTCACGGGGATTTGACCCTTCCAGCCGTGCTCCATCCCCAGCTGTGCTATCATGAGTGTGCGGGATTTGGCCCCTCCCGCCTGTTTTTGTGTTCCCAGCTTCCCGCGCTCTCTCGGAACCTCCTGCCCTCCGCTTCAGGAGCGGCTGCAGACCACCCGCTTAGCCCCCTGTTTGTTCCTTGCTAAGGCTTCCACTATCTCGCAACGTTTTTTAAGTGGGTATAAGTTCAACCTGATGTGTGGGGAGCCCAATAGGACAGTGATCTATGGCCAAGTGGACCCTGATTCTGCCTGCTGTAAGTTGGGATCGATCTTACCAGGCGCCTCTCCAAATGGGAGTTCCCGAATCCCGGGTTTAGTGGCCTCCGTGTCTGTGAGAGATGGGTGAGGGCCTTGCCCTGGGACTTTTAACAGTCCCTTGGGAGCTGTGAGTGTTCCAGGGGGGGCGGTCTAGCCCCTCCGGTTTTTGCACAGTGCCCAATAACTGTGTGTTTTTTATGGCTCTTTTTTCCCCCGCGTTCAAAATGCGTCAGTGTAGGTCGCCACCATCTTAGCTCTCCGCCACTGTATCTTGAGTGCTGTTTTGAGCATTCCAGTCACTCTCTGTGGTTGGCATCACCAGTGTGTGCTAGTAGCACATCTTATGAAGAGTCTCCATCCCTAACCACCAGCTTGGACAAAGGAGGTACAGGAAGAAAAAGAAAGATACTTTACTGACACATCCACTGACTGGCTGCCCTATTGAGTGCAGAAGTGGCCCCCAGAGCTGCAGAAGCTACTGACCATGAGACGAAAGAGCCAGCATTCCCTGCTGGAAAGCTTTGAACTGGATTTTTTTATCTGGACTCTGGAGGGCATGTCTCTCACAAACTCTCACTGGTGGAAAGACCAACACTAATTATTAATGCAAATGGAGCAAATTATCTCTAGAAAAGTCACTTTTTATGAATGAAGGTATTACTATGGTGAAGATCACATGAGAGCTATGGTGTAAGGCTGATACTCCCTGTTTCTAGAGAGGAGTTCGTGGAGTAAAGTGACAGAATGAATGAACCCTGTCATAATTTCCTATCATAGAGCCCACAGTGTCAGTCCCAGACTGTGATCGGAAAATGCATAATCTTAGGCACCTTGCACACATAAGAGAGGTGAGGTCACGATACAGTCGTGGGTAGAAAAGGAACATTCATAAGGGCTCATCATGAAGGTTAATGACATTTTATGCTGCAATGGTGAATACCTACCATAGTTCCCCATGGGCCTGTGTATGTTTAATACTAGCAATAATTTCAGTAATATTACCTTAACAAGCAAAATTATATTTCTCAACTCCATTTATCATCGAGCAAAACTCATTGACTGTTATGCTAGCTGGCAGTAAAGTTATTTTTGTTTTTTGTTTTTTTTTGTTTGTTTGTTTAGAATGTTTGGCCTGATATTAGACTCTTTTTCCTTCTTTTAATTAATTAATTTTTATTAGTTTATTTTACATTCCAATCACCATCCCCTGTCCCCATCCCCTCTTCCCAGTCCCACCTTCCCACCCACTTCCCCAATGCTCCCCCCACACAACCAGTACCAACCCATTCTGCTACATCAAATCACATCAGAATTAAGTGCTTCCTCTTCTTCTGAGGCAAGATAAAGCAGCTCTACTAGGAAATTGAGCTCCAGAGGGCGACTACATCGTCTAAGTACAAGACAGATCTCATTCCAATTGTTAGGGGATCCACTTAAGGACCAAGCAGTCCATAAGCTTCATAGGTGTAGTGGCCCAGCATCACTCCTTGCATGTTCTTTGGCTGGTGGTTCAGTCTTTATGAGCCCCTTTGTGTCCGAATTAATTGGCTATGTGGGTCTTCTTATGGTGTCCTTGATCCCTCCAGCTTCCTCAAACCTTCCCCTAACTTTTCTTCAAGACTCCCTGATTTTTGCTTAATATTTGGGTCTCTGAATGTGTTTCCATTTTCTGTTGGATGAGAGAAAATCATCTGGGCAATGTTTTCATAGTATATTTTCCTGCAAAGTATTTAGTTTTTTTCTATTTATTTAGGTTTTATTTTCATACTGTTTGCTGTTTAGTAGACACTGCCATTTAGGATTAAAAGCAGAAGTGAGAAAACATTTTGAAAGGCTAAAAACCTTCACAGCGAAGGTCCCTTGTCATTCAACTGGTGAGCTGAAGATTTCATGCCTTTGATTCATGAGTCACCTGCTTCACTGAGGTTGATTTAGAATCCTCAGTAAGGCTGAGGGGCTCAACACCCTGTTGTGAATCTGGGAGATAGAATATAGCAGAATTGTCAAACTGAGGATGGAGCCTCTGCTATCAAACTTCTGTGCAAGGGCCACTCATGGACATGCAGCTGACGCCCACAGATTGAAATCCAATCAACATGTGGGTTTTACAAATGCAGCATCATGGTACAATTCACTTCCAACAGGAAAAGACTAGAGGCAGCTCACTGTAACCCGAGTCATACATAGGAGATTGATCTCAGCCTTCACAGTGGCCATCCATCAACATCCTGCCAATTGATAACTCCAGTGAGGAAGAATGTAGGACAGCATTCCAACCCTCCACTGGAGTTCTAATACTTTGATTTGGTGGCTGCAATGTCTAGTTTTTACTGTTCAGATAGATTCCTGGATAATTCTTCACAGGCAGGCAGCATCTAAGTCCTACTTGGTGTGACAGGGTCTGGGTTTACTGTCAGCTGAGTGGAATTTATTCCTCCAAGTTTAAGGTTTGCACAAACATCTTTGATGTTTGCTTTAACCAGATTTGCTTAGGGAATGGCTCTGATGATAATCAGAGCATTGAAATACATTTTAGAGGCTGAAGAGATGGCTCAGTGGTTAATAGCCAGATTCACAGCTGTTTACAATTCTAGTTCCAGGGGGTATAAGGTGCTCCTCTGCTCTGTAGAGGCAACTGGGCTCTCATGCACACACCCCAACACAAATGCGTGTGTGCGCATGTGCACACACACACACACACACACACACACACACACACACACACTTAAAAGTAAAACAAGTCTTAAACAAAATGCCAAACACATTTCAGAGTCCATCGTCACATCAAAATGTTGTGATCCCCTCCTCACCTATCCTACCGGCATGTCCCAAATTAGACTTCCTATCTAATTGACTGCTTGAAGACTAGTCAGACAGCACTGGTCACTCTGTTTCTGCTGGTTGAAGCCTGCAAACAGATGTGAATGCATCACCCAAGTCATTGCTTCCAGGATCATTTCTGCTTAAGTTTTCTTGGATCCCTGTGTTTGTTCCCCCTGCTTCCTATACTTACTTCCAGAATGGCCCCTGTTTCAGTCAGCCAAGGTCATTTTTGCATCTATGAACAGAGGGCACCTGGAAGACAGTGGCTTTGCCCTTGGCAAAGCCTTAGGTCATGGCTGCATAATTATTGATATCTACACTTATCATGACATGAAATATTCAAAATGTCTCTAACCTTTGATATTTCTTGCAGATTTCTTTACTGATCAGTGTGTGGGTATTCTGGAACATGCTTTTTTTTAACACATAAAACATGTAAATTGTGTTGATAATGGGGACGCTTTTAATGTTGTTTATATAAGACTTTGCGTATTGTGCTGTTGATTTGCTGCACACTCACACCGCTCTCATCGGCATGCTTTACTCATTGTTGATAGATATATTTTAATGACTTCTCATTTTATTTTTTTCTATATTTCCTTTAATTGTGTTTCCTGAATCTTAAAACTATGTAGACTTTAAGGTCTTTAAGTTGCTGTTAGCTTAACTATTGATCTATATGAAAGGTGACTTTATAGTGTGTAATGACATTTCTTTAGAACATTTTCTGGATATCGCATAATATGCTTGTAGTCTAGGTATCCCAGTTGCCAACAACCACCACCTACTTTTTCTCTTTTATTTTGACAATTTTAAGTATCACTTGTCAGTGGAGGCACAAGGTCCCCAATCTTTGGAACTTAGCTTATTTCTCTTAGAATAATGGCCACATGTATGGCTTTCTTTGTCCTTTATGTTGGAATTTCCTCTCTTACTAAGGCTCATATCCTCTCTGTGTGTATGCCACATTTTACATGAATCCATCACTGGCCATAGGCAACTTCAGAGGTTTAGATATTCTGAATAATACCTCTCTGAAAATGAGGGCATAAAGATGAAGATGTATTTAGGACTCTGTTAACAGGGCTTGGGAGATATCTCACTTGGGAAATTGGTTGTTGTGCAAAATTAAGGATCTGAGTTTGGTTCTACAACACCCATGTAAGAACAAAAACCAAAAAATTGGGTATAGAGGTTTGTACCAGTAACCACAGTCCTGCAGAGGCAAGGACAATGTAGCCAGCTGGTGAATTCCAGGCTCAGTAAGAAACCTTTTGAAAACAATCTCAACTTTTACCTCTGGTCTCCATGCATATACAAACACATATATAAGCATGCATGCACGCATGCACACACACATACACACATACAGAAAGAGAGACAGAGACAGACAGACACATACAGCTGGCAGCTGTTCTGATGAGCGTGGAGGAGACTCTGTACAGTTAGGATGTGTTTTGTGCCATTATCAGTCATTTTACCACTGTGTTTGGAGAAGTAGCTGTTCAAGTCCTTTGCCCATAACATGAACCTATCAGTCAGATTATTTTTGATACACTTATGGCAGAATCAGACTTTCATCTTATCTTACTCTTCTTAATTTCCTCACATTAGGGTTTCAGGAGAAGGCTTGACAGGTTTTAACAGTTCATAATGTCATATACTCACTGTTTTCATTAGTATTATACAGAATATTGTCACTTGTACTACAAAATCTCCTGGGCTCACCCTATTATTTTTCTCCACCCACTAATTCTTGGTGGCCGATGACCTTTTTTTTTTTTTAAATTTTATCAACTCTGTAGTTTTCCCATTTTCAGAATGCCTTATGAATGGACTCATAAACACACATACAGTCTTGGAGTTTTGCCTTATGAATGGACTCATAAATACACATACTACAGTCTTGGAGTTTCGGCTTTTATCTGTCACTATGCACATAAGATCCATCCAGATTCTTGAGAGCCTTCACATTCCATTCCTTTTCATTGCTGAAGAGCATTTTGTCATGAGCCTCTCTCATTAGTCTGTGTAATTTTACCTTAGGTACTTCTTGAAGGCATCTGTGAAGTGCTGTGAGCATCCATGTGCACACTGTTGTGGGTACATTAGTTTAAATCAGTTGGAAAATATTTAGGAGTGTGATTGTGCTGAACTCTGTGTTAAATCTAAGCTCTGCTGTGTAAAGAGATGACAAACACCATGTGGTTTATTCTGTCTTCTCCATCCCTGAACCATTGCCATTTATTCTGATTATTAATGATGCTCTGTCTCATTTTCTTTTTAAACTTTAAAAAAATCACACTATAATCATGCAATGGTCTGTAATTACTGTCTTAATTTGTTTTTCCCCTGATGACAAATGACATAAAACATGTCCCCCTTGTGATTATTTATAATTTGTGTGTTTTCTTTGTGAGTTTCCCATTCAGATATGGCTAGTTTGCCACTGGGCTTTTGGTCTGAGATTTCCTTTTTTTAGACTTCTTAAACTTCAAATTTTATTGCTGTTTCAAAAAATTATTTACCTGTTTGGAAAAAAAAGTCTCTTAGACATATGCATAGCTTTAAATGCTGTAGATACTGTCTCATGAGCAGAAGTTAACTGTAATGAGATTTGGCTCATCAGAATTTTTTTAGTGTGCTTTAATTTTGGCATTATATGCTAAAATTTATATTCAAATCCAATTGTATTTACCTTTACCCAAGGACAGCTGTGTTTTAGCTTCACAATCTTATGTTTCTTGCATGATCTGTTTTGAGTTGTTTCTTATTGAAATGTTTAAAGTTTGTACAATGTTCATCCTTTGACTTATGAATAAAGATGTTTCCTGCTGTTTCATGACTGCTTAGTCTTTCTTAGTTAAGAAGCCTTGGGACTCCTGCTCCATTCCCTGTGCTGTCATTGTGTGGCTCCATTTCTAGGCCCCCTTTCTACCTGAGGGCCTTTTCAGCAACACCACTTTGCTTGGCTACTGTGGCATGAAGGAATCCTGAAACGGGGTGGCTTGTCTTTGACCAGGTGGCTGGCCTTCGTGGCCTTCTTCATTGCTATCTTTTTTGTTTCATATTCTTTGAATATTGACATGTTGATGTCTACAAAATAGCTTACTTGGTTTCTGATGTGGCCTTCAAGGAATCTTTGATTCAATTTATGAAAGACTGACAACAACATTAAATCTTGTAACACGAGCCCAGGATAGCACGAGCCCAGGATGATTTCCATTTAGGTCTTCAAAACTATTGTCAGTGATATTAAATTTTCTTTAAGCTTATCATGCCTGTATTTTGCTAGGCTTGTGCCGACTATTTCACATTGAGATGTTACATTGCAAAGTATACTTCAAATCAAAATGTTTATTTCTGTAATAAAGGATGATGTTGGCTCTTGTGTGTTAGTAAACACCAATGCTAAGCAACATCTTTTTCTTGGTCTCCAAGGGAGACCATCTCCTCTGTCAAGATGATGTCTTATGGATGGTTTTTATTCAATTCCACTGACTTCTTAATTTGCTGAAGATTTTAAACAAACATCTGTGTTGGGTTATCTAAAATATAAAAAATATACATTTGTGTTGGGTTTGTCCCTAAAATTATTATGGGCTTTTGTTTCTGCAGCCTGTGGATTGAGTGAATTATATTGTTTGATTTTTTTTTTTTTTAATGCTGAGGCAGCCTTCCAAACCAGGAGTAAATCTTTTTTGATCATAGTGTAATGTAATTATTTCATACATTATTGCATTTAATTTGATAGTATTCTGATGAATTTGCATCAGTATGCACAACAGTTTTTCAGTTGTCTTTTAAAAATATCTTTCTTCAGTATTGATATTAATATAATGGTGCCCTCATGAAATGAGTAAGGGTTTTATTCTTACAATTGTTCCTGAAAGAGATTAGGTTATTAACGATGGTTAATTATGTTTTCCCGAGATTAGAGAAGATTATAGCAGATCAGTGTCTGTCAGCACCAAGGTTTCAGAGAGTCACTCTGGGAGGCCAGAGCACCAGCTGCCTCTGACAGGAAACTGAAACCCTAGACTGGATTCTGGCGATGGATGTATTTAAAAAAATGACATCTCAAGTGACCTTATAGGAAGACAGACTCAAATATTCTGTTTTCAATGTTGAAATTATTATTTACACCTTACCCTTCCTGTCATTTCCTTAATGATCGATCCCTTGGGTGATTGAGGGGCTGTTGGGAGGCAGGAATGGCTAGTGGTGCTGTGCCTACGCAGGAGACTACCACTGCTATTTTCTGTCAGTTTTGTTGGCTCAAACATGTCTGCGGGTTTTAGGAAAGTCCTGTTGCCTATCGATATTTCATGCTGGGCTGAGGGGAGCTCCAGAGAGTGTGGGGATGAAGAGTGATGGAAGTAAATGCTCTTTTTTGTGGACCAGGTCTCAGTCCATCCCTGAAGCAGGGCTCACCCCGGGTTATGCAGGAAAAGAATCCTGCTTATTTCAGACAGACCTTCTGTGGGCTAAGAGAATTATGCCTAGAGAGTCCCTTGAACTTTGTCATCTCTGGTTGTGAAACTCAGCCCTCTATTTGTACCATCTCCTCACACTTCTCACACTCACAAGATGAACTCTCTGTGGAATGGCAGGTGTCCTAGAGGTCTGACACATTGTGCTGGAAGAGCCTTTTCCCGCTTTCCATTGCTCATCCAACAGAACGTGCCAGACAGCTGACTGAGCAAATGTTGTATTTTCAGTGATTGGTTTTAAATTGTATTGAGGAAAATTAATTGTAGGGCAAAGCATTTCTATTATATGAATCATTTGAGAATTCTATATAATAAATTTTGATCATACTCATCTCCTTCAATTGAGGGACAAAAACATTTTATAGGATAATTACAAATTTTATTAATATCTTCTAATTTTATTATAATTATTGTTTCATTATAATTTCCTTTTTTGGTATCATAATAAACTCAAAGCTTTGCATATGTAGAAAGGCATATAAGGATGTTTTTTAAATGTATGTGTTCCACCAAGGAGAAGGCTGGAGCTTTGAGTTTGAAGTAGCCACAGATATCTAGCGGGAATACAGACACTCCTGACAGCTGTCAACCTAGGAGGGTTTTATGGGAGAGAAGTATCTTCATAGCATGTCTGTGTCATGATAACCGGACTGATCACTGTTGCATTGGGACGAAGTGCTGAGATGGGCAAGCCTTTTAAATAAAGGCAATAAATATAATTATCTTCCCCAAATACTGTGGTTCCATTTTCCTTCTCTGTTTTATATAACTCCTTCCACCTCCACATTTTTCTAATTACTTAAATGTGAATTTGGTCTCAGATCACTGGCGCTTCTTTGTTGATCTTATCCAGGGCATTAAATCAGTGTCAAGGCAGAAAATATTTCAGAATGTGTTCAGAAAAGCAGCGTGAGTCACTGATAGGCACAGTTTATAGAGAAAGACTGTTTTTTGTTTAGTGTTTATCAGCATCCAAATATCCAAAATCTGATTTTCATGTATATGAATGAGAGGCATTTGCATAGCAGATGTAAATAACACCAACAAGCTGAACATGAGATAGCGCGTGATGTAATTACATGTAAAGAATGCTTTGTGCGTTCATAGTGAAAGCACAGGGAGCCAGACACTTATGTAGACAGCACCACTGTCCGTCAGGGAAGTGTGAACTGCCAGCTCAGTGAGTGGGCACCATGGAAGCCAGAGCAACTCAAAGTTAAAAAAAAAATCAATTAGTATTTTAGGGTTGCTCTTGCTGTGATGAAACACCATGGCCAAAAGCAACTTGGGGAGGAAATTGTTTATTTGTTCACAACCCCCATATCATAATTCATCATTTAAGGAAGTCAGGGCAGGAACTCAAACAGGGCAGGAACCTGGAGGCAGGAGCTGATGCAGAGGCCATGGAAGGGTGCTGCTTTCTGACTTGCTCATCATGGCTTGCTCAGTCTGATTTCTTATAGAACCCAGGATATCTAGTGGGAATACACCCAGGCATGACACCACCCACAATAGGCTGGGCCCTTCCGCATTAATCACTAATTAAGAAAATGCCCTACAGCTGAATCTTATGGAGGCATTTTCTCAACTAATGCTCTTTCCTCTCAGATGCCTCTATTTTGTGTTGAGTTGATATTAGAAACTAGCCAGCATGATCAGTGCCAGCAAGTAGCCACATAATGATGCTGCAGGTGAAAGGTTCTTAGGGGAGGGTACAGTCTGGACAACCACTTGTGGAAATATCTTACCCATTTGTAGAAAACAAAAGCACATATTTTACAGCAATTTCACACCTGGAGATTTCTTAGAAGTGAAAGGCGGCACAAATGACTTCTCCCTGAGTGTTCAGGAACACTTGCCATCACAGTAGGTAAAGGCGGGGAGTGTGCACAAGTACTGATCAACACAGAGAGGAGAAAAATAGCACAGCATATTCTTAAGTGAACACTACTCAGAGACACAAGACTCTGAGCAGGACTGGTGCACAAGACATATTCTACTTAGAGATGAAACAGATGATGATTTGTGCTCCAAATAAACATAGACCATACTGAAGTTCGTGCTGTAACACCTCCATTTATTGCTCTGCAAAGAGATAAGTATAACAACTCATTTTGACAAATGTCAGACGAGAGGATTGTGTGGACTCTTGAGCCACAATAATGCTCTGCATCTTGAGGGTTGAGTTATTTCCTTATCTGTAACATTTTTGGAGGTATATATAGCTCTCATTTACTCCACAGACATTTACCGAAAATTATTAAGTATGATATCTAACTGTAGTTAATACAACCTTTCTAGAATCGTCAGAGGTTACTTGCACAGATACACAAGGATGATTGTAAATGAATTGAAAGATGAATTAGTAGAATTTTAGATCATGAATTCGTGAGTGAAACAGAGAGCTTGGCCAAGTCAACAGCAGTTTCTGGTTGTGTGTGACGCTACTGTTTAGCTTCTGAATTTTCTATGTAATGGGGTTTCATAATAAACTATTAGAAGCTGGGCGTGGTGGTACACACCTTTAATCCCAGCACTGGGAGGCAGAAGCAGGTGGATCTCTGTGAGTTCAAGGCCAGCCTGGTCTACAAAGTGAGTCCAGGACAGCCAAGGCTACACAGAGAAACCCTGCCTCAGAAAACAAAACAAAATCAATCAATCAATAAATCAATCTATCTATCAATCAGTCAATATACTATTAGAAAAAAATTTCTGGTTTTGGGATGTTGATGTGCCTTTAAATTCTTCTAGGCCCCACAGCAGGCAAAAATACTCAGGAAAAGCCACTTTGGCCAAACAAACTGAGCACTGGACTCTAGGAAGGCTATGAGATGACATTGAGGTGGATCCTCTCAGGGGCCTGTCTTTTTTAGTTCACTTTCCCTCTTCCTATTCCTTTCTTAAATAGTTTAACTTGTATTTTTTCATACTGTACCAGGAGGTTCTGAGGATTTTGATAGCCACTTGGAAGAGTCAGGCTGGAGGCCAGATAGGAAGGAAAAAGAAGCCTGGTGTCAGGTTATCTGTAGAGACACTTTACTGAGCCTGGACCAACCATCTCCAGTCTTCCTGTGTTCAAACAGGGTCTTACAGTTTTAATTTGATTTTTAACATGGAGAATGGGTAATTAGTTAGTTTAAGAAGGTATTTCACTTATTTTTTGTGTGTGTATGAGTGTATACACACATGCCATGACATATGTGTGGAGATCACGGGACAGTTTGTGGGAGTTAGTTCATTCCTTCCACCCTGTGTGTGCTGGGGGGTTGAACTTGGTGTGTCAGGCTTGGTGGTAAATGCCTTCACCCATTGAGCCCTGCTGGCTAACATTTTCAGTAGCAGAAGGGAGAGGATGGGTAGTGAAAACGCTGCTGTTGCTTCCTAGAAATCAGTCTATGTTTTGTTAATGCATGTTAGGAATCTGAGGCCTACTTACTTTTGGTATGTGCAACTGGTGGAAACCATGGCTCTGTTCCAGGGAACAGTGTGTGAGTGCTTTTGTGATGACTCTCCTTGTGGGGAGCTCTGGAGGATAAGCTCCTGTATGCCTGGTAAGGACTGGAGTGACATAAGCTTCAGCCTGGACTGTCTTTCCTGGGACTGGCTGTGGGGTGGTCACTTTCCTCTAGCATAACACTATGTGTGCTCTTGGTAGATTTTTCTTTCACTTTGTCTGTAATGGGCATGACAATGGCATAATAGAAATCTCTTAATAATTCTAAGGTGGACTTATTAAGACATACATTATGGGATTGAGATGATGATTCATAAAGTAACTCAAAACCCAGAAAAGTTTTAAGAAAGACAAAATAGAAACCATAGAGTCTCCTGAAACACATAATTATTTTCCAAAAAGCACATAGTATCTTCTGACTCAGAAAACAGCCCTTGCAAGAACGGATCAGCTTCAAGAGAAGCTCATGAGTACACATAAACGTGAGGACATTAGTTCAGGAACAAGGAACTCTGTGTAGGTACCAGAACCTCAGGCAGTCGGAAAACAGGAGGAGTTGGCCACGAGTCAACCAACTCTTGTGCCAATAGATTAAATCTCCTTTTCTTGGCTATGGTTATGCAGGGTGGAAATATGGATACTGTAAGAACAGAAATAAAAAACAACTTTGCAAAAACTCTTTGCATAGGCTGCTGGTTAGGTGTTTAAAATACATTGTGCTAACCACAGTGACCACGGAGATGTGCTTAACTATGAGTCCATAAGGCTAAATATCTGCCTATGGAAAATAAAGTGTATGAGAAGGAAAGTTATGAAAAGACTTTCAGAGAGTCATTATCTAGTTTCTTAGAACATATTTGAGGAAATAAAACTGAAAGTGTATTCTTTGTGACCTTGAAATGAAATAAATACAGAGAGGCTCGAGGTTATTCAGGGCCATCTCCTTAACAGCAAGCTGGTGGCCATTCTACCATTACACTGACCCCGCATCTCCTTACCTGGGGCCCATGAACCCACCAGGGCAGGACTCCAGAACACAATTACTTTCCCCGAAGATTTGTTTGAGCATTGGGAGAAGGTGCAATTCAGAAGGCATGTGACACATGGGCTTGCATGCTGCCTTCAGCAAAGTTCTTCTAGGGTAAATGATTTGGGGTAAGATGTCAGTCTTGAACTGGAGACAGAGAGGGTGTGTAGTTCCCAAAGGAGGTAGTCACTACCTGTAGTCGCTAATCTGTGTTGACTGAGATTGATTCTTGATTGCTTGTTTGTTTTAATTTAGTAACATATAAGAATTATTGGGTTATAAATAGAGGAAATGGGACATAATGCATAATATATATGCATTCTGTTATGGCTGTAACCCAGTTGTGCAAATATACACATAGCTTTGCTGAACTTTCTCCTCTTGCTCCCAAATATGCAGGGTTTGTGGTTCCCAAACCTAAGCCAGTTGCCAAGTCCACTGAAACCTAAGCCAGATGCCAAGGCTGCTGAAACTATTACCTAGCATAGGATATGAAGTTCAGATCACATAGTTAAAAAGCCAGTTCCTACATCTCAGTATCCCAAACTAAAACTCGATGAAATGCAGAAGTTTGAGCAATGGGTGAAATTACTTAGAAAGTAATTTAAGCCAGTAAGTAGAGATGCATGATGGAAAACTCCTGCAGAGAAACACCTGGAATTGTGGGAAAGCAAAGCATCATTTATTCTATGATGGAGAAGAGTACCATGACACAGAAACCCCCAAACACATCATCAGAAGTATTTTTTTATCCTAACATTCCAAATTTGTATGCTAGAAGCACGCCACAAATTAGCACATGTACCTGGCACAGCCACGGAGGAATCTATGTTGGTGATTCTCCCAGAGACCATAATGAAGAGGGCATGAAGAATGATGGGAAAACAATATCCTAATGAAATCTTGGGCTAACCTGGCTGCTAGGGTGGCCTCTTTCCAGGCTTTCCTCCATGATGATGGAGGCACATGGCATGTCCTGGCTGGGATGTCCTTTTATTCCTGCTTAGCACAGGTGGATAATTGTGTTTCTTCCCCCAGTTGAACTTTAAATTGTTTCAAAGCCTGTGCTTTTCAGTACTGAAGCTCACACAGATAAAAATTTAATGCTCCAGGTCACTGTCATGTAGCCTATTCTTTGCTTTCCCAAGGTATGTGCCAATGAATGACTTTCTGATAAATGTTTTCAAAGCAGCCTCCACTTTCTAATGTCCTTCCATTCCTTCCACTTTATTTGTCCCTCCTGCTAATGAGTGGGTTTGTAGCTTGGGGGTACAGGGGCCATCGGATCACATTGAATTAGCAAACTCTAAACACAGGTACACTCACCATGTAGACCAGGCTGGCCTCGATTTCACAAAGATTCGCCTGCCTCTGCTTAGTGATGAAAATTAATATTTACCCATCAATCACTTAAGGCTTAGAAAAACAGTATAAAGTTAGAAGTAAAGTTCCTAAGAGAGGCAATCAAGAAATTTTCAAATTCTGACAGTAGAAAAAAAAAATCATTGTCAGACAAGAAGGAAGATAGAGGGAACCTTTTCAGGGTATCCAGAAAAGCGCCCAGGAGAGTCCATGGCTAGTTACACAATTCAGCATCCCATGATGGGAGTTGTTCTCACAATAGCTTATTTTTCATCAAATTTCCATGAGACTTCTGAGTTCCCACTATTCTGAATTCCTGTCTGAATTGGCTGGTTTTGTGTGTCAACTTGACACAAGCTAGAGTCATCAGAGAGGAAGAAGTCTCAGCTGAGGTAATACCTTAATAAAATCCAGCTGTGAGGATTTTTCTCTATTAGTAATCAGTGAGGGAGTGCCCCGCCCATTATGGGTGTTGCCATCCTTGGGTTGGTGGTCCTGGGTTCCATAAGAAAGCAGACTGAGCAAGCCATGTGAAGCGAGTCAGAAAGCAGCATCTCTCCATGGCCTCTGTATCAGCCTCAGCCTCCAGGTTCCATCCCTACTTGTGTTCCTATTCTAACTTCCTCCAATGATGGATTATGATATTGAAGTCTAAACCAAATAAACCCATTCCTCCACATCTTGCTTTTTGGTCATGATGTTTCATTGCAGCAATAAAAACCCTAACTGAGATACTACCCATCTGAGAACAATTCTGGGAAGCTCAGAGTAGTGATGGGAGGAGAGGGGAGAGTGGAGTCATCAGTCTCTGCCTTCAGTCATTTTGGGAAGGGCTGGCTGGCTCTCTGTTTGGGCTTATCTATTCAATACAATGGATCCATCAGGTATTGCTGTCACAGAGCTCATCCATTGTGTTAGGCACCTGCCTTCTTTCTACTATAAAATACCTGACAAAAGCAACTTAAGGTAGTAGGATCAAGAGGCAACTGATCATTGTATATGTAACCAGGAAACAGAGTGAATGGGAAACAGGGCCAGAATATAAAGCCACACAGCTCATTCCAGTAACCTACTTCTTTCACCAATGCTCTGCCTCTTAATGGTCCCATGACATTTCCAATCAACCCACCAGCTGGAAAACAAATGTTCACGCACACGAGCATATGGGAGACATTTCCCCATGCCTGGGCTTTTCTCTTTTCAGTACTATGACAATCATGGCTTTGGACAAACTACAAAAGATAATACAAATACTTGAGCCTACTGGAAGATGAGACCTCTGTCCTGTTTTTTTTTTTTTTCATATTGCCCATGAAATGTGAAGTAGCGCTCCACATGCAGAATACTGAATGTGGGACTGCTTCTCAGCATACTTACTGTTCTACCAAGAGATGGGGAGCCAGGCTAGACATGGGTCTCACACCACACTTCACACATCTCCTTCAGTTTCCATTTCTTACTGACAATTCCACTTCTGTACAAGGGGTAGACTATTGTACAAGCTCCTCACAGTTCTCATATGGTCCTTGCAACAGCAGTGACCCAGAGGGTCAAAGACCCTAGAGTAAATCATCAAAGAATTAGTGTGGAGACTGCCAGTGGAACTGCTGTCCTGGGGCATAATTGCCACCCACACTGGGGGACACTGCCTTTCAGAGAAACAGGAGAAAAGCTGTTCTGTTTTCTGGAACAGTTTATACCAAGTGTTTCATATGATGTGATTTGTAGGACTTGGGGACTGCAAGAGCATTATCTGTCTGTCTACCTTTATCTTTGCCGATGTGCTGAGGTTATTTATTACTGAACAGCTAATGAAGATAAAATAACAAAAGTCAGGGAATCAGGGCAGAAGAGAGAACAAAATGGAAAGTTCAGACTGTGTTAAGTAACTAATTATCTCTTTTCTGTTCTTATCATTAGTGGAATATAATTGAGAGGATGCATCTCATATAGTACTGACTAAAGAAGACTTCAGTTTTCTGGCTAGTTCTTCAACAAGTGCCTGGAAATCAGGGTCCACCAGCTTAGCTTCCCCCAGTAGCACCAGTCACTGCCAGCAGGAGTCAGGGTCCACCAGCATCCCCCAGTAGCACTACTCACTGCCAACAGTGGCTAAAATTGACATCAGGCTTAGTACATATTAAAAAGCTGTTTTATGTGCTGTGTGCCAGGGATAAATCATTCCATTTCATCTTTTCTTTTCCTCAGCTTTAGGGGCTAACACTACTGTCTTCATTTCAAAACAAGAAAACAGAGAAACAGAATTAACTTCTAGAAAGAAGCAGTACGGTTAGTCAGCGGAAGGGTACATGAGATGGTAGGTAGTCCGGTCCACTCAGAAGCTACTGGGAGGAGATCAAGAAAGTTGCACATTCCTCCCATTGCATTAAAACACCAGCTCCTTGGAGAAGACAAGTGTGGAGCTCTATGAAGACATATGATAGATACCCAGGAAAAAACCTATAATTCCATGCAGAAGTTTTTCTCTGCAAAACTCTCATATTTGTCACTCTTGGTGGCAATAGAGGCTCAGTTATGAACCCTGCTTCTACAAGGCATCCTGAGGGCCACATTTAGTTCATAGTTCAAATAACCTATGATCATCTTCCATGTGCTTGGCAGCAATGGCTTGGCAAGAATGTGTGCAGATTTGTTAATGATAAAGTTGAATATGCTAACATTTGAGGGAACTCCTGTGTATAGTGCTGTCTCAGTGTATCTAATGATGGTATCTGTTCGCTTTTTCCTCTATGCTCAACCACATAATATCTCATCCAGTCCTTTGGTTTTGAACAGCTACATCAGCCAGTGTTTATCATTATGAGATAACTGAGAAGGGACAAAAGGAGGATATGTTTTTGTTCATAGTTTTCAAAAACGTCTTTCCCTGTTCACTTGGTTTTGTTGCTTCTGGACCCATGTATGATGAGTCAGGGTGGGGAGCATTTCATAAAGCAGCTTACCTGATAGTAGGTAGGAAGGAGAGGGGGGGTGGTGGAGGAAGATGTGCCTCTATCAGGTACTTTTACACTCAGGCTTCTCCTCCAAGGAACCCATAAAAATATTGGTGAAACTAAACCCCTCATGAACCATTGCCTCTCACATCATCACCAGTTAGGCAATGAGCTTTCTGGGGATGCTTCCTACCTAGAGCAAAACTACAGAAAAAAAATACTAACCACCCCCACACCTAAACCAACCACAAGTGAAGACCTCCCTCCCTAATTCCACATTCTGATGCATCTGCCTGCTCTGTATCTCTACTGGGTCACTAAGCACATCCCACACTCAGAAAGTCCTAGATAAGAAGCAAATCCATTTACTTAACCCAGCATAGACTTCCCTACTTGGTCCATGTTGACTCCATCCTTCCAATGGTTCATGGATCTCTACCCCTTTGACACTTCTTTCTTTTCCTCTCTCTGCATGTCTGTATCTCTGAATCTCTCAGCACATCCCATTGCATCCACCTTTCTTTTCTCCCACGTTTGAACATACCTTCTCCTCTCAGCAGAATTACTCTAACAGTACATAGTATTGCCAAGATAGACTTGCTGTAATTCTCTTCAAATTCCCAGTAAAATTGTGTTTTTGATTTGCTCAAAATTATGTGATGCTTCTCCCTAATGGAGTTGCAGTGCATGGCCTCAGTGAAAGGATGTGTTCAGTACTAATGCTGCTTGGGTGGGATGGTAGGGGGGGGGGCACTCCCCCTTAAGAGAAGAAGGGGAGGAGATATAGAGGGAAGGGGCCCATAGGGTGGGACCCAGAGGGGAGGAGGTAAGAGGTTATGATTCAGTTGTAAAATGAATAAATAAACTTAATAAACTTAGAAAAAATAAACTATGTGATGACAATCCGAGTCTTGCCAAAATCAAAGCCACTCTATGGTCTTACTCACCTCTATCATTCCACTGGAACCAAGTAAAGCATTACATGTTCCTTCAAGAGCCAGCATGCTCTCTGTTCCCTCTGGAAAGTGTCTTTGAGGTACTAGGCTTAGACAGCTTTCTTCCTTCTTGCAGGCTTCACAGGAACTACACTCTCTTCATGTGCTTCCTCTAAACTCTACAAGAAACATGGGTCAGTCACCACTCTTTTTGATCTTAACTCCAGCACTTAACTGTGAAGTTGGCACTTCATCTGACTGGTTAAGAAACTGAGGCACAGAAAAGGAAAATACCTTACTAGATATCTCAGAGTGAGTAGGAGACATGTTACTCCAGCACAGCATTGTGGTTCGGCTCTCCCTTTGCCACTCATTTTTCCATTAGATCTTTGATTTTAAGCAATATATTTTTATCACATTCATGCCCTTCCCCAATTGCTCCTAGATCCATCTCCTCTTTCCAATCACTCCACTTCTCTTCTTTTTTCTAAACTCAAGTCAAATTTGTGCTACCCATATACTCTTGGATGTGTGATCTTCACTGGAGACTGGCTGACCTACCAGGGGCTTCATCCCTAAAGAGAAATTTTTCTATAGTTCTGAAAAGCTATCAATTTTCAATAGCTCTTAAGTCTTCACATGGGTTGGTTCTTTCACTTTCAACATTTATTTATTTATTCAAGTTACATCATGATCACAGCCCCCCTCCATGCTCCCCTCCCAGTCCCACCCTCCTACCTTCCTTCCCCTCTCCCTCCTTTCCTTCTCCTTGGGTGAGGGGGCCCCCACATATCAACTTCCCTCTCAGTTCATCAGTCACATGAGGGCAAAGAGCTTTCTCTTGCTCTGGGACTCAACATGGCAGCCCAGCTAGGGTAAGATAGCCCTAATAAGCAACAGAGTCTATGACAGAGACCAGCCTCTGCCTCCACTTGCTAAGGGATCTGTATGAAGATAAAGTTGCCTATCATCTACACATGTATAAAGGGGTCTAAGTCTAGTCTAAGTATGCCCTTTTCTTCTTTTTTTTTTGGTTAATGTTTCTGTCTCTGTAAGCCTCTAGGGGCCTAGGTTGGTTGGTTCTTTTGATCTTCATGTGTTGTTCTTGTCCCTTCTGGGTCTCTCTGTTCCTCCTCCCTCTCATACAGGACTCCAAGAGCTCCACATAATGTTTGGCTGTGTGTCTCAGCATCTATTTTGATTTACTGCTGGGCAGATATTAGCTGAGCATACAAATGTACACACACAAGGGTGCACAAAATGAACACAAACATACACATACTTCAGAGTATGCACACACACATTTTGGGGTGATCTGGAAGCTACTTGTATTCAAATGTTAATTGTTTTCCCCATCTTCCTCACTGGTTGAGCAAAGGCTTATGTACTCAAAATGATACTGTGCAACCTTGCCTGCTAAGTCATCCCTGATTGGCCAAATAAAGTACCTACAGCCTGGGTTGGGCAGAAGAGAGAGGTAGGTGGGGCCAATTTTGTAGGCTTGTGTGTCAGAGAAGACTCTGAGGAGGAAGAAGGGCAGATACCATGGGTTAGCCTGGAGGATCAGAAGCACACATGGCTGAGAATAGCTTGCTTTTAGAATTACTATGATGAAGAGGACCAGATCAATTGGAATGTGTGAAAGTACTATGGGATTTTGGCTGGGAGGTAGAAAGCTAGCTTAGAGGGCTAAGATCTGCTCAACCCCAGTGCTTAAGGCTTATTAAAAATCTAACAGGTCTCTTTATGTATTATGTGGCAAGTTAAGGAACTACCACAGACCTAATAACTATAAGTATCAATATTAAGTATTATATTTCATGTAACACACATACACACAAACGCACAGTAATAGACATAAACACACAGGAACATAGTTATAAATGCACATACTTTGAGCATGGACAAACACAACTAACATACCTAAGCACACATGAGCATAAATATAAACATATACTTACTTTGGAGCATGCATACACATATGCATACACATATGCATACACATACTAATACACATAAACAAGCACACACACATACTTCAGACACACACACAACACAACCAACACTAATACACACACAAGCATAAACACACACTGCACTACCACCACCCTCACCACCATCACTTCTCTATTTATGCTCACCAACTCTCAGCAGTTCCTGCTCCTTGGTGCCTGTGTGTCTATTCCAGTGTCCACGGGAATCATTCTATATGATCTCTTTAGTTTCACAGTGGCAGGTGACTCGATCAGGCAGGTTTGATTAATTATGACTGAAGTTTCAAGTCTCTAATTTCTTGTTCCACATAAGGAAAACCACAGCTTTCAAGTACAATACTTCTAACAATATAACCGATTTTTCTTGAAAAAAAAAAAAAAAACCCTGTCAAAACATGACATGTCAGTTCCACTTCCTTCCACCAACATCGCACAATCTGTTTTGATGGAAAAGGCATATATTTTAATTATTTGTTTTTAATCTGACTCCAGATTTGACATATGGCGCCTTGTTAAGTTCTTTCTACATGTTCTGGTAAAAACAAAAACAAGCTGTAAAAGTTACTCAACTTCTGGCATAAAAGTTATTTTTAAGAACTCCTATTGCTTATGAAGAGGTTAAATGGCTCCAAAAGTACCCTTCTAAGCAGCAGTGACATCAGTTCCGAGACACTTAGGGAATCGATTACAGCCATGTTAGCCACTGACAAAAGCGTGTTTCTTGGCTGAGGACTGGTGTGTAAGAAGTAAACATAACTTGCCTCCCAAGAGTGTGTTTCCCTGAAAATCACGCATATTGGGGTAAGTTGAGAGAAAAATGTGTCCTATCCAGGGTTTTTGAAACCTTTGATGATTTAGGGGGTTTGCCTCAGAAGAGGAAGACAGCAGATAGTTTTTCTGTTAGCTTTCTTCAGGTTTTCTTTTTTTTTTTGTTAATTGTAGACTTCTTTATTTGTTTTTTTTTTTTTGTTAATTGTGGTCTTCTTTGATAAAGATAATGAAGGGATTTTTATGAAGTCATTATTTTTCTGTTATACAGTGAGTGGTTGGATGCACACAAAGGAGGGTATGTTATAGAAGAGTGGTACCCAGAATCCTCTGACACAGGGAAGTCATTGGACTCACTAAATTTTTATACCCTTCAAACATGTATAAAAGTCCACAGAGTTCTTCCTAAGAAGAGAACTGAACTATTTAGCCCTTAGAGCTAATTTGTAACATCTTTTTCCAACAGAAAATAAAACAAACCTTGCTTTTCCCATTTGACTTGAGGTACTCCATGAACACCCACAACCCTTCTTCCAGGCAGAATAAATTGTACTCCTCTTTTGCATTTCACTTGTATTTCTCTTTTCTTTGCACCCTATTCTTCAACTTTTCCCTGGCTAGTTTTATGTCAATATCACACAAACCAGAGTCATTTGGGAAGAGGAAAGTTCAGTTGAGAAAATTTCCTCACCAGATTGGCCCCTGGGTAAACCTGTGGTGGATTTTCTTGATAGTTGATTGGTGTGCGAGGGCCCACCTCAGGCCTATCCCTGTACAGAATATTGAACATATGTATGATCAGATTGCGATATGGGGCCTGAAGAATCATATGAGAAGGATTCACACATTTTGGGATGGCAAAAAACTGGTGTTCTGAATGACTGACCCATCTGCATGAGAATCCAAATGCTGAATTCTTTTTCAGAAATACTTGAGGGATGACAATGTCTTAGATGCTCCTAACTCAGCGTATCCAGTGTTAGGAGTGAGGGGTGATGATAAAGTGTCACACAGTGGATACCAGTAACTTTCTTCTTCCTGCAATTGCTGTTCAGAAATAGTGGGTCACAGGATGCACGAAGGGTCTCTGTTGTTAGGTACTTCTCACCGCATCCTCAGTAACCAGATGGTTTCTTCTGTACACTGGTGATGGTGCTCAGGAAATACCCAGTGAGGACCTCCTGAGGATGCATGGAGAAAAGATGCTAATGGAGAGACAAGTCCTCATCATCCTGAGGTGCACATTAGAGAAGGATGTGCGAGGTTAGTGTTTGTGAATGTGCAATTACACTAAGCCAGCTGGCTCCACCTCCTAGTCACCCACTGCCCAGCATTGAACCACTCCAATGTATGCGTCAACACTACCTATGTCATCACAACTGGTGCTTTTCTAGTCAGTGTGAGGTTCTCACCAGAAAATGTGTCATTAGCTAAGTTAGAAATGAACTTTAATTGCTAAATAGTTCAACTGTGTGCATATCAAAAAGAACTCCATAACTTTCTAATACAGCCCTAGAGGCTGTGGCTCAGCAGAGGCTGGAGGAGACTCCATGTGCCACACAAATTCCAGCATGGAATGAGAGCAGTTCCCTTAGAAATATTCTCCATTAGAATTCTCAGCTCACCTACCGAGGAGGGAAAGCCTTAACCATTTCCCCTTTAGGGCATTTCTTTCCCTAAAGGGAAGAATAACACAGAAAGAAAAATTACCCAACCATCAGTAGAAGAGTGAGAAACTCTGAGGTCACTAAGGAAGTCACTAATGGAGAATCTATCTAAAAGACTTTTCTCTTGAGGAGATCTTTATTTCAACACCACAGCACAAACAACCCAGAGAACAGGGTTCAGTTCCCTACACCTGCATTTGGAAAGAGGTATCGCCTTGGCTTAGGGGAGCAGGGCTGAACCTGACTTTCAAATAGACACATGAAATGCACTTCATCAAATTCTAAATGTCAGAAATTCACAAGAGGTGATTTCCAATAAAAACAGCATCAATTTTACTTCACGCTTGGCAAAAACATCACTCTGGAAAATTCAAAGCAAGAATATGGACAAATGTTGCTAATTATCAGATGCTGGAATGAGGAACTATGAAAGCCTTAGGCGGTGGCTTATGATACTGGTAAGAATGGGTAAGGGCAATGTCATGCCTTGTATTTGAAGATGCATTTGTGCTATACATTGTAGAAATGAATTACTATCTCAGAACACACATAGTATTGCTTATTTGTTCCAAGTTAATATTTCCCAGCCCAGATGACCCTGGAGGAGCAAAAGGCTGCTACCAGCAGACACTGTCTGTTAGCGTTAAACCAGTAGTGTTTTAAGAAGTGCCTGAGGCCGGATACCCATAGAATGAGGGAAGAGTACAATGAACAACAACAAGAGAGTCATAGACATCTCATGTCTTGAAACCAAGGTACCCACATGACCAGAAGGACATAACTGACTTGTGAGATGATTGACAGACTTGTTCCTCATCTTCTTCTATATGATTTGCTGGTGGGAGAGGAGATGCAAGACAGAAATTTAAGATATCAATTTACCATCTTCTAAGATCACTGGCTACCTGCATACATCACAGGGTTCTGTGCATGCACAATGTGCATGCGTGTGCATGTGTATGTATGTGTGTGTGCGTGTGTGTGCATGTGTGTGTCTGTCTGTGTGTGCATGCGTGTGTGAGCATGTGTGTGTATGTATGTGTGCATGTGTGTGTGTGTGTGTGTCTGTGTCTGTGTGTTTGCATGTGTATGCATGAGTGTGGAGGCCAGAGGTTGATGTTGGGAATCTTTCTTGATCACAGAGGTTGATGTTGGGAATCTTTCTTGATCACAGAGGTTGATGTTGGGAATCTTTCTTGATCACACTCCACTTTGTTTTCTGCAGCAGAATCTCTCACTAAAACCAGAACTAAATGATTTCAATAATCTGGCTTGTCAGATTGTTCAGAGGTCCTTTGCCTCTGCCCCCCAAGTGCTAAGATGATAGGGAGGGTGCTATGTTCATCTGATTTTTGTGTTGGTTCTAGGGTGTGAACTCTGATCATCACAGTTTTATGATGTTTTATCCTTAGCCATTACCCAACCCTAGTAAAGTTCAGAGAGTGAATTTCTCATATGTTGACATCTGTAAGTGACAGGAGGGACTGAGTTATGAACTATTCTAGTTATGAACTCAGGACATTGAATCTTAGAGTTTTCCTCAAACAACAGTAAACTTTGGGCAGTTGTGACTCAAAGTGTGACTTTGTTCAGGTGTCTTGTATCAAAGTCATAGTAGACATCATGTTCTAACTAAATTTTCTTATCTTTCCCTTCAACAAAAGGTTTATATCCTCCTACATTTACCCATTGTGCCCATGGTGTTTAGGGCATATACTGATGTAGTGAAGCCTGGCAGATGTGGGAATACTCTACACAATGCCAGAATTCACTTAACAATGGACTCCATTCTCCCAAGGTAAATGTAACTGTTTCCTGAATCAATAAACAGTGTAAGTAGTAACTGAGGTGTGGTGAGGGCTGGAGTTAGGGCACTAAGTCTCCTGCAGAGGAGGTGAGAGGTTCATGTTTTCCAATCAGCAGCCTTCTAAGTAGAGGTAACAAGAAAGGATGTTTGTGGATGAGCCACTTCTGCCTTGTCTTCGGAGCATTATCACCTTCATGGAATTAGGGAGAATTCTTTTATTTATTTCTTTTTCCCTTATTAATTTTTGGCTCAGATTGTTAAAGATTACTTTGTTTACATATATTTATTTTTACATTTAATTTTAAAAGGATTTTATATATGAGTGCTATATTTACATCATGTTCCCTTTCCCTTTCCAACCCCTTCTATATTCCCTCCAGATTTCATCTCAAAGTCATAGCATTGTCTTCTTTATTTCTTTTTTTTATAATTTATTTTTTATTTCTTCAAGTTACATCTCAATCACAATCACCTCCCTACTCCTTCTTCCAGTTCCACCCTCCCACCCTCTTTCCCCTCAACCCCCCATCCTCTTCCCTTTTTTTTTAAGTTTAAAAAGATACATCTTTTTTCCCCCAACAGCTCCCCCTTTCAGTCCAAGAAATGGTTCTTTCTCTTATAACAATAAATACAATACAAAACAACAGATATAAATAGGCCACAATTATGAGAGTTATATGGCTTAGCACACATTCCCATTGTCCAGTCCATATGTATTTGGCACCTGACTTTAACATTCTACTATCTAACCATCTCCATGAGTTTAAAGGTCTATATCCAACTCAGCTTTCATACTAACTTGCATCACAATTTTAAAAACATCTTCTTAGATCCACAACAACTTCTTGATTCATAAGCAACTCAAAATTTAACTATGAGACTCTAGCTATCTATTCTTCAACCACCTCAGAGACCTGAGAGGGATAAATATATCTGATTATATAGGAAGTGCAGGGCCCACAGCTTCCAAAACTAAGAAATGATATACCCGTGGCTGCCTGGACAATTCCCATTTTCTCTCCATACATTACAGCATCAATCTTCAGCCGTTTGGCCCCGTTTCTCTGGCAGACATTGATTGTAGAGCAGGAATTATGAAGGACTTGCCTACCCTGTCTTGGTAGAAGTAGGCTGTCGACTTACCTGCACACACAAGCACACACACACACCACACACACACAAGCATACACACAAGCACACACACACAAGCGCGCACACACACAAGCACACATACAAATACAAGCTGCAGAGTCCATTAAGTGTTGCTAATGTGTCTATGTACTTAGGGTCGACCACTCAGTATTAGATAACCTACCAGGAGCATGTCCTTGGAGAAAACTGATTCTCGCTTTCTTCATAGCCATTGATTGCCTATAGTTCTTCATCTAGAAGAGGGGCATTGTGATTATTTCCTCCATATATGTTGGTGTGTCAACTTGTATTGTGATTGTGCATATCTTGTTTTTTTTTTTTTTTTTTGGTTTTTCGAGACAGGGTTTCTCTGTATAACAGCTCTGGCTGTCCTAGTCTCACTTTGTAGACCAGGCTGGCCTCGAACTCACAGAGATCCTCCTACCTCTGCCTCCCAAGTGCTGGGATTAAAGGTGTGCGCCACCAACGCCCGGCTCATATCTTGTTTTATTAAATGTTTATTTATTACTTCAAATTACATGTCCATCACAGCCCCCTCCCTCCACCCTTCTCGCTCCTACCCTCCCACCCTCAACCCCCTCCCTCACCTATCCTACTCTTTCAGTGTGGGGTGCTCCCACATCTCAGCACACTTCAGTTCAGCAGTCCTATGAGGGCTAAGAGCTTCCTCTTGCACTGGGGGCCTACATGGTAGCTGCACTAGGGCAAAGTGTCCCACTGACAGTTAACAAAGTCTATGTTCCTGTTCCTTTAGGTCTGTTGGTTATAGGATGGTTATCCTGTATTATATGGCTAAAATCCAGTAATAAGTGTATATAAGCCATGTGTATCTTTCTGAGACTGGGTTAGTTCACTCAAGATGAACTTTTCTAGTACTTCCATCCAGCCATATATGAGTGCTATTTTTACATAATAGCAACCTCTCCAACCCTCTCTATATTCCCCCAAGATTTCACCTCAAAGTCATGGCATTGTCTTCTTTATTTCTTATTGTACACGTGCGCGCGCGCGCGCGCACACACACACACACACACACACACACACACACACACACACACAAGCACACATACAAACACAACCTGCAAAGTCCATTAAGCATCCATGACAGCAAACTGGATGATTTTCTTGTTTCTGATAGGTGAGTACTATTCCATTGTGAAAGTGTACCACAGAGTTTTTTTTTTTTTTTTTAAATCTATTCTTTGGTTGAGGGACATCTGAGTTGTTTCCAGTTTCTAGGTATTACAAATAAAGCCACTATGAACATAGTTGAGGAGATGTCCTTGTGATTTGGTGAGAAATCATTTGGATGTATACCCAGAAGTGGTATGGCTGGGTCTGGAGGCAGAACTGTTCCAAGTTTTCTAAGATATCGCCAGACTGATTTCTGTAGTGGCTATACAAGTTTTCACTCCCACTAGCAATGGAAGAGTGTACCCCTTTCTCCACAACCTTGTCAGTATGTGCTGTCATTTGAGTTTTTGATCTTAGCCATTCTGACAGGTGTGAGATGGAATCTCAGAGTCGTCTTGAGTTGCATTTCTCTGATGGGTAAAGATGTTGAGCATTTCTTTAAGTGTCTCTCAGCCATTAAAGATTCCTTCTTTTTGAATTCTTGGTTTAGCTCTCAACCCCATTCTTTGATTAGATTATTTGGTTTGTTGGTGTTTAATTTCCTGAGTTCTTTATAAATTATGGATACTAGCCCTCTGTTGGATGTGGAGTTGGTAAAGATCTTTTCCCAATCTGTAGATTGCCATTTTGTTCTAATGATAGTGTCCTTACTCTTCAGAAGCTTCTCAGTTTCATAAAGCCCCATTTATTGATTGTTGGTCTTAGAGCTTGAACTATTGGTGTTCTGTTCAGAAAGTTGTCACCTGTGCCAAAGAGTTTGAGGCTTTTCCCCACTTTCTCTTCTATTAGATTTAGTGTGTCCAGCTTTATGTTACAATCTTTGATCCACTTGGATTTAAGTTTTGTTCAAGGTGATAAATATGGGTCTATTTGCATTCTTTTACATGTTGACTTCCAGTTAGACCAGCACCATTTATTGAAGATGTTGTACTTTTTCTATTGTATGGTTTTGTTTTCTTTGTCAAAAATTAAGTGACCATATGTGTGTGGGTTTATTTCTGGTTCTTTGATTCGATTCCGTTGATGAACTGGTTGCTTTCTATGCCAGTACCACGCAGTTTTTATTACTATTGCTCTGTAGTATAACTTGAAATCTGGGCTGGTGATACCTCCAGATACTAAATATCCTTTATTATCAGAGAAATGCAACTCAAGACAACTCTGAGATTCCATTTCACACCTGTTAGAATGGCTGAGATCAAAAACTCAAATGACAGCACACGCTGGCGAGGTTGTGGAGAAAAGGGAACACTCCTCCATTGCTGATGGAAGTGCAAACTTGTACAACTACTATAGAAATAAGTCTAGTGATATCTTAGAAAACTTGGAATAGCTCTACCTCAAGACCCAGCCATACTACTTCTGGGTATACATCCAAATGATTCCTCACCAAACTGCAATGATATCTCTTCAACTATGTTCATAGCAGCTTCATTTGTAATAACTAGAAACTGGAAACAACCCAGATGTCCCTCAACCGAAGAACTGATTAAAAATAAAGAAATTGTGCTACATTTACACAATGTAATACTACTCAACTATCAGGAACAAGGAAATCATGCAATTTGCAACCAAATAGATGGAACTAGAGAAGCTCATCCTGAGTGAGCTAACCCAGACCCAGAAAGATTCACATGGCATCTATTCACTTATAACTGGATTTTAGCCATGTAGTGCAGGATAACCTATATTATCCTATAACCAACAGACCAAAAAGAACAGTAACATAGACTTTGTTACCTGTCCGTGGTACACTTTGCCCTAGTGGAGCTACCATGTAGGCCCCCAGTACAGGAGGAAGCTCTTAGCCCTCATATGACTGCTGAACTGAGGGGGGCTGATATGTAGGGACACCCTAAACTTGAGGAGTAGGATAGGTGGGAGAAGGGGGAGAAGGTGGGAGGGTGGAACTGGAAGGGGTGGAGGACTGTGATGGAGATGTAACTTGAAGTAATAAATAAACATAAAAATATTTTAAAAAAAGAGCTTCCTGTTGCACTGGTAGCCTACATGATAGCTTCAATATTGCAAAGTGTCCCACTAGCAGGTGACAAAGTCTATGTTCCTATTCCTTTCAGTATGTTGGTTGTAGGATAGCTGTCCTGTGCTATATGACTAAAATCCAGATATAAGTGAATATATGCTATATGCATCTTTCTGGGTCTAGATTATGTGACCACATTGTCAAGAGTTCATGGGTGAGCTTCTCTGTCCTATATAGAAGACAATATTTCTCAGGAACCATCCTGGTCCTCTGGCTTTTACAGTATTTCTGCCCCCTGTCCCAGAATTGAATTTCCCTGAGCTTTAGAAGTGGTGTTGTTGTGGATGTGTGAATTAGGAGTGGACACCACAGAGTCACTTATTTTCTATATTTGACAAGTTGTGGATTTCTATAATGTTCTCCATCTGTTGCAAAAAGATGTTTCTTTGATGAAGTGTGAGAATTACATTGGTCTGTGGTATAGTGTTAAGTATTGAAAATACAGTTAGAAATTATCCTTGTTTAGAAAAATGGCAGTAGTAAGTCCTCCTCTGAATCTTGAATATCACTAATTATGGATATTTGGCTAGGTTTACAATACTAGGAATAAAATACTTCCTATTGTGTGGACCTAAGTCTAATTACAAAGTATTTTGTTACCCTTAATATAAAAGTGTCACCTCTGGGGTCATCTTGTCATAATGGTCATTGTTGTGGATCATAGGCATTATAGTTGGGTAGGAATATTGACTACTTTTTTTCTAAGTGCTGATGGCACAGTTAGTAACCAGTGTTGATCAGAAGTTCCTTTAATTGTTGGGACAACTTAGATTTGAGTGGTTTAGAGTGCTGAGTTGTAACCATGAGCATATACAGTAGTGTTTGAGCCTATGAGAGCCCAGATTCAAAGTTGGTTGTTGACTGGGTGTATGAATTGAACCAAGTCATTGAACTTCTAAGAGCTAACTAGGAACAAACAGTGTCAACTCCATGTGGGTATTGGGAGGGTCACATTAATGAACAAATGCAAAGTCCACATGAAGGGCTGAGGGCAGCATGCAGCTCAGAGGAAAAAAAAAAAAAAAAACCATGGGATTGTCTGTGAGCTCAATGGTGAAGGGGATCCTCAAACGGAAGGTGTGGTTAGAGGAGTCAGGCATCAAGATGTTAAATGATTGTCAGAATCTTTTAAATGCTATGGTAAGAACCAATGAATGAAATTGTGGTACGAATGGGAACATCTTCTTCTGAAAGGGAGGGACTGGGAGGATATGAGGGAGGGGAAGCTCTGATTAGGATGTAAAGTAAATAAATTAATTAATGAAAATAAAACCCAATAAGTGGAGCTCCCTGTTACACCCCCTCACACACAGATGAGTTTGAACATTGCTGTAGATAAAAGTAGGTAGCTTGAGGAAAGTCACCCAATGTGTTAAGTGTGGAGACCCCTGTGCTATGTAACAGATCAGGCTGCAGGTATCAAGACATTCTGTGTCGGATCTGGAAATGGGGTCTTGGTAGAAAAAGCCTTAAGAGCTACCAGACCTCTAAGAAGATATGAATAGGCCATTGGCAAGACACACCAGAGCAGGGAAACTATAGTCAAGGACTTTTCCAAAGCTCAGCTAAGATGAACCCTTCTCAGTATCAGTGAGGACTGGACCTCTTGCTATTCCTCCCTCAAGGAAATGTTTTCTTCTTATAGTATTTAATATTTTCCTTAAAAATCAAATTTGTGAGGTTTGGAGAGATTTCTCAGTGGTTAAGAGCATTGGCTACTCTTGCAGAGGACTCAGATTCAGTTTATAACTCACAAACCATCTGCAAATTCCAATTTCAAGTGACTTGAACCCCCTTCTTGTCTCTGAAGGCACCATGTATACATATGGTACACATACATGCAGGCAAAATATACATAAAATAATATCAATAAATCTTAAAACCAACAGCTCAGGATCTAAGATCAACAATCAATAAATAGGCCCTCATGAAACTGAAAAGCTTCTGTAAGGCAAAAGACACTGTCATTCGAACAAAATGGCTGCCTGTAGATTGGGAAATAATCTTCACCAACCTCACATCTGACAAAGGGCTAATATCCAAAATTTACAAACAACTCAAGAAATTAAATGCCAAGAAACCAAATAATCCAATCTAAAAATGGGGAACAGAGCTAAATAGAGAATTCACAAAGGAGGAATTCCTAATGGCTGAGAGACACTTGAAGAAATGGTCAGCATCCTTAATCATCAGACAAATGCAACTCAAGACAACTCTGAGATTCCATCTCACACCTGTCAGAATGGCTAAGATCAAAAGCTCAAATGACAGCACATGCTGGCAAGGTTGTGGAGAAAGGGGAACACTCCTCCATTGCAGGTGGGAGTGCAGGCTTTTGCATCCACTATGGAGGTCAGTCTGGCGATATCTCAGAAAACTTGGAATAGCTCTGCATCAGGACCCAGCCATACCACTTCTGGGTATACATCCAAATGATTCCTCACTGAATCACAAGGAAGTTTCTTCATCTATGTTCATAGCAGCCTTATTTGTACTAGCTAGAAACTGGAAACAGCCCAGATGTCCCTCAACTGAAGAATGGATTAAAAAACTGTGGTACATCTACACAATGGAATACTACTCAGCTATCAGAAACAATGAAATCATGCAACTTGCAGCCAAATGGATGGAACTAGAGAAGCTCATCCTGAGTGAGCTAACCCAGGCTCAGAAGGATGCACATGGCATCTATTCACTTATAGTCAGATTTTAACCATATAGTACAGGATAACTATACTATAATGAATGCACCAAAGGAAACATGAAAATATCCTTTTTTTTTCTGTCATTGAGACATTTTGCCCTAGTGGTGCTGCCTTATATGCTCCCATTGTATGAGGAGGCTTTTGGCCCTCATATGACTGCTGAACTTGGGTGGGGGACTGTTAAGTAGGGACATTCCACTCCAGAGGAGTGGGATGGAAGGGATAGGGGGTAGAGGGTGGGAGGGCGGACTGAGAGGGGTGGAAAGAGGTCACTATGATGGGGATATAACTTGAAGTAATAAATATATAAAAAAACTTAAAACTTTCCAAATTTGAAAAGAAATGTTATACTTTTGTGTACCTGAACATGCTAAAGAAAAATTCATAATTGTTATTGGTGTTTTAGGTTGTTTCATGGCATATTTTCAAAGATTGTCATGTGAGAGAGTGTTTATTCTGGCTTAAGTGGACAAAGCTTCAGACATACATGTTTCCATTTCTTCTTGATCCCCACTTCCTAAAAGCAGACATTTATATAAAAGTTGTGGACATCTTTAACCATCTAGACAATTTTGTGTCTTTTTTGAATATTGAGGATATTAGTATAAATCCTACCTTTCTAACTGCCATAAATATCGAGGACAAGTTGAGGAAGTTGACTCATGGGAGAGCTTCCAAGTCTATGATTTATCAGAAAGTGCAGTAGAGATTCCAGAGCTGATAGAAAACAGCAATCATTTTTTAAAGAGCTAATATAATTTTCCACTGGACTTCAGCCTTCCTCTGACAGCTTCATGCTTACTCTCATTTGAGTGAAATCAAGCAGACAATATGTTGATAGAACATCTATACCAGCACATTGGTGTTAATGACAAAATGCCTCTGAACTGGGATCAGTCTAGAATGCAGTGTGAAGTGAATGCTCTCTGTTTGAAATAAAGGGCACAGAAGAAATTGAAGTCTTCTGAAAGGTCACAATATGTGCTGTGTGAAAACTCAACACTTGGTTCACATACAAATAAAATGTTATTTAAAAAATGATTTCAGCCCACTCTAAGTTGTAGATTCTCTAGCAAAAGTGAAAGCACAAGTCGCTTATTGTGAATCAACTAAGCCAGGACAACAATTTTCAGACTTAAATCTTCTCACTGAATGACCTCATAATAGTATTTTCATAATGTGATAACTAATCTTAAGACATGATGACAAAGAAAACTCAGAGAAGAACAAAATACAATGGTAGCAACCCCCTCAAGCCATGTGGGGAGTCTTCTGACTCTGTAGCTTGACTATTTCTCCTTTTTTCTATAAAGTTTAATATTTAAAAGGTTGCCATCCTTGGTGTAGAGGAGGGATACTGAAGGCTCTCCTCTAGTGTGTACCATCTCCACTCCCATTGTCTGGGTAGGGACTTTTCAGTGCTGGAATATCTGAGATGTGGAGTGCCCCTGTGGTCCTTTGAATGAGAGTGTCCCCCACAGGCTCAGATATTCAAATATTTGTTTGTCAGTTGTTGCTATTCAAGGGGATTTAGAAGGTATAGCACTCTTGGAGAAATATGTCACTGGAGGTGGATTTGGAGACTAAATCTTTCTGCCACTTCTAGCTCACTCTCTCTGCTTCCTGTTTGTGTTCAGAGATATGAACTCAGCTTCTGGTTCCTACTATCATGTGTGTTTCCCTCCATCATCCATACTTTCCCTCTACGGTGATGGACTCATCCCTTTGGAAGTGTAAGCTAGAACAAAGTCCTTCTTCTATAAGTGACTTTATGTCATGCTGTCTTATTATAGCAACAGAGAAGTAACTAATCCAGAGCCAAGTGTCAGTTCTAGAGTCACAGAACACAGGCAAGTTTCTACCCACTGCAGCCAGGGATGACAGAGCAAGACCGAGAGGCTTGGAAGTAAACTTGCCAGTATAAATAAGCATGCTGCTTCCTTAGGGACCCACTTACACATCAATTATACACATCTTATATCAGTGAATGTGAATAAAGCCTTTCTCAGGCAAACATGGAGAACACACACCAAAGAAGAAAAGTTGGGTATAGAAAACAGGCAATGTGCCACTTACTGAGGCCTGTTTTCCACTTTATCACTATTCAATACTTCACGTTTTAAGTGAAATAATGCTATGGACTGTGGGTTAGATGGCATGTGTAATCATTAAAGGCTGTATGCAGCAATGGTACAGTGGTTAAATGGGCTAGGATGAAGGACCATGAGGGCTGTACATTGCATGTATCAAATGCATACACACTATTCATGTGTTGTGCCATCACCTGAAGATAAGTTATAGTTAGATTAAAGGGGAATACTGTAAACTCTAGAGAAATTCAAAACATGAACAATTAAACATTCAAGTTAATTAGCCTAAAGTGGAGGTAAAACAAACATATATATATATATATATACATATATGTATGTGTGTGTGTATACATTCATTTCATATAATACAATTATTTATATAAAATTATATATATATAAATTCAGAAAGAAACAGATGGGAAAAATAAAAGATACTACTGGATTTTAGGTTCAGATTAAAATATATTAGTAATTACTTGACATAATAATATCTGGGCTGATGAAATTAAAAGCTGACTCATCAAATAGGATTAATTAACAAAGAGAAATAAACATTTCTTTATGCTAAGGATAATGATATACACAGAAGAAACTACCTTCTGTGTATATCTGAGATGTAAGCAGAAAAATGATATGAAGGACAGTTTAGGATTATATGGAAAACTAATTAAGGCAAAGAGATCATATAAAGTTCATAGATTATAGCCAGCTCTACCACTAACAACATAAAAGATACACATGACCAAGGCCTGGCATGGAGATTGTGCATATGTGCCCAGAAGACACACAGGCAGGCATGAATTGATGGAGCATATAGGAAACCTTTGAGATGAACATATAGCCTTAGATGAAACTTTTACTCAAAGTACTAGGAAATGCGGAAGCAGGAGTGGGGGTATGTATCTATTGTGTTAGCTTCTCTACTGTTCCTCTCAGTGACAAAATTAACAGGTAAATAACTTGGAGGGACAGTTTATTTTATTCATTCTTTTGATGTTTCTGTCCATCATGGTGGAAAATGCTAGGAGAGCACTGCAGAGCTCACCCAGTATCCAGAAAGCAGGGAGGAGCTGAGCTAGCTGTTTGCTCTGTTCCATCCCTTATCCCAGCAAAGCCAAAGCCCACTGAATGGGAGCTTTCCTCATCAGTTAATCCTTTCTGAAAATATCTACAGAGACATACTCAGATGTGGACTTTGTTCATCTCCTAAGTACTTCTAAGTCCATCCAAGATGACATCAAAGATTAATAATCACATCACCCACGACACTTTTATTTAGTGTTATTGGCAGTCAAACAACAAAACTATCACTAGACACATGACAATTATGAAGTACTTCTAAGGAAACTGAACAAGATATATATGATCTATGTGCTTCAAATACATGAATATTTATAGAAATAAAGAAAGGAGAAGCCACATACTGGAAGTAAGTATGTGCTGGAATGGAACTTTAAATTAGTTATACTGTATATTATCTGTCCAGAATATTCATGGTAACTGATCAAACACTCACCATTTAATAAGATAATGTAATTAAAGGACAAACAAGCAGTTTACAAAGATGGAGGAATGGCATAAAAGAAAGCTTGTTACAATATGTTGGCCATTGCTACTGACTAGAGTTACAATGTATTGGCCATTTGCTAATGACTATAGAGTTACAATGTGCTTGTTGGTCATTACTAGAGACTAGAGAGTTACAGTATCTTGGCCATTGCTAGGAACTAGAGAGTTACAGTGTGTTGGCCATTGTTAGTGATAATAGAGGTACAGTATGTTGGACATTGCTAGAGACTAGAGAGTTAGATATGTTTGTCATTGCCGGGGACTAGAGAGTTACAATGTAATTGTTCTTTGGCTCTTCCACAGCATGGGCATGCACACACACACACACACACACACACACACACACACACACACACACCTTCATAAACTAACATACATAATTATATATATGTATAGATAGTCATCACTTTGACCGCAATATGAAACTTCTCTATCCACCAACAAGGAGCTCCTTCTTAGTCAGTTCTTCCCCTCTATGAAGGAAGGCAAGCACTGAACTGCTTACTACTCTTTGAGTCTACCTCTGGAATGGCACACTATGAACCCATTTCATACAAAGACTTCACTGTCTCTGACTCGATTTAGATTAGTGTATTTCAGGTTCTTTCATGAATGTGAGTGAGTAAGTGAGTGTATGTGGTGGGAGGATGTGTACAAATGTGCATGCACCTGTATATGAGTGTGTTACTCACTTCCTTTCTGTTAAAGCCTCAGGTGTGTGGGTATATCATAGCTTATTGCTCTGCTCCCCACATGGTGGACATTTGAGCTCTATTATTTACTTTCTATAAAGGAAACTTCAAATGTCAGGTGTGCCTATTTTTACTCCCATATATTTTCATGTTTTAGAAGTAAAATATTCAAGGCTAACATTAATGAATTAAAAGTGGATTTTATCTTCATAAAAACCTTCTTAAAGGATTTTACAATTTTTCATTCCCACCAACTATGAGATGCTCAACCTCTTCACAAAGTGCCCTTGTCTTCTGCTCAGCAGTCAGCAGCTAACAGAAATTGTGAGGTCCTTGGAGTTTGTTTCCCTAGCCACTAGCTGTGGCCAACAAACACACTGTAACTTTCTAGTGACTAGCAATGGTTTATGAAGGTGTGTGTGTGTGTGTGTGTGTGTGTGTGTGTGCATGCCCATGCTGTGGAAGAGCCAAAGAACAATTCTCATCTAGAGGATTTATAATAAATATATTTTAACATATATACCAGAACATTTGTGAGTCATGTTCAGATTTTATGAAAAATATGTGCATTTTCTCTCAGAAATCAAACATGTGCTTGCTAAATAGATATATTTTAAACTCCACTTTACTCTTAAATGGCTTCTGTCCAGTCATTAATTACTGTTTATTGATATAAGAAAATCCAATGACTTCTTTATGATTTATTCTGACTATTTTTATACATAATAAAGTTATATGTTCTACTTTCTTAGGTTTTGGTTAACTTGGCTTAATTGTATTCCTCCGTGAGGCTCAGTCTGATGTTTCACACTCACACACAGAACACACCAATCAGTTCTGGCCTCCCTTCATCCTACCTCCCCACTCCAGCCACGCTCTACATCCAGCCATGACCTCTGCCCTTTAAGAGGTTGTTAAACTTTCGAACACAGTGTAGGACATGTAATCCTTGTCTGTCTGTGCCTGGCTTATTTCACTTAACACAATGTCTTCCATCTCTCACTATTTGTTAATGAAAGGATTTCATTCTTCTTTGTGAATAACATGATAAAGCATTAGTCTATGAATGGCATTTACCTTCCATTCATTTGTCAATGGGCTTTTCAGTTGACTCAATGTCCTGGCTATGGGGAATAGGGCTGCAGTGAACAGGACTGTGCAATGGATCACATTGGGTCACTAAATACATGCTCATTTAGTGATGCATTTAAGGTCTCCTGTATCTCATGTCTCTTTTCAAGCTGCCATTTTTAAAGTGTCTTCAGTATTACTTTGATTAGGTGTATGCATCATTAAGTTAATTACAGCCTCGACTGGGCACAGACTTAATTTATCTGTTTAGTGTCTTGACACAAGCTAGTGTAAGTGGAGTGGACTTCCTGTCAGGATGCTGACAATTCTGCCATTGACTGTGCTTGGAACACAATGGCAGACCCACTAGGTACTCAGGATGTCCAAGACACTGAACTCCAAATCACTATGACCCTTTGCACAAATCAGTGCATATTAAAGGCAGGTGGCAATTTTAACTACTTCTTAGTGAAGTAATTCTTTTTCCTTGTAGAGACTTTTGATGGTCACAAATGGCTCTGGGAAGCATTCTGGAATACATTTATAAACAGGCACAGGGACTGCTCTTCATTGGGATAATTAGTGTGGATTTTCTGCCCACTGGATGCAAGATGACTTAGTTCAGAAAAATATAGAAATTCATTATAGTGAAAGAAGAGGCTATGTGATATAAATTCACATTTCTGTCATGAACAAGCTTTGTTTCTACAACTGTAATGTGGCAACAAGATGGATCTGTAGATAAAGATGCTTGCTATATAAGCTTGGAGATTAAGTTTGCTCTCCAGTAGCCTCATAAAAGTGAAAGGAGAGAACCAACTCGCTAAGGTTGTTCTCTGATCTCTACACCAATACCATGGCCTCTGTACCCCCTGCCCTCTCACCCACTGCATGCACACACACAATGGCACATAAATACAGATTCTGGAAATGAAACTATGCATTTCTTGGTTGAGCAACAAACATTATAGGTTGCCAATAATATATTTGACGTTTGATAATCTGTTTTGTTAAAATATGCTCTATGAAGTGATTATAAATTAATGGACTCCTAGGTCCCTCCAAATCCCATGTGTGTGTCTCTGAATGCTAATTATTGGGAACAGGGACCTGTGTTTCTCATCTGAAGGGATCAAAGATGTGTTCCACCACTCCTGGATCGAAGTCTTTCTCTATTTAGAGTTTGCCCTGCATCAGGCTGACCCTGAGCTCCGGGATCTGCCCGTTTCTGTCTCCAGTGTGCTGGGAGCTGGGACCAAGGGTGTACTCTTCTTGAATGGTGGGACCAAGAGTATGCACCCTCACCACCCCGCTCCATATGACTCCAGAATACATAAGACCACCAACTCTAAGGTGCCCCCCCCACCCCCGTCTCCGCTGAAGTCAAAGGCATGGGCCAATACCACAATTCTTTTGTATTTTACCTTAGCTCCACATCTTCTCTACACCTGGAGGTCTGCAAAAACCAGGCCGAATGGCTGTATCCTCTGTTCCATTCACAGTGTTTCAGCCCTGCCCCCTGCCTTTTTTTTTCTTTTTTAGTTAATAAATTTATTTGTTTGTTGCTTCAGGTTACATCCTTATCATATTGTCCTCTTTTCCCGCTTCCTAGCCCCACCCTCCCATGCTCTACCCCCTGACCCTTCCGTCTTGTTCCTCTGGGGTGGAGTGTCCCTGCCTAACAGTCTCTCACCACAGATCAGGAGTCATATGCGAGCCAAGAGCCTCTTCATTCACCGGGGGCCTACCAGGCAGTACTGCCAGTGAATGGTGTCTCATTGCTACTGGGGGAATACTAAAAAAAAAGACCAACAAACACACAAACCCACAAAAACAAAGAATATCAACAAAAAAAGAGAGGAAAAAGAGAAGGGAAAAGGAAAGAGAAAAAAAGAAAAAAAGAAGGAAAAATAAAAAGATAAAAAAAAATTATGTCCTTGTTCCTTTTGATGTGTTGGTTGTAGTACAGATATCCTGTACGATATAGTTAAAATCCTACTATAAGTGAATAGATGCCATGTGCATCCTTCTGAGACTGGGTTAGCTCACTCAGGATGAGCTCCTCTAGATCCATCCATTTGGTTGCAAATTGCATGATTTCATTGTTTCTGATAGCTGAGTAATATTCCATTGTATAGATGTACCACAATTTTTTAATCCATTCTTCAGTTGAGGGACATCTGGGTTGTTTCCAATTTCTAGCTATTACAAATAAGGCTGCTATGAACATAGATGAGGAGACTTCCCTATGTCTCCGTGAGAGGTCCTTTGGGTGTATACCCAGAAGTGGTATGGCTGGGTCTTGAGGCAAGGTTATTCCTAGATTTCTAAGATATCGCCAGACAGACCTGCATAGTGGTTGCACAAGCCTGCACTCCCACCAGCAATGGAGTAGGGTACCCCTTTCTCCACACCCTCGCCAGCATGCGCTATCATTTGAGCTCTTTATTTTAGCCATTCTAACAGGTGTTAGGTGGAATCTCAGGGTCGTCTTGAGTTGCATTTCTCTGATGATTAAGGATGTTGAACATTTCTTCAGGTGTCTCTCAGCCCTTAGGGATTCCTCCTTTGTGAATTCTCTATTTAGCTCCATCTCCCATTTTTTGATTGGATTATTTGGTTTCTTGGCATTTAGTTTCTTGAGTTCTTTGTAGATTTTAGATAATAGCCCTCTATCAGATGTGGGGTTGGTGAAGATTTTCTCCCAGTCTGTTGGTTGCCGTTGGCTACTTACAAAAGGCTGTCTCGATGCAGGAAGATTGTCCTTTGGGATCTCAAAATATATACACTAGAGCTGGTTTAGCTCCAAGGTGACAGAATGATTTCTTCTTTAACCCGGATTGAAAGATAACGCTTTGTATGTTGTCAGAAGGCCAAATTTGCTTCAGGAGAAGTACTACCTAGCCCCCGACCCCATCCCCCCCCCAGAAAAAAAAAAGAGGGCAATTGTCCTAGGGTTGGGATTGGGGCAGGGCTCTGTTCTTATCGTTCCAGGAGAATCGAAGAGTCCATTAGGGGAGCCCGGGGACGGCTGGACAGCGGAATCCTCAGCAAAGAGCAGAATCAGGCACCAAGGAGGATGAGTGACCCAGTTGATTCTGCCTGGCAGACTTCCTCAATAGCTGTCTCCATCGGGGGCCTGAAACCACCACAGCAATCCAGTGTCACTGGGACTGCTCAGCTCTACACAATGCCCCGACAGGAACCTCAGTGAAACCTGCAAGATCAGTTTCTGCCTACAAACCCCTTAGGTCATCTAAACAGCTGAGAACAGAAGGACTGAACATAAAAGGAGTGTACTAACATTTTTAATCATTTTTCCCATTTGGGTTGGGGCCCCAAACAGGTCTACTATGACCCAAATCAGCAGGAAGTCACTTTAAGAGAGCGACAACGTCCCATGCCCAGAGGGTGGGGAGGGTGTTTCTCCGCCCTTCTTTTTGGTTATTTGAAGGATAACTGAAAACTCTGTTATGTAGGGGAAGAGACTACAAGCTGATAAATGGTCCTGCCTTAATGGGTTTTGGAGGTTAGCCCCAGGGAATTCCTACTTTTCCTTTTCTGTATCCTTCTTCCTCTCCTATGTAGGAGTGCATGGGCTTGAGAAAAATGAGATATAGACATAGCACAGGAAGGTCCAAGAAGAAGGGGCAGATTATTGAATATGCCCTTATACTTTTGTATATTGATACAAAATTAGTATTTTATTTGGCTAAAGTGGTATTGACCATTGTTTATTGTGCAAAAATAAGATTGTATTGGATTACATCGGTATTGATCTTTGTATATTGATACAAAATTAAGATTATAGTTGGCCACAATGGTATTGACCCTTGCATATGGACGTAATATTAAGATTATATTGGGCTACATAGGCATTGATCTTGGTATATTGATACATAATTAAGAGTATATTTAACCACAATTGAATAGATCTTTGTATATTGATACAAATTTAAAGATAATGCTTCCCAATGGTATCATACCTAGAGATACTTAAAAATAAAATGTGAAGCTCTGACCTCTTGATACCAACCGTCTAAAACGGTCTAGAATAGTTAAAACAAACTCCTAGTCATGCAAACATGTCTCTTTGTTAGCTACTATGACAGTTTATCACAGATATTCTCTAAACTACCCAGTAATCAAGTTGCTAAGAGACAAGCAACATTTGCTTATCTAAATACAAGAGATGGATAGGGCATCTTCAAAAACCCCTAGAGATCTGCAGAATATGGCATTCAAAGATGTTATCTTAAATCAAGATTTTTTTTTTATATCGAGACATATCAGCGCCTGACAGCACCCCCTATTCTACTCCAAGTAGAAGATAAGCATCGAAGAACCTCCACTGTAAGATGGTTGAATTAGTGGCAAGCCTTTCTCTTGGCATGAAAAAACCCCTTGCACCAACTGCAGACAGACTGCTGTCCAAAAAGGACAAAACTTGGTAGCAGGGAAGTCGACAGCCTAACTCTGCCAAAACAGGGTAGGTAAGTCCTTCATAATCCCTGCTCTACAACAAATGTCTGTCAGAGAAACAGGACCCAAAGCCTGAAGATTGATGCTGGAATGTATGGAGAGAAAATGGGAACTGTCCAGGCAGTTATTGGTATGTTCTTTCTTAGTTTTGGAAGCTGCAGGCCCTGCACTTCCTATATAAGCAAATATATTTATCCCTCTCAGGTCTCTGAGATGGTTGAAGAATAGACAGATAGAGTCTTATAGTTAAATTTTGAACTGTTTAGGAATCAAGAGGGTGTTATAGATCTAAGAAGATACTCTTAAAAGTGTGTTGCAAGATAGTATGAATGTTGAGTCACATATAGACCTTTAAACTCATGGAGTTGGTTAGATAGTAGAATGTTAAAGTCAGGGGCCAAATAGGTATAAACTGGACATTGGGAAGGTATACTGGGCCAATTTTCTCTCATAAATGTGGCATATTTATATCTATTGTTTTGTATAATACTTACTGTTATAAGAGAAGGAACCAGCTGTTGGACTGAAAGGGGAACCTTCTGGAGGGAAGAGGGTGGAAGGGCGGGATAGGAAGGGGGAATAGGGAGGGGTTTGTTACTGAGATGTAACTTGAAGAAAAAAAATAAAGTATTTAATTAAAAAAAAATTAATGGACTCCTTCCTCTAAAGCAATCATAGTTGTAGTCTTTATTTTCATAGCACTTAACATACACAAATCCAATACATCTTTACCCCTAGAGACGGTTATTTATAAACATATTTTCTCTTTATATTTGGCTTTACCTCTTCAGGTCACTTTTCTGTTGACATTTTCATGTTTCCTATTGGAACCGTTAGTCACCAGAACACTAAGAATGGAATTATACTTGTTCCACTGTTATATAATTGCTAGATTCATTTTTTCTTGCTACCTTGTCACAAATTAATATTCTGTACATTATTAAAATATCTTGTTTTTTTTACTTTCATTGATATTCTTTGTGTGAAATTTCACTGCTATTAGGATGATGGCATGTTGCATGAAATTGACCTTCAGTCATTAACAGTCTTAGTGAAAATATAACCGCAAATGAAATTTGAGCCATGTTTCCATTTTATTCCATCCCAACAATAACTATGCCAATAAAACTTCTAACAACCACTTGACTGGATTAATTCAGAGAAGTGTTGTGATTCGTAGTGCCTGAAGAGGGGGACTAGGTGGTGGTGGGAGGTAAGGGTGCTCTCCCTTCCAGAATATGAGGGGGGAAGCCTCTCTACCAAGGTGTCAGCAGCTCAGACCTCATTTTGTGACATCATGACTACATAGTCTTTTTTATCCATAATTGCTTTGTATGGACTTTTATATTTTTGGTTGTGAGCCTAGCCTTTAACGGTTGAGCCATCTCTCCAGCCCAGCTTTGTATGGACTTTAGTAGTGGTGTGTTTGAATATATCTTGGCAGATTTGGTTGTTCCATAAGTCTGTGACCCCAATGTCCTTGGGGGGGGAATTTCTTAATGCTGTATGGTCAGTGTAAGGACGAACTTGGAGATGAACCATGTAATATAGTTCAGAGTCCTGATGTTGGTTGCCGAAGCTCTGAGTATCCCAAATTGCATCAACATTTCAGGTTTCTGCACAAAGTTGGTGGGTGTCAAGACGGAATATCACTCTTTTCATAGACTCACATGCACTGAGCCCTCCTTCCCTTCCCAGGGAAAGTAGTCAAAGCCTTCAGTACATGCATAGATATATATGCATGCTTGTGTGTGTGTGTGTGTGTGTGTGTGTGTGTGCTTATGAGTGTGTGCACATATGTTTGTGGGTGTGTGTATTCATGTGCATGTGTGTGCATAGATGTTCATGTGTGTGTACAATCTTTGAGTATACATGTGAATATGTATGCATGTATGTGCATTTACATGTATACTTTCAATACTGAGGAGAATGAAAAGTGAGCAACAAATGGAGGGGATATCTCTGGGTATGTGTACATCACTGAGTATAGAGTCCTTAAAGAATAATATTCAAGGCTCTTCTTATTAGGAAATTTCTTTTTTATTTATTTTTTTCCTTTATTTTTTATTTCTTCAAGTGACATCCCAATCGCAGTCCCCTCCCTATTCCCCCTCCAGTCCCACCCTCCCACCCTCAACCCCCCATCCTCTTCCCTTTTTTTTCTTTTAAATTTAAGGTATATCTTATTTCCCCCTACAGTTTCCCCTTTCAGTCCAACAAATGGCTCTTTCTCTTATAATAATAAATACAATACAGTACAACAGAGGTGATTAGGCCACAGTTATGAGGGTTATATGGCTTAAAGTACATTCCCAATGACCAGTCCATATGTATTTGGTACTTGACTTTAACATTCTACTGTCTAAACATCTCCATGAGTTTAAAGGTCTCTATCTGACTCAACAGTCATACTAACTTGCAACACAATTTTAAAACTATCTTCTTACATCTATAATACTCTCTTGACTCCTAAACAACTCAAAATTAAATTATGAGACTCTAGCTATCTGTTCTTCAACCACCTCAGAGACCTGAGAGAGATAAATATATCTGATTTTAGAGGAAGTACAGGGCCTGCAGCTTCCCAAACTAAGAAATGACATACCTGTGGCTGCCTGGACAGTTCCCATTTTCTCTCCATACATTACAGCATCGATCTTCAGTCATTTGGCCCCGTTTCTCTGACAGACATTGATTGTAGAGCAGGGGTTATGAAGGACTTACCTACCCTGTCTTGGCAGAGCTAGGCTGTCGACTTACCTGCTTCCAGGTTTTGTCCTTTTTGGATAGCATTCTGTCTACAGTTGGGGCAAAGGGCTTTTCCTACCAAGAGATAGGCTTGCGACTAATTCAATCATCTCCCACTGGAGATTCTTCGATGCTCATCTTCTACTTGGAGGAGAATAGTGGGTGCTGTCAGGAGTTGATATGTCTTGATATAAAAAAATCTAAAGTTACGAAAACATCTTTGAATGCCATATTCTGCAGATCTCTTGAGGTTTTTGAAGAGGCCCTATCTATCTCTTATATTAGGGTAAGCAGATGTTGCTTGTCTCTTGCCGGTTTATTTCTGATTAGCTTAGCAAGTAACTATAATAGGTTGTCATAGTACCTAACTGAATGACCGGCTTGCATAACCATTGGTTTGCATTTCTTAATTATCCTAAACAGTTAATGACAATTAGTAGTAAAAGGCCAAAACATCACATTTCATTATTTTCCTTACCTCCTAACTCTTCCATTCCCATTTCTCTGGAGTGGCGTGTCCTTATATAACACTCCCTCATCTCAATTGAGAGGTCCTATGAGGGCCAAGAGCCTCTTCATTCATTGGGGATCTACAAAGCAGTACCATCAGTGAAAAGTGTCTCGTTGCCCGGGAGAGAGAACTAATAAACAAACAAACCAATAAGCATACAATAGATAAAAAAGACTAAAAAATAGAAAAAAATATAACTAATATATAAAAAATAGATAAAAAATAAAAATTAAAAATAAGAAGTCTATGTCCAAGTTCCCTTTGGTGTGTTAGTTGTAGTATCGATACCTTCTACTATATAACTAAAATCCTACTATAAGTGAATAAATGCCATATGTGTCCTTCTGAGCCTGGGTTAGTTCACTCAGGATGAGCTTTTCTAGTTCCATCCATTTGGCTGCAAATTGCATGATTTCATTGTTCCTGATAGCTGAATAATATTCCATTGTATAGATGTACCACATTTTTTTGACCCATTCTTCGGTTGAGGGACATCTGGGTTGTTTCCAGTTTCTAGCTATTGCAAATAAGGCTGCTATAAACATAGATGAGGAAACTTCCTTATGATTCCATGAAGAGGCATTTGGGTGTATACCCAGAAGAGGTATGGCTGGGTCCTGAGGCAGAGCTATACCAAGTTTTTAAAGATATCGCCAGACTGACCTCCGTAGTGGTTGCACAAGCCTGCATTCCCATCAGTAATGGAGTAGGGTACCCCTTTCTCCACACCCTCGACAGCATGTGCTGTCATTTGAGTTTTTGATCCTAGCCATTCTGACAGGTGTGAGATGGAATCTCAGAGTCGTCTTGAGTTGCATTTCTCTGATGATTAAGGATGTTGAGCATCTCTTCAAGTGTTTCTCAGCCATTAGGGATTCCTCCTTTGTGAATTCTCTATTTAGCTCTGTCCCCCATTTTTTGATTGGATTATTTGGTTTCTTGGCATTTAATTTCTTGAGTTCTTTGTAGATTTTGGATATTAGCCCTCTGTCAGATGTGGGATTGGTGAAGATTTTCTCCCAGTCTGTAGACTGCCGTTTTGTTCGAATGACAGTGTCCTTTGCCTTACAGAAGCTTTTCAGTTTCATGAGGTCCCACTTATTGATTGTTGATCTCAAGTCCTGAGCTTTTGGTGTTCTGTTCAGGAAGTTGTCACCTGTGCCAATGAGTTCGAGGGTTTCTCCCACTTTTTCTTCTAGTAGATTTAGTGTGACTGGCCTTATGTTAAGGTCTTTGATCCACTTGGACTTAAGTTTTGTACAGGGTGATAAGTATGGGTGTAACTTCATTCTTTTACAAATGGACATCCAGTTGGACCAGCACCATTTGTTGAAGAAGCTGTCCTTCTTCCATCGTGCAGTTTTGGCTTCTTTGTCAAAAATTATGTGGCCATAAGTGTGTGGGTCTATTTCTGGATCTTCAATTCCATTCCATTGATCTACTGGTCTGTTTCTATACCAATACCATGTTGTTTTTACAACTATTGCTCTGTAGTACAGCTTGAAATCTGGGATGGTAATACCTCCAGATGTTTTTTTATTGTACAGGATTGATTTAGCTATTCTGGGCTTTTTGTTGTTCCATATGAAATTGAGGCTAGCTCTTTCCAAATCTACAAAAAATTGTGTTGGTATTTTGATAGGAATTGCATTGAATCTATATATTGCTTTTGGTAGGATGGCCATTTTTATTATGTTGATCCTACCTATCCATGAGCATGGGAGATCTTTCCATCTTCTAAAGACCTCTTCCATTTCTTTCTTCAAGGGCTTGAAGTTCTTATTGTACAGGTCCTTTACTTGCTTGGTTAGAGTTACCCCCAGGTATTTTATGTTGTTTGTGGCTATTGTGAAGGCGGTTGTTTCCCTTATTTCTTCTTCAGCCCATTTGTTTGTTGTATAAAGAAGGGCTTCTGATTTTTTTGAATTAATTTTGTATCCAGCCACTTTGCTGAAGGTGTTTATCAGCTGTAAGGGTTCTCTGGTGGAATTTTTGGGATCGCTTATGTATACTATCATATCATCTATCTGCAAATAGGGATAATTTGACTTCTTCATTTCCAATGTTTATCCCCTTGATCTCCTTTAATTTTCTTATTGCTCTAGCAAGAACTTCAAGTACTATATTGAAGAGATATGGTGAAAGTGGACATCCTTGTCTTGTCCCTGAGTTTAGAGGAAATGCTTCAAGTTTCTTCTCTCCATTTATTTTGATATTGGCCACTGGCCTGCTGTATATTGCCTTTATTATTTCTAGGTACGGCCCTTGTATGCCCGTTCTCTCCAGAACTTTTAGCATGAAGGGGTGTTGGATTTTGTCAAATGCTTTTTCTGCATCTAGCGAGATTATCATGTGGTTTTTTTCTTTCATCTTGTTTATGTGGTGAATGACGTTGATAGACTTTTGTGTGTTGAACCATCCTTGCATTCCTGGGATGAAGCCTACTTGATCATGGTGTATGACACTTTTGATGTGTTCTTGAATTCAGTTTGCTAGTATTTTATTAAGTATTTTTGCATCTATGTTCATGAGGGAGATTGGTCTGAAGTTCTCTTACTTTGTTGGGTCTTTGTGTGGTTTAGGAATCAGGGTGATTGTGGCCTCGTAGAATGAGTTTGGCAATGTTCTTTCAGATTCTATTTTGTGAAAGAGTTTGAAAAGTATTGGTGTTAGCTCCTCTTTGAAGGTCCGGTAGAATTCTGTGCTAAAGCCATCTGGCCCTGGGCTTTTTTTGGTAGGGAGATTTTTAATGACTATTTCTATTTCCTTAGGGGTTATAGGGCTGTTTAATCTGTTTATCTGATCTTGATTTAACTTCGGTAGGTGGAATCTATCAAGAAAATTGTCCATTTCACTTAAGTTTTCAAATTTGGTAGAGTATAGATTTTTAAAGTAGGATCCAAATATTCTCTGGATTTCCTCAATGTCTGTTGTTATTTCCCCCTTTTCATTTCTGATTTTGTTGATTTGTTGTTTTCTCCCTCTGTCTTTTAGTTAATTTGGCTAAGGGTCTGTCTATTTTGTTGATTTTCTTGAAGAACCAACTCTTGGTTTCATTGATTCTTTTTATAGTTCTTTTTGTTTTTAAGTTGTTGATTTCAGCCCTAAGTTTAATGATCTCCTGCCTTCTGCTCCTCTTGGGAGTGTTTGTTTCTTTTTTTCCAATTCACCCAGTTTAGCTGTTAATTTGCTAATATGAGCTGTCATAATTTTCTTTTTGAAGGCACTTAGTGCTATTAACTTTCCTCGTAGCACAGCTTTCATTGTGTCCCATAGGTTTGGGTATGTTGTGTCTTCATTTTCGTTGGATTTTAAGAAGTCTTTGATTTCCTTCTTTATTTCTTCCCTGACCCAGTGGTCCTCTAGTAAAGAGTTGTTCAATTTCCATGTGAGTGTAGACTTTCTGTTGATTCTTTTGCTATTGAAGTCCAGCTTTATTCCATGGTGATCTGATAAGATACAAGGGGTTATTTCAATTTTCTTGTATCTGTTGAGGCTCTCCTTGTGTCCAACTATGTGGTCGATTTTGGAGAAGGTTCCGTGAGGTGCTGAGAAGAAGGTGTATTCTTTTGTTGTTTGGGTGAAACGTTTGGTAGATATCTGTTAGGTCCATTTGGTTCATGATCTCTGTTAGCCTCATTATTTCTCTGTTTGGCTTCTGTCTTGATGATCTGTCCATAGTTGTGAGTGGGGTGTTGAAGTCTCCCACTATTAAAGTGTTTGGATCGATGTGCAATTTAAGTTTTAGAAGTGTTTCTTTTATAAATGTAGGTGCCTTTGTATTTGGGGCATAGATGTTCAATACTGAGATGACCTCTTGGTGTATATTTCCTTTAATGAGTATGTAATGCCCTTCTCTGTGTTTTTTTTGTTAACCTCAATTGGAAGTCTATTTTATCTGATATTAGGGTGGCTACTCCAGCTTGTTTCCTGGGTCCATTTGCTTGGAAAACCTTTTCCCAGCCCTTTACTCTGAGGTAGTGTTTATCCTCAATAGTGAGGTGTGTTTCTTGTATACAGAAAAAAAAATGGGTCTTGTTTACGGATCCAGTCTGTAAGTCTGTGTCTTTTTATTGGCGAGTTGAGTCCATTGATGTTGATGGATATCAGTGACCAGGGGTTGTTATTTCCCATTATTTTGGTTTAGCTGACTGTCTTGTGTTTCTCTTTTGTTTAGTTGCTGTGGAGGTTTCTATTTCCTCTGTTTTCTTGGGTGTAGTTATTTTCTCTGTGTTGGAATTTTCCTTCTAGGATCTTCTGTAGGGCTGGGTTTGTGAGGAGATATTGTTTGAATTTGATTTTGTCATGGAATATCTTGTTTTCTCCTTCTATGTTGATAGAGAGTTTTTCTGGGTATAGTAGTCTGGCTGGGCACCTATATTCTCTCAGGGCTTGTAGGACATCCATCCAGGCCCTTCTAGCTTTTAAAGTTTCTGAGGAGAAGTCAGGTGTGATTCTGATGGGTCTGCCATTGTATGTGACTTGGCCTTTTTCTCTTACAGCTTTTAATATCCTTTCTTTGTTCTCTACATTTGGAGTTTCTATTATTATGTGGCGAGAGGTGTTTCTTTTCTGATCTAATCTGTTTGATGTTCTGTAAGCCTCTTGGATTTTTACTGGCATCTCTTTCTTTAGGTTTGGGAAGTTTTCTTCTATGATTTTGTTGAAGATATTTCCTGGACCATGGAGTCGGGAGTCTTCTCTTTCCTCTATGCCTATAATTCTTAGGTTCTGTCTTTTCATTGAGTCCTTGATTTCTTGGATGTTGTGGGTGAGAGATTTTTTTAGCTTTCTCATTTTCTTTGAATGTTGTACTGATTTTTTCCATTGAATCTTCCATGCCTGAGATCCTGTCTTCCATGTCTTGCATTCTATTTTTCATACTCACATCCGTAGTTCCTGTTCTCTTCTCTTGATTCTCCATTTCCTCTTTTAACTCTGACTGTGTTTTCTTTATTGTTTCCATTTCTATTTTCATGTCTTGAATGGTAGTGTTCGTTTTGTACTTTTCCTTCTCCAGTTTGTTTGTTTTTTGTCTGGAGATCTTTCATTGCTTTGTCCTTTTCCTGTTCAAGATGGGTCACCTTGGCTTGGAGCTCTTTAATGATGTTATCCATTGTTTTGAATTGTAAGATTGTGGCTTCTTTGAATTCCTTCATAGTTTTAAGTTCTTCTTGAAGGGACTTTATCACTTTCCATACTGTAGAATTGTCATCATTTTCATGTGTTCAGTTGTGGTGAGATGGTTCGGGCTGGATGGAATAGCGTTGCTTTCTTTTGTTGGAGACATTTCACTGTGTTTTTTTTTTTTTTTTTTTGTCTCTGGCCTCTGGCCATGTGGAATTTGCTGTCTTCTGGACTTGGGTCCAAAGGGGGCACTGTGGTGTAGGATTCGAGTTGCCTTACTCCACCCCTATAAGGTGAGTCATTCAGTCCCGCCTCTCAGGTGGAGACCTAATTAATTCAGGTGGCAGGGCTGTTTACAAGTAAGCTCTGATTCCCCGCCAGAAGGGCTTGTACTAGTACATAAGATTGATATATGAACATTTCAAATATCTAACAGTTTTCCTGGGGTTGGTTCCTGTAGCGGGTAAGTCTGCAGTTCAGCTGCAGTAGCCTTGCTGCTCCCACGGCTTGGAAACTGACTGGTGACATCATAGACTACGATCTGTGGTCTGCAGGCACTTTGCAGGGTATCTCCTGCTCACTTCCAAGGGTTTGGGGATTATCTCTGCATGGTTTCTGAATCTGCTGGCTGGGTATTAGGTTGGAACTTACCGGGATTTCTCCTTTTGGGGGGATGGGTTATCCCGATTCCTGGGTCCAGAGGCTTCCTAGCGTGTCCGAGATTCGGAAGTGGCGTCCTGCCCAGGCATCTTCTGTGGTCCCTGTGTGGCCGGGTGAGATTTAGAAGGGGTCGTGCCCTTTTTACAGCATCCTGGAACACTTGCCGCCTTGTGATTGTTGACCCCGAAATCAAAATACGTCCGCGCCGGCCGCTGCCATCTTGGATCCCCCATTAGGAAATTTCAAAGTGCTACCTGGGAATGTGAGAGCTGTGCAATGGGAGTCAATTTTTATAATGCTCATCCAAGACTTCTTTCCTCTAAAGTGACCTTAAGTCACTCCTATTATTGAGGAAATAGGGAAATACAGAACATATGACCCTTTGGAGAAAACAGAACCACAGAGGTAAATGTGCTTACATCCCCACTGAATTTTATTGCGAGTATGTGGTAAATGATATTGGTCATTATAAGGTCTGTTTACGTTTAAACTAAGAAATAATTGCTTACTGGTCCACGATAATACTCCAAAGAACAATTGATGTGTTCTGGAGACTCAAGGTTGATTATGATTTCAAGAATATAATCCGGAGTAAGCCATCACATTGCCAGCTACTTTAATAACTTAGTCAAGACCTCCCATCATGCTCTAGAGGGTGGTCAAGAGGTGGGTGTCAATAAGAAACACACTCCCTAATCCTTGCTGTCTGATCCTGGCTGGGAAGAAGATTATTCATAGACACATGGTGCAGAACAGCAATTATGAAATACATCTTGACAGTTCTCATTTTTGAGGATGGAGAGCTGTGGTAGTCATTCATGTGATGGATACAGTTTTTTTTTTTTCTGGATTAGTGAGAGATAAGGCAGTTTGTAGTGGAGATCCATACAGAAGTCAAGCGCCTTAGGGCAGTGGTTGCTGGTGAGAGGGAGATAAGGAAAGATGTCTCAAATATCTGATCTCTGTGGTGGGACTGTACACTTGATGGAGAATTGAGAACAATAGTTTCCTTTCATAATAACCATACTTTGAAGGAGAAAAGGAAGGTGTGAGTAATTATGTGAATGCTAACATTAATATCAGCAAACAGTGGTTCCCATTGGGAATGCTTTAACTGGTAAGAAATAACTATGTACAAGCCTCTTGATACCTGTTATAACCTCAGAGCCCATTAGTGTGGTCTGAAGAAGTGAACAGTGTGGAAGAGAAAATAGAAGCTGTGAAAACCTCCCTACCCTCCTTGTTGCTCTGGTCAGTCTTCAGAGCTATGGGCAAGGCTCTCGGGAAGCAGAGGCTATTTGTAGCTTGTTTGAAGATGCTGATACTAGCTACTGACCAATGCTTGGTATAATATCCATAGAAGATTCCAGAACTCTCAGGATATGAGACATAGAGGTTTCACTTGCATTGAAGCTACATAACTCCCCATTGAGGGAAGCTTCCAACACCATCTTTGAAAGATCCTCTGTGTAAATTTAGACAGTTATTTAGACTGGGGAATCAAGAGATAACAGGGTCCTGCCAGAGAAGCAACACTTATGTAGACACTCCTATGAGGCACCTTCTGCTTACACCTTTCTGAAAAGATGACACTGGAAAGAAAGCCAGAAAAATACATTGAAATAAAAGGCACTGGCACACATGGCACTCACAGGAGGAAACACTCACTTCTACTGTAAAATGTAAAACTTGTTCAGTGTTTATAAAGAGGAAATTAACTTTATATTATCAAGCATGAAATTCCAAAATAAAATTCATAAATTGTTATCATGGAAACCTGATCACTTTCCCAGAAAATTAAAAATAATCCTTTAAAATTCTTATTAGTATTATTTTGGAATATCTATACTTGCTTACAATTAACATAAAACAGTGACTTGATGTCTTTCATGGTGGTTAAAATAACCCACATTTCTAAGGCAAGTAATTTGACTCCCACAGAATGTCAACTAAACAAAACCAATTAATAAGCTAACTGTAACTTTTAAATGTTTCATTTCTGCCTGGCCCTCCGAAATGTAACCAGGGAGATGACTGGCATAATTAATTAAGAAAGAAAGAATATCCACACACAGACTTTTTGATAAACTCCCACAGCACCCACTGGGCCCTTGCTATTTGTCAGGTGCTTTGGCAACTCTTTTATAGGCTTTGTTTTATGAAACCCTTTGGTTTTTACCAGAAACAGAGGCAAGATTGTATGGGGACCCACAGCAAAGCCACAGACCTGAGGTCCTGTCCCAGCACTCTGCTACTAACACTACAACCACTCTGCTTTGGTTTGACTACGCCTTCCTTGACCCCAAAAGTTTCCTGTGATGGAGGCTCTAAAATGGAAGCTTTAGCTCAACTCCAGTGTTCCATCTAGAAGGCATTAAGGGATTCTGTGTATCTCTTGAGCTATATATTTGAGAGGTTTCTGCAAAAAGAGCAGGCTTCCTGGAGTCCTGTTTCAAGGTGTGGTCTCTTCTGTCTCCACAAATGCCTTCCACTGTGCTGGTATCCATCATGAGGTCTTTACCAGAGGCAAACCAAAGGGATCAACTGAACTTGGTTTTCAGTTTCTACAAACTGTGAGCTATTCAAACCCCTTTAGTCAAAAGGAGCTTGCCTCAGCAATTTCATTATAGTAATATGATGCTGACTAACTCACCTCTTTTGGAATGTATGACTGGAATGTTACTTTATATTCATCACAAATTATGTGTCAGTTGTACAGAATAGTGGCTGTTGTAGATGTTGCTTTGTGTCCCAACCAAATCTTTCATGTTTACCTCACACTTCAGAATGTGACTTTATGTCACACAGTAAGTACATTATTAGTTTAGAAGATTTCATGCTACCTTAGGGTATACCCTGACATACTAGATCATTGTTCTTTTTTTTTGGGGGGGGGGATCAACACACAGAAGGAGACTCTTCAAAGGTCAAAGAGGAACCAGTATTAGAGTTGTCCAAGCCTGGGTGCACTCTAGATTGCTAACCAATCCCAAGGAGAACTTCCTGGAGCACGAGTTTCTCTGCATACTATGAGACAGTGGGTGGTTGTCACGTTTACCCCAGACTGTCAGCTCTAGAGCTGTGGGGGCACTTTGTGGCTATGGAACGTCACCCAGTTTGTCATACTTGCTCACGGAAGCCCCAGGAACCAAGAAAAAAAATGTACAGACATATCATCAGGTGTAAACAATAACATTTAAATTTAAACTCTATTGGAGATACATGATATAATTAGTTATGCTGCAAAGATTAGTAAGGACAACAGCTAATCTGGGTAATTTTGGAAGAGTATTTTGACTAGATAAAGTAACAAAGCAAAAAGTATACAAATATTGTACTCCAATTAGTGAATATTTGTTCACAATATCGGTCAGCAGTTGTGAAGTTTTGTCTCTTCTAACAAGGAATAAGCAAACAGGTCCAGCCACTGGATGATGAATGATGACCCTCAGTGTCCTAGAACAGGTCCAGCCACTGGATGGTGAATGATGACCCTCAGTGTCCTATTAAAGGGTCAGGAGAGACAGAGGACTGGGGATCTGAGCAGCAGTGAGAAGAGGCCAAGAGGAACCAACTACGGCCAACTGTCTGTCTTTCTATCAATATTCATGCTTTCTCCTTGCTACCATGTGTTACATTTCTAGTGATCATATATTGCCTTCTATTTTATATGTGTCTAAAATCTATTACTTATCTATCATCTATTATCGGTTATGTACCTGTTATTTATCACAAGTACTCTTCCTAACATCTATCTATCATGTTATCAATTATATACCTATCAGTCACCTGTTATCAACTTCCTATAATTATGTTTATCAACTATCATGTATTTTCACTCATTTATCTATTAGTCATTAATTAGTTGCTATCTCCAGAAATATTTAATCCATCTATGATCTACCTACCTATATATCATCTATCTACCTATCATCACTAATCAACTATATATTTATTAGTAATCTATTAGTCTTTTCTATCTAGTGATTGTGTTAGTTAGGGTTTCATTGCTCTGATGAGACACCATGACTGTGCTAAGTCATATAAAAGGAAACATTAATTGAAGGTGGATTACAGTTCAGGAGGTTTAGTCCATTATCATCATGGTCAGAAACATGGTGGCACATAGACAAACATGATGCTAGAGAGGTAGCTGAGAGTTCCAGATCAGATACTGTCTGGATGGCAGTCAGCAGGGGGAGAGAATGACACTGGGCCTGGCTTGAGCTTCTCAAACCTCCAAACTTACTCCCAGTGACGCAGTTCCTCCAATACAGCCACACATCTGAATAGCCACTCCCTCTGAACATATGGGGGCCATTTTCATTCAAAGCGACCACAGCGATCCACAGTCTACTAGCAGGCATATAACTAAATGTATTTCTTAGTTCTAGCCATTGCCACTTAGTAGCAATGGCCACAGCTAGCAAACCTACCTTGGGTTCCAATAAATGGAGTGAGGATCATTGGGGAAATGATCCATCTGGTTTCTGGAGCAAAGACAAATAACAGATGTTGCAAACTGAGGACTGTGATGTTCCCCCACAGTTGTGCTCCCAGCAACAGGATAGTCCAGCCGACAATGCATTGAGACACGTGTGACATGAGAGTCCCTCAATTAATGTCAGTGACTTTTTCCTTCCTTAACTGTATGTATAAAACTCATGGCTGGCTGTCTTCTTCCAATGTTTGTGACATCTACCTCAGATGCTGGTTTTGATCTTAGCCACAGCAGCTGCTCTGGCTGCATATGGAGATTGGAAAACAAAATAAATCTGAGCTCGACTTCCAGTGGCTTCCATTGTTCTAATGAAGGAGAGATGGCACGGAATGGCTCCTTGTTGTTTTAGGACACACACAGCCCCATGTGAGTCATTAACTCAGTTGTGTGCCCCAGGTAATCCCTGAGGCTTGTCAAATTCTTCTGTTCTTCAGAGCAATTCTTGTTCACAAGATAGAAAGCAAAGCACACATGGAATCCAAGAACACTGTCTCTTGCCAATCCTTCTACTCTGTGAGAAAGGCAGGGGGATTATCAAGTCTCTCCTGTGCCTCTATGCGGAAAAATCATCCTCACCGGGCTTGGAAGACTATTGTAGTCATTAAACAAACACAATATCATGGTATGAATACGTAGGAGAAGACTTAAAAGCATACATTTAAATTTTATCTTGAATGAATGTGAGCAGAACAGGAAAACTCCGCAGGGGCACCACAAGTGGGAATGAGTCATTATCTGCTGTCAAAATAGCCTGGGAGGCTGTCCCCAGATGCTTCCAGCACACGCCTCCCCTGCCATGCACCTCCTCCATCAGGCATCCTGCCTAAGTGAAGAGGGTAGCCCAGAAAAGATCTCAAAGCCTTCATTCCCACAGGGTGGCATTTGAATAATTTAGTGTTGTTGATGTTGAGGTGTTTCATGCTTAATAATCTAAAGCCAGATCTGCAAGAATCTTCATATACTCATTCATGGGTGAAATCTCAAGGCTCACCATCAGGCATACAGCCTTGAAATATGAGGCAGCAGCAGATCCATCCCATCATAGCTGGTTGGCAGGACTCACATTCTCTTGAAAGTGGTTCTGGATAACCAGGTCCAGTTCTTCCTAAAGTCCTCTATAGAGTTAGGTCTGACACTGGCTGATTGATCAGTAGGCTGCCACGGAGCCAGTCCTATGTGGGCCTCATAGGGTCAGTCTATTTACCTCCTGTTAGGTCGTCTAATATGGATATCATATATCATTTCTATGAGTCTGAACTACCCTATGAAATAGGCCCAGCAAGTCTACATTACTGGTCAGGCCTCAAGCTTGAATTTTTGTCATGCTTTGGAACATGTAATGAACTCTTCCAAATGTAATTCATTCATTTTTCTATTTGCTGAATACCTGCTATGTCCTAGGAATGTTTGTGTGTGTGTGTGTGTGAGGGGTGGTGTATGCACTCACAAATGTTGAAGCCTGCCTCTTTAACATAGCGGCAGCCATTTTGTTTTCAGTCTCCATTTTAGTTAGAAGATGAAATTACTCACACTTGGTTACATTGTTGCCTTGTTACTGTGACACTCTGAAGAGTCCCCAATTGCAGCTCCACTTGAGACCAATCAAATTAAAGGTCAGTAAGAAATGCTTTGTCTAGCTAGTCAAAATGATGTAGTGCTGCCATCCCCTGCTTCCTACCTGGCTGTTATCTGGATGCAGTTTGTTTCATACACAAACATGCTACCTGGATACGGTTTGTTTCGTATACCTGGTTGTTATCTGGATGTGTTTTTTCTTATAAAAAACTTGCCTTGGAAGCAGACAAACATCACGGTTAGGCTCTGAGACCTCTGTGACCCTTGCCATGATGGCTGTGACCAGTTTGGGGATGTGCATTCAATAAACCATCAATATCTGACTGAGATATATGACTGAATGGTTTGTGTGGCTATTCTTGAACTACGACAACAAGCATTCACATCACTGTGAGCATATGGAGATGAGAAGACACTCTATCATCTGTCCATATATCTATCCATCCATCCATCAATCCATCCATCCAGCTGGTCTACAATCTCTCTCTCTCTCTCTCTAAAATGTCTATCACCTATCTATCTATCTATCTATCTATCTATCTATCTATCTATCTATCTATCTATCTATCTATCTA
>CAJQZJ010011617.1:5368989-5404182 GCA_907164525.1 Lophiomys imhausi
CTATCTATCTATCTATCTATCTATCTATCTATCTATCTATCTATCTACCTACCTACCTATCTATCTATCTATCTATCTATCTATCTATCTATCTATCTGTCTGTCTATCTATTTATCTGTCACCTATATCTATTATTTGTCAGACTAGGAATAGAATCTGGAGCATCACATATACTAGTTAGGCAGTTCGCCACTGAGACAAGTCTCCCAGAAATATAATATTTAAAAGGAACCTGTGAAGCAGAAGGCACCTTCCATGGAAAGGGGAGTTTACCTATCTTTTTTTCTGAACCATAGAAAGTCAGTACATGATAAACTGACTGAACCCCAAGGTGACAGCTCACAAGTCAATTAATATTCTCATAATAGGGCACAAAATAAGTGGCACAGACACATTTAAATCAAGAATTTTCTGGTTTCAAACTGTTAAGATTTTCAAAAACACTATGATGTTCCTAGGAGTCTACCTAGAAGTGAACATGGAATGGCATAAAAAAAAAAAACAACAAAAACAAAACCCCCCAAAACCAAAACCAAACACCAAAAACTCCTACCAGATTGAATCTGCATCATCTGAAGCCCAGAGTCTTGGGTTCAATAGCTGCTGCTTAGGCAGGAAGCTGTATGTCCTTCGCACCTGTCCCACACAGGGCATGAAGCATACATAGAAACACTGCCAGGCTTAGCAACTGGCCATGTCCTTTTTAAAGCAGACACTGTCAACGTGCTCTGCATCTTCCTCACCCTACCTGGAAACAGTACAGTGGCATGTTATATGAGGCTTACCTTAAACCTGGTGTCTATTTTTGACAGTTAGCCTATCAGTTTTAAGATCGTTACTTGGGGCAGAAGAGATTCCTATTTGGTTTCCCATATGAACACAACCTGAGATAGCTACATTGGAACCTGTGGAGGGTCTTTGTAGGACTTGGTCACAGGACTTGTGAAGGAATCAGATACTTAAGACTGTCATCCATGAAGGACACTTGCATGTTGCTCAGCTTTCCTGTGTGGTTTTCATGTACAGTGCAGTTTGACATCTGTGTCCTGGACACCAGAGTGACATTAAGATCAGGATCATCTGTGAACCTGAGAACTCTCTTTTTTGAAAGGGAAAGGATAAAGCTTCAATCCTTTAAGGTTCTTTCTTCCCATGGTATATTATCTTCTGGAATCTGAGGCCTGCAGTCATGTTGCTATGCTGTTGAACACCCAGATTTCTATCCCTTCCTTAAGACAGGAGCGATAAAAATTGCCAGGAGGTGTGGGAGAATGATTAAGAACAATCTTCTTTGATAAGAACTGTGGTTTCACACAGAGCCCTGCACATGAAGCTCTGATCCTGAGAAACTGCCGCACAAGATTTATTTGGGTGTCAAGAACAAGAGAATCATGAAGGGCTCCTGTCAAGACAGCTTAAAACCATTGTGTCCTTTATCGTAACAATTGTGGCTTTCTAGCAAGGTGTGACTCTGAGTTAACAAATCTGAGACCTTCATGGGAACTGGGAGTGGAGACGGGTGGGACAGCAAATCTCCAGTGCAAACTATCCAAATGTAACTCATCTCTCACAGTCACATCTGTTCCCTGTTCACCTGACATTTCAAACATCAGACTTCCTTGGAATGCCAGGTACAGTGGGTCATGTGAAGTTGACACCAAAACAAGATTTAATAGCCTATTTTTATTTTCTGATTATGGTTTGAGTATGTTTTCGTGTCAGTCCAGTCTCCTGATGAGCTACTTTGGGTGATCCGGGAAAGCACATAGGCCCTATGTTTACCTTCTTGTTGTCCAACCCCCAATTTTTTTCATGTTGAGGCTTTTTGTTTTTCTTAAATTTGCCCTAAGAATGCCAAGGATTCTCTTATCTCAGACCTCATCTCTTTCCCTGAAAATTTTCCAGCATAAACTCATGGGAACACAATTGCCATGGTAAGACACACATACAGGGTGTGAAACTCACTTGCTAATTGCTGCTTCCAGGTTTGACTTCTCCTCCTGCTTGACGTCTCACAGCCTAGATAAATGCTCTTGGTTCAGTCTGAGAACCCTCCTACCTGTGAGCCTGCAGGAAATGTAGAATCTCCTGAGGGTCAGTATCTGTCTTCCAACAAGTTTTCTCTTGGAAGATACACACACACTGGTCAGACAGTGAATTGCACCACAGCCTAACAACAACATGGTTTTCTTAAGAAATATTTTTATTTATTTTTTCTTTTTTTCTATCCTTTTTTAAGAAAATTTTTTAGGGGCCAGAGAGATGGCTCAGTGGTTAAGAGCATTGGCTACTCTTCCAGAGGACCTGGGTTCAATTCCCAGTACCCACAACTCACAAGCTCACAGCTCTCTAGTTCCAAAGGATCTGACATTCTCACACCAATGCACATAAAAAAATATATATGTATATATAAAAAGAAATGTTTTTTTTCTTTGTATGAGAAAGGAAGTGAAGAGGATGCAGAGATGTTAGTAGTTTGCTGGGTCAGTAGCATTACTCAGTGTTGGTTGACTCAGTTGTCCCTAAATAGAAAGGGATCCATGGCAGAGCTGTGGTAGGTGAACAGGCGGAGTGGAGTGGGTGGCCACACCTGCACCCCTCTAATTCTAGCTTCAGTATAGGGAGGGACTGAAGCCCATGGGCTGCTATGACTCACATGGGCAGGAAGTGGAGGCAGGCAGGTCTCTCTTGTCTTTGCAGGTTTGTCAAAGACTGTGGGTGGTTCTCCCAGCCCATCACCATAGCCATGGTGACAAGGCAGCAAACTCTAGTCTAAAATATATATCTACTCAACCAAGAGCATAGGTGCATATCCTGAATGTGACATCATGCATATTCTCTAGAAGTCTGACCATCCCTGAGTATGATGTTATAAGGATTCTCTAGAAGCCTGACCATTTGCATGGCCATGTTCCCACACAGACAACTTCAACTAAATGTGTAACCTCAACTTTTGAGTAAGCACCTTAGAAATAGGATACTCCAGCTGTGAATGTCAAACTCACAGGGGCTGGGAATAATGTGAGGCTTTCCTTCTGCAGCTCCAGGGTTCAGGATGAGCTTTTGTATCTGCACAGAGGCCCGAGTGATTTGTCATTCACAAAGTCACACCCAACATGTGAAATAAAGTGAAGATCCTGCTGATTTGAAGTCTAGTTTTTCTTCATTTTTCTCTATTCTAGAAGTAATATGTGATATTTTCAGTGGTATTTGGATGTGTGACATGTAGCAAGGAGACCTAGATTCATATCCTGCCTGAGTGCTTAACAGTTGGGGCCTCAAGTGTGTTTCTTTATCACCTGTTTTGATGTGTAAACACACCTCAGCCTGGTCTCTGTGTAAATAAGGGAGAGTTGTTCTTACCTACTCTTAGGATATTACCAGAGCCCAGGGAATGCAGAGCATTTGCAAGTGGTAGATACTCAGCTAAGATGCAATGACCCATCTCACTTAAGTTCCTCTTGGGAGAGAATTGTACTCTCTGGACAACGATCCTGTGAGACCTGGATGTTTTGTGTAGCATATGTGGTCATCATGACAGAGGGATGGGTTCAGGGAAGGAGATCAGAGCATGGACATATGATGGACCCTGGGGCATTGAAGAACACGGAGGTTGCTCTTGCTTACAAGTCACCCCATGTGACTTTCAGAACAAGGTTCACTAACGCTGTGCTTTGGACAAGTTCACCCCAAGAACCTATGTTTCACTCATCAGTGTAAGGTTCAGTTGGGAGATGGTGAAGTCCTTAGGGGGAGAAAGTCTAGCAGATGGAAGGTGACAGGATCTTTCTTGCCCTTAAAGATTGTTCAAATCCCTTGAGCCTTCCTTTCCTTTTGTTCCCAGAACTGTGCTCCCACAACTGCAGACTAGAAGGAAGTAGAGCAAGAAGACCTGGGTTGAAATGTGTGAAACTATAGCTACCCCAAAACCTGTCTGCTTTTTAAGTTGACTATCCCAGGTATTTTGTTACAGTGATACAAAGTTGACTAACAAAACCTGTATTCAACTAAGTTATTTTCAATGTGAGAACATAGCTTCTGCCTGCATGCATTTCTTCTGGGTACAATTCTATCTCTGTGTCTAACAACTGTCACTTTCCTGAATATTCGATGTATACTCCGTTGCACCCTTGGGTTTGGTGTCTGTGAAAGAAGAAAACTGCCATCATCATCACAGGGCAGTCCACTATGCTAGAGAGCCTCAAGTTTAGGACAGCAATACTATGGTGGAGGATAGTATCCCTGTGCTCACAGGAGCAAAAATCCAAAAAGCCGAGTCTAAACCCAGCAGATTTTTTCTGTTGACATGTCACAGCTTTAACATCTCCTTTACTTTTGCTTCATTCATTGAAAACCAGTGGTGATTTGTACTGATCTCAGGTCAGCCTCTGCTGTTTATTTTCTCTAGGATTCTGTGTGTGCATGTGTGTGGGCACATGTACACTTGCATGTGTGTGGGCACAGGCTTGAAGTCAATGTCAGGTGTCTTTTCTAGATTCCTCTCTATCTTTCTCCTTCATTAAAATTTAAGAAAGATTTCAAATTAAGTGGTTATTTTTTCATATTATTTTACTCCTGCTGGATCCAAACCCAAGTCTGTGAACATACTAGACCAAAGACTTTTCTCAGGGCTGTGGTCCACTTTCTTAACATACTTCTCTTTTATTCTTTGAAAATTCTGTACATCTATATGGGCCTTGATCACACCTCTTCCCCTTGCTCTCTCCACCGTCCTCTTGGAGGGATATGGGCCTCTGGCTGAACCTGAAGCTCATTGTCATTCACGGTAGTTGGCTAATGAGCTTCAGGGATCTGCCTGTCTCCTGCTTGTCTCCCTTCCTCCTCAGGGCTGGGACTGGGGCTTGTATTACCATGGTGCCCTGACCCACAATCCTAATGCATGTTCTTATGCTTGAGCAGAGAGCATTTTGCTAAAGAGCCTTCTGCCCAGGCCTTAGTCTGTATTTTTTAGATTGGTATTCCTACTCTGTAGTTCAGACTGGAGCTCACTGGAGACCTCCTCCCTTATCTTTCTGAGAGATAGGATTGGAATGAGCCACCCAACTCACTTAGAATGTCATTTTCTGTGCAGTTTTATTTTTAAAGCTTTATCTACTGCATTGACCATCACTTGAATATCAGTCTAATGATTGTTTGACATAGAAAATAACATTCAAGTGTCCCCAGTTAGGGGGATACTTACATCACATAATTCTGATACCCAAGGCTACCCTTTTCTGCTCTAAATTTTGTTTTTAAAACATTTTAGTAAGTTTACTTTAAAAAATAATTACAGTATAAATAAAATAAAGGGTTAAGGAAGAAAAGCATGTATTATTTCATAGTGGTGCTTAAAATATAACTGAGGGTATCAAATGGAAGGCATAAAAGTGTAGATTAAATTTATGATTAGACCAAGAGGCATTTGGATGTTTACGAATTTTAATTAATTCATAACTTGTTCTTAAACTCATTTTATAAATATTGTACAGAAAATGTCTGGGTAATTAAAAGTTCTAAATAACTATGCTATCATTAAGAGGATTATTATTTACTATGCGGATGCTCAGAAATCACTTCAGCAGTAAGTCTTAGTTAGATTAGTCATTCAACCAACCTGAAGTCACTCTGCCCTCCAGCTGGCCACTGGCAACCTCACATAATGGTACAATGTAGCACTGATTAAAATTGGAACATGTAGAAACTCCAGCTGTGATCCACTACTTGGGAAAAAAATGTCTGTTTTGTATTACCCAGTGAGATCTACAGAGACCCGTCAAGTCTGCAAGCATCAAACTCAGCCTGGTGTTTAGAGGAGCTGCCCCTTCCCTTGTAAGCACTGTGGAGTGCACCTACAGTTATTCTTTCCACACAGCATTTCTGGAACCGTCGTTTCCTCACGGATCAGAAACTGTCACATCCCAGCAGGAGGTGCCTTGTTTATTCCCCAGACTTCTACCTGGGGTTGATTCTTTGCTACCGAAGGATACACATTTAATTTAGAAACTTGCACGTAAGCATTTGGATAACTCATCTATAGAACTGAAACACTGTTGAACCTAAGAACTACACATGCAGGAGCATCAAGGCCCAAATCGACTTATTAGTGAAGTTAGAATGTGAGCACAGTACAGGGAAGCCACCAGGATATGGATATGGCTCAGCAGTTAAGAGCACTAACTGATTTTGCAAAGGGCCTGGGCTTGGTTCCCAGCACCCACATGGCATCTCCCAACCTCTCATTACCCCAGTCCAAGGGAATCTGAAGTCTCTCGCCTGGCCACCTCAGGCACCAGGCACACACAGGGTATACATATAGATGTGCAGGCACATGCTCACATGCATACTTAAAATAATAATTTAAAAAAAAACTCAAGATTTTAACAAATAAAAGGAAGTTGAGAGAGTGAAGTGGTCACATGCACTGGGTGCTCTTGCAGAAGACCTGGGTTTGGTTCTCAGAATGAACATGGCAGCTCACGATCACCTGTAACTTTAGTTCTAGGGGATCAACATGCTCTTCTGACCTCCTTGAACACTGTGTGGATGGGGTACAGAAGCATAAATGCATAAACTCTGGTTTCAAGTGTCCACAATTGTGCCACCTGTGTACGGATGGTGGTGTGGGTGGGAGGCCTGCCTCTCTGACATCACACAGTTGTGCTCACACTCAGCCTTTACACTTCCTAGCTACACTACAGTTCAGACACACTGCCTTGTAACTGTCTCTATCCTACAGAAGTGCAAAATGAGACAGAAGAAACTCATGAACTTGACCAACTATTAGCAAGCTCGAGCACATGGACACAGCCTTCATGCGTAATCACTGCATTCAGCATTATCTTTGGGCAAGGGATAATTTGTATTGAGTCTTTTCTAACCAATCCAACCGTGACCCAAATTACTAGAATTACATTCACTTTAGCAACAGAGCTAGTCACACTATGAAATCATATCTTGTCAGGCTGTTAGTAATGAATGTGCCTGGGATTTCCTTTCAGGACTGTAGTCTTTTGTTATCACATTTTGTCTAGAACCACACAGCTCATATGAAGGCCTTCATGCCTTTACTTGTTAAGGTTAAATTCATGAAAGTACACAGGGGGTGTGCTTTAAAAAGATTTTGGAAATGGAAATGAATTAAAAGGAGGGAAACCTATGACTTCAAGTATTCAATTTGATAGGTGGATTAATAGACATTTGGATGTGTGAGCTTTGAAAGCAATATATGTGAGACTAGGGGAATCATCTAGAGTTTAGAGAATGATTTTTCTTTTCCTTTGCTTTTCTTCACACTCAGTTTAAATTCTTATTCCACCAAGGCAAAGGCAGCATTTACAGCACTGTTTGCCTTGTCCTGTGACCCCGTTTACAGGTGGAAATATAAACCTGACATTAGATGCAGAGCAGTTTGTCCTTACAAATGCTCAGACACACTGATCTCAGTGACTGCAGTGAGTCTCTGTGGGTTGGGGGTGTGTATTTGAGATCCGTGACTTCTGGATCTCTTTGAAATGAAGGGCTTCTGCTTGGCCATTTTCAGCATGATGTGTTTCAAGGTGAGTCCCTGAGGCATGCTCAACAGTGTGCCATTAAAGAATCGAAGTGTGAACAAGATGCCCAGAAAGTCACAGATGGCTTCGAAGCATAGGCAGCCACATAGCAAAATACCTGTTTTTAGATGGAATTCAATCTCTTTCTGCTCATGGAGTACGGTCTTCAGTCCTTTGATTTACTTTCACCCAAGGCAGATGTATTGACTTTAAAGAATAGCACTCCAGGAATTCTCCACTTCTCAGTACAGGGTTTGAGAAATCAAGCTAATCCACTGTTGTACACCGAAGACTAAAGGTGTGTCTGTGTGCACATATGTGTCGTCTGCACGTGAGTATGCATGTGTGCACATGTGTGTTGCTGATGCTCTGCCCTTTAGCTTGTGGCCCTGCCTGGCCACCTTTTCTAAGGTTCAAACAGAGTGAACACCGCACTTTTTTGCTACACCTCTCTGTCGGGACCTACTGTTTTGTACATTTTCTTTGTATGTGTCATGGTCACGATGCTGAAGCACAGCTCTTGTTTCTAGAGGTCACTCATATGGGAAGCTGAATAGAGAAATATCTTTTGTGCAGCAGAGTGAGGTCAAGACTTGGCTACTCAGAATTACATTTTTCTAAAATGACTTTGGATACAAAAGATCTGCTATTATCCATAATTACTAGCTCTTTAAATTGTAGCTCTAGATTTGTGGAAATTTAAGAAAAACAACAAAAAGATGTTAGCTCACAGGCCACATTGGTGATAGGTCAAGGAGCAATGGCCAGCGGTTCTGCACTGCTTGACACCATGATTTGGGACCAGCATTACTACAGAAGAAAAGAGGGTGGTAGATCAGACCCATGTGGCCTTATCTCATGATTTTAGGAGTCTGAGACAAGGACAATGGTGAGAAACTTGCAGTTGTAAAGATTTTATAATTTCCTATTATAAATTATTAATTAACATAATTAATGATTATTAATTAACTCAACACATACCCAAAGTCTCTCCCAGGCAGCTGAGCTCACATTTAATTAGACCAATATTCACCTAAATGTAATCCTTCCATTAAGCACTAATAATTTGAGGTCGGTACAGTGAATGATCTGTAGCACTTGGCCATGTTTTATCATTTTAAAGTTATACTGAGGAGAATGCTTTCTGCATCTGAGTCTTAACTTATACAGTAAGGTACCTGCTCAGTGTGTTTTATAGTAAAACACAGTGGACGTGAGACCACTGTGGCCATTGAGTCGGAAATTGTGATCTCAGCACTTTATGTTTTATGGTTCCCTTCCAGTAGAGACATTCAAAGAATTCTGTATTTGCCAGTAATTTATAATTTCATCTATGCACATAATGTATTTTGATCAAGTCCATCTTCCATTTCCCTCCTCTTAGATTCCCCTCCTGTCTCTGTATAATTTTTCTTCTTAACTTCATGTGGTATTTAAGACAATGACTACAAAACAACAACAAAAGACCTGAGTCCATTGAGTGCTGCCTGTTCAGCATGGGTGTAGGAGATTCTCCTGGGGCATTTGAGAGGCCAAATCCTTGAGGAAAACTGACGCTCATCAGTCACAGTGGATCTTCAGTTAGGGTGGGGCTTCATGAGCTCCTCCTGTCCATGCTGGAATTCTTTCTGACTTCATGAGCTCCTCCTGTCCATGCTGGAATTCTTTCTGGCTTCATGAGCTCCTCCTGTCCATGCTGGAATTCTTTCTGGCTTCATGAGCTCCTCCTGTCCATGCTGGAATTCTTTCTGCCTTCTTCTTGTACTTATCTTGTGTGTGCAGCTGCTGTGAGTTCATATGTGCAAAGCCCGGCTTGATGATAACTACTGTTTCATGGAAGAAATCTATCTCTTGCTTTTACAGTTTCTCCAAGATGATCCCTGAGCCTTGGTGAGAGGATGTGATATGAATGTGCCATTCAGAGCAGAGCATTCCACAATCTCTTATTTTCTGAACATTGTCGTGAACCTTTGTATTTGTCGCCATCTCCTGCTGAGAGGTGTAAGTAAGGGGTGTGTGTGTGTATGGGGGGGGGGTCCTAAGTCAGATATTTCCAACTCTGCCCTCTCTTAATTGTCATGAGCCCAGTAGTTTGTCTGGGAACAATAAATTCCAATGTCTACCTGACCATGAGGAGAGCACAGTGAGCGACTGATTTACACTATAGGATTTAACCCCCTCCCATCCCGAAATAACCCCACAGTCAGTGGCTAATTATGGTTGCACAGTGGCCCCGACGGGGATCTCAGCCACCTCCTCCATAAAGGGCATTAACCCGCACCACATTATTAGCTTGCTAAATTTAGCTTTTTGTTCTCATGAAAAAAATTTAAACAAGCACAAAGCAAAAAGATTGGTCTAATGTAGTAAATACAGTCTAACCTATGTGAATATGTGGTAGAGAGGGAGTGCAGTGCCCAAGAAGGCCAGAAGAGGCTGTCAGATACCCTGGAGCTGGATTTACATTTGGCTGTACCCTGGGAGGTGGGTGCTGGGAACAGCCCTCTTTAGTCTCAAAACCATCTCTCCCATTTCTAGTGGTGTTTCTTTAAGTACAGCTGAAATTAAGACATGGGGCCCCATTGGGATGTTTTCTGCTATGGTGTCAAGATGCCAAAAGGAATTGGTAACCCAAATACTGTGTTCAAGATGAGAACATAAGTTATACTCTATTTAACTTAAAAAAGTTGGAGTGCCTTGTGGGAAATACACTAATGTTGAATAAGTAAATAAAAACACATTCGACCCTGTATGATCCATGCATTAGTGAAGGGAGATTGACGCCACGTCTCCACTCTTGTTGTCTCCTGATATAACCCTGTCAAAACTCACCAATGTGATCCTAGGTTGTTGTTTACTGAGTGGTTTCCATGACACTTCCTCTTATGTGGGAAAGATTTCTGGACAGAGTTACTTAGTTTTTGGAATTGTGGTGTTATTATTTTTTGAGGCAGGGTTATAATACAACAATATCCAAATGAATTTATAATCATAAGTCTGGGACAAAGGAAATAAAAATATCTAGAATGTTAGAAGCTTGTTCAGGTATAGGCTTCAGTGATTCCAGTTTGATGGAGTTGAAGCACCACCAAAATTTTACCTTTACTGTGTAATTTCTAAACAAATTTGTTGACATGCAAATTATAACTTGTCCTGCAGACTTCTTTCACTAATTAAAGCTTGTAGAAGCCCAAGGAAGACTGAATAATTAATACACTGCTGGCATGCTCCTTAGTCAAGTGAAGTATTACCAAATTACATGTCAGATTAGGAAAAATGAACTACTTAAAAACATCTTTAATTTTTGAACCCCTATTCCTTCTGTAGTACATTCTGAGGAGCCCTATGCAAGGCTGAGGCCATTACACCCCTGATCTCAAAGCCTGATGGCTGCTCTAACCCCTGTGAGTTTTCCTTGATTCCCTCTGTCCCTGCATCTGGACTAGATGCAATAATTTCAGTCTCAAAATACAAGATCACATTCATGCTTGTGTATCCACTTATATGCTTGAAAGTCAGGCATAGAACAATGTGATTGATGATTAAAGGAATATACAGCTGTGATGAATATCCTCCTTATAATGATGAAAATATTTTCTCTATAAATTTTGGAGAAAGAAGATCCAAGAAAACCAGCAAGAGAAAAACCCAGGGCTATCCAAGGAACCAACAATGAGACCTTGAATAATGTACATGACCCCAGCAGAGTATATGTGTTGGCCAAGTTATTTATGCTTCTATTTGCAAGTGTGTGTCTTGATTGCCTGTTTCAGGAATGTCTCCACTTCTTTCTGTGAACGTCTGGTGAGTCCAGTTTTCATAAGTTCAGACACAGGCCATGTAACTTAGGAAAGAGTTGTGGGGAAGGGATGACATCAGTTGTGGTGTAACACAATTGTGTGTCGATGATATACACCATGGTATTGTGGCAACTTCAGCACAATCCTAATCATTTCGTATTATTATATAAATATCTGCGTGTGCTTAAAATATTATGGATTTATAAACAAGGCCAAGACACTGTTGGCGGAGAGGCTTCAGGTTGGACAGAACATTGCAGGCAGCTTGAGGATGTGGAAGACGACTGCTGATGGCTGCCTTGGCAACCAACACCTATTTATGACAGAAGCATGGCTCCAAGGCTGACGATGAGTTAAAACTGCTCCTGTGGAGGAAATGTGGGACACAGAACAGAGAGGTAAGTGTGGAGTGCATTTGCACTTCCATTTGCAGGGTGGGCTGCAACGATGTAGGATATTGGGCGATGGAAGGCATTCCTATCATGTTCCCACCATGCTCCTATCATGCTCCCACCATGTTCTCACCATGTTCCCACCATGTTCTCATCATGTTCCCACCATTGGCATTGGTGACTGTCACTACATTCACAGCCTTGAGTCTTCTGGTCTTTGGTTTGACTGTGAGAGACTTTTACGTGACATGCTCGTCCAAACAGTATTTGAACATTTTAAATGATTTGTACTCAGATCTTTCTTTCCTTTTGTGCACAAAGTTAGGTGATGATCATGTAATATATCAGTTTACATTGTCTGTTAAATGTGAATTAATGAGACTTTGTTTTTATTCTTTTGATTCATTGCAATTATTCTAAGGATGCAGATTTGGGTAGATCCTTATTTGTTTTCAATGAGTTGTCCATTATGAATAAAAAACTAAGAACTGCAATAACCTCATAAATCTATTTGTACACAGATTGATCCTTGCTATTTATCATAAGTTGGATATGTCAAGACAAGTTTAAATTACCAATATTTACAGTAAATGGGTTGATAGATACTTTTGTGTACATGTTTTGTGCCTAAATTGTCCATTTAAATGTATGCTAAACATAAAACAAAATATATAAGTCCATTGAGTATATAGCTCTTAAATCATTTTTTCAGATTTATTTGTATATAACTGTCAACCACTATGCTCTGAACACTTCTAACTGATATTCATCTGTGACTTGTGATAATTATTTTTAGATCTACCTTTTCACCAATCAAAAATTAAATAAGAAAAAAATAAAAATAAAAAAATTCTTGAATTAAGAATATAGATTTCCTTTTTAATTAAAAAAAATAATCAAAGTGATCCTTAGCCCCTGTACATGCATGAACTGAATCAGCTGGAGATATTTTCTTCTATTAGAGGCACTGTCTTCTCCATGCAGTGTTCATCTACTGTCCAACAGTAAGCAACCAACAGAAACCTGGCCTGAAGACTATATATTTCCTCTGATTAATCAATCTGAATACAGTACTACCTGCACTGTGTTGGGTGAAGATCTTGGTAAGAGCAGCAACCGAGAAAAGTGCTCTGGAGAAAAGAAAAATAGGCAGCAGCAAGAGCAGAGATGGACATCTAGGAGTAGCTGATCTCTATTATAGCCCATGGTGCACCTTAGTGGTGTGGCCATGACACCCATCAAAGTTCATGGGTGCACCATTGTTGCTATGCCCATCACAGCATATCACAGCACCATTAGTGTTAAGCACATCATAACTCATGAGTGCAATGTTAGTGGTATGACTATGACACCAACTGAAGCTCGTTGGAACACTGTGAGCATTATGCCCATCAAAGCTCATGGGTGTACCTTCATTGGTATAATACCAAGCATTGCTTGTGCTACCCTTTTAGTGAAAACACCCTTTGAGGGTGAATCACGGAGAAGCTATAACTTTAACACCGCCTCAGTGAAAAGTGAAATTTGGAAAAGGTTGCAGAAGAATGGAAGAAATAGGTATTTGCTTCTGATGGCACTGACTTCCTGCCTGCGGAGGATGCTGTTCAAATGGACTAAATCCAACACCTCAGTGCCAGGTCTTATTGAAATTGGAATTTGAAATGGCCCAAATCCATCAATTACATTAGGATTACTGTAGTCATCTGTGCAAAACTAACAGTCAAACCATAAATCTTTCTGAATTCAAATGATTTCCTTCTGGTTAATGTACCAGAGATTCTGTGTGGTTCGTGTGCTTACCTAGAGAGTTAATTGAAGTGAGAAAAGCAGGAAGAATAACTTCTTGCATTTTTTATTATAAATGTCATTCCAATAAGTCACTGATGCAGAAGGGAAAAGCGTGGTGAAATTACCAACTGTCAATTACATTAAAGCCCATGAGTGTTCAACATATGGATTAAAGCAGCTTGCTCTCTCCCTTAAGGAATTTATTCCCAGGAAAATCCCTATGGCTTAAATTCTTACCACACTTCAGTGTGTGGGGGAGGGGTCTGCAGAAACTACAGTGAGCATGCTCAGACTTGGTTTTGAAATGTGTTTAATTCTGGTGCATGTACATCTCTAGTGGGCTCTGCCCACTCTATCCACAATCCAGATGGGACTCCCCCCCCCCTTTTTTTTTCAAAAACTTGCTCTCAAAATGAAGGCTTAATTAAAAACACGTCATGCTAATTTCGAATACATTTAAAATCCAGTATTATTTCCTTGCTTGAGCATTTCAAAAATAATTGAGAAAACACTCCTTTTCAGGCACCTTTCCTGTTCTATATATTTCCCAAGTAGCTTCTATAAAGATAAATAACAGTTGCTCCTGAAAAGAGCCCAAATCTAGTTAGAAAGTAAAAATACCTTAAGTGTAAATGAACATAATTTTAGAGAAGTGCTTATATCTAAAGAGCTGTCAGTTCCTGGAAATATATCAGTGTGTCAGGTTTATGAGGCTCTGGGTGGGGTTGGTCTTCAACCAGTATGAGTGGACATGTGTGTGTTATATTTGTTATTTAAGGGTTGAGAAAAAATATTCATGTTTAATAAAATTGATATTTTACCTTATTCTGCCACATAGTTCAGAAACAGCTGTTTGGAAAAGTCTGAAGAAATAGAGAAGATGAAGTACCTGCCTAGGTAACTTCCCCTTTTGGGAGTCCCCTTCCTCCAAGCACTAAGTCTGACAAGTTTCAAATAGTATCTTTATTTTAGTGAGTAAAACTGACCTTCCATTGGCCCACAGCCAGTCCCATCAGCCCAGGCTCAGGAACACAGTCTAGATCTGCCTGTGTACAGGAAGCCTTCTTCCCTCTCAGTGTAATTCAGGTCTTATTTTCTTGGAATCTATATCTGGGGATTACCTGTTTGCTTGCTTTAGATTACTGGGGAGTTCATGTCCTCCTCTACTATTCCATCATACTCCTGAGTAGAACTGCACAGAACTCTTGTCTCCCAAGATTCATGGGAGTAAATATCTACTCAGACATTAAACAACTCAAGTCTCTCTAGGTGAGGACCCAGGGATTGCCATCTTATATTTAAAGTATCATGGTGGATAGGGATAATGAAAAATTCTTCTCCCATCTGGTTCATCTGCATATTGCTCCCCTTTTTGGAAACATCATAATTTATATCCATAGCTCTCTGTAAATTTTGTTAAGTAGAAGAAGCATACTGTCTGTACTGTATAAAATAGTGTCCCTATATATATTTACTCCCATATTTTCTCATATATCTTTTTTTTGAAAAAGATGAATTTTGTATTCTATTCCTAAGAGCGGTGTTATTTTATGTTTTCTCCTATTATTTCTTTACCAAGAACCCAAACTTAATGTTCACATATCTATTATGTTACAACTCTGGAGGACGAAGTCTAAATAAAATAGATTGATAGACTGTATCTATCACAGTATAGACAGACTGTGTCCCTGTGTTCCAATCTGCATTGTTGCCTGGATCCCTACTCTAACTTCACTGGGCACTAGCTAGAGATGAATACTTGCACCTGTTTCTAAAGGAAAACTCCAACTCCACCGTGGATATTGGGAGTAGTCTTAGTCCTACCCAAAGCATGGCTCTAACAAAGTTCAACACTATGTCTACCAGGAGCTGCAGTAGCTGCCCTGGGGAATCATGTTCTGATCAAAAGACTGCATATGGCACCTGGAACCCTGTGCAATTCAGTTCCCTTCACCTTTATATGTCTCATGTTTGATATCTAATTTCTGTTTAGTGACACAGTAGAAAACAAATAGTCTAAAATATCTTTATTCTCACATGATAGTATTGTACAAAAGTAACTCCAAAGGCAATACCAGAAGACATTGAGAACTTATATTTTCAACAAAGCAACAGGCTTAAAAATGACATATAAAAATCAGTTATTTTTTGATATACCATTAGCAAACTACAGAGAAATTATATATATATGTGTGTGTGTGTGTGTGTGTGTGTGTCACAACTGCTTCCAAAAACCTACCTAGGAATAAACCTAATCAAAGAGGTTAAAGACTTTCACAGTGAAAAATTTCAAAATGATGAAGAAATAAATTCAGGGAACATTAGAAGATGGAAACAGGAGAATCCAAGATGGCAGCAGATGGCAAGGACACAATTTAAGCACAGAGAAAATAGCTACAACATTGCAGAAATATAAACAATCTGAGCAACAACCCAAGAAACGTGAACCCACAGGGTTTTACCCAGCGAACCCAGGGACTAGTGGGGGGCCCCAGGGCGGGATCCCTGGGTCACAGGCTCTGGGCACAAAATGGAGGCCAGCTGCATGGGGCACAGTCTCAGGGCCCAAAGCAGAGGTCAGAGGTCAGCGGCTTGCGGGACAGCCTCGGGCCCAAAGCCAGTAGCCCAGGGTATAGGCTCAGGCCCAAAGCAGAGGCCAGGGGCATGGGACACAGGCTTGGGGCCCAAAGCAGAGGCCAGCGGCATGGGGCAGAGTTCTGGGGTACAGAGCAGAGGCCAGTGGCATAGGGAACAGGTCCGGGGCCCAGAGCAGAGGCCAGCATGGAGCCCAGTGCAGAACAGAGGCTGGTGTAGACCCTGCCACAGAAGAGGGCAAAAGCCATGCAAATACTCAAGGAATAGCCCCAAACCTCAGGCAGGGGTACTCACCAGCTTCCAGAGCACCCAGCTTCCATGCCAACATTCCATACAGGAGAACAGCAGGTTAAACAAGATTTATCTCCAGAAGAGCAGCTGGCAGGGAGGCACAAGCATATCTGAACTTACCCAGAAAGATGTTGGACATAAAGGTCCTTCTACTGGATATACAATCACTTGGAAGAATATTGTGCCCAGACAGGGCAGAGGGCTGATCTTCCTGCACCTGTACAGTCTCCCGCAGGTCTGATCACTGCAAGGTCTTGGGAGGCAGCCCCAACTACCAAATAGAGGTACCTCTCAGCTACCTGAGTGCCCAATATTCACACAGTCACTGCAACATCCTAAAGAGGACCAGCAGTGCCACTGAAATGGTCCAGAGGACATCAGGAACAATCAGCTTAGGGCAACCAGATGGCAAGAGGTCAACAAAAGAACAAAACTGACAAAAATCAGGGAAATATGACTCCAAAAAAATTCAGCGAGGTTAACACAGCAAGCCCTGAGCATCCCACCACAGCTGAAACACATGAAAATGATGACAAATCTATATATATATGATTGATGGAGCCCTTTCAAGAAGAAATTAAATCACTGAAAGAATACAAAGAATCCTCAGTTTTACAAATGAAAGCAATGGAGCATACCATTAGAGAACTCCAAGCCAACACAGCCCAACATGAATGAAAAAGAGAAAAGGCAATGAAAGATTTGAAAAATTTGTAGACAAAGGCAAGCAAATTAGAACAGGAAATATATAAAACAAATAAAATTGTTCAAGACTTGGAATTGGAAGTAGAAGCAATAAAGAAAACACAATCAGAGATAATCCTGGAGGTGGAAAATGAAGGGAAGAGAACAGGAACTGCAGACATGAGTATCAAAAATAGGATACAAGAGATGAAAGACAGAATCTCAGGCGTGGAAGATTTGATGGAAGAAATCAGTACAACAAGCAAAGAAAATGAGAAATCTAAGAAAGTTCTCACCCATAACATCCAAGAAATCAAGGACACAATGAAAAGATGGAACCTAAGAATTATAGGCAGAGAGGAAAGAGAAGACTCCCGACTCCAAGGTCCAGGAAACATCGTCAACGAAATCATAGAAGAAAACTTCCCAAATTTAAAGAAAGAGATGCCAATAAAATTCCAAGGGGCATATAGAACACCAAACAGATCAGATCATAAAATAAACTCCTCTTGCCACATAATAATTGTAACTCCAAATGTACAGAACAAAGAAAGAATATTAAAAGCTGTAAGAGAAGAAGGTCAAGTAACATATGATGGCAGACCCATCAGAATTACACCTGACTTCTCCTCAGAAACTTTAAAAGCCAGAAGGGCCTGGGCAGACATCTTACAAGCCCTAAGAGAACATAGGTGCCTGGCCAAACTATTATACCCAACAAAACTCTCTAACAACATAGATGGAGAAAACAAGATATTCCATGACAAAATCAAATTTAAACAGTATCTACCCACAAATCCAGCCCTACAGAAAATTCTAGAAGGAAAATTCCAACCCAGAGAAAATAAATACACCCAAGAAAATAGAGAAAGCAAAACTCCCCTGCAGCTAAATCAAAAGAAACACACACCCACCACCTACACCAAAATAATAGGAAATAACAACCTTTAGCCATTAATATCCATCAACATCAATGGACTCAACTCCCTAATAAAAAGACACAGCTTACAGAATGGATTCATAAACAAGACCTATCATTTTGCTGCATATAAGAAATGCATCTCACTAACAAAGAGAGACACTACCTCAGAGTAAAGGGCTGGGAAAAGGTTGTCCAGGCAAATGGGCCCAGGAAGCAAGTTGGAGTAGCCATCTTAATATCAAATAAATTAGACTTTCAACTGAAGTTAATCAAAAAAGATAGAGAAGGGCACTACATCCTCATTAAAGGAAATATTCATCAAGATGACATCTCAATATTGAATATCTATGCCCCGAATACAAGGGCACCTACAGTTGTAAAAGAAACTCTTCTAAGGGTTAAACCACACATCGATACCCACACATTAATAGTGGGAGACTTCAACACTATACTCACACCAATGGGCAGGTCATAAAGACATAAACCAAACAGAGAAATAATGAGTCTAACAGAGGTCATGAACCAAATGGACCTAACAGATATCTACAGAATGTCTCACCCAAACACAAAAGAATACACTTTCTTTTCAGCACCACATGGGACCTTCTCCAAAATTGACCATATAGTCAGACACAAAGCATGCTTCAACAGATACAAGAAAATTGAAACAACCCCTTGTACCTTATCATACCACCATGGAATAAAGCTGGACTTCAACAATAACAGAAATAACAAAAAGCCTACACACTCATGGAAACTGAACAACTCTCTACTGTATGACTACTGGGTCAGGGAAGAAATAATGAAGGAAATCAAAGACTTCTTAAAAATCCAATGGAAATGAAGGCACAACATACCCAACCCTATTAGACACAATGAATGCAGTACTACAAGGAAAGTTCATAGCACTAAGTGCCTTCAAAAAGAAAATAGGGAGAAATAACAATAGACATTGAGGAAATCCAGAGAATCTTTAGGTCCTACTTTAAAAGTCTGCACTCCACTAAATTTGAAAACCTAAGCGAATGGACAATTTTCTTGATAGATTCCACCTACCAAAGTTAAATTAAGATTAAACAGCCCTATAATCCCTAAGGAAATAGAAACAGTCATTAAAAATCTCCCAACCAAATAAAGTGCAGGGCCAGATGGTTTCAGCACAGAATTTTACCAGACCTTCAAAGAAGAGCTAACACCAATACTCTTCAAACTCTTCCACAAAATAGAAACAGGAGGAACACTGCCAAACTCATCCTATGAGGCCACAGTCACCCCGATTCCTAAACCACACAAAGACCCAACAAAGAACTTCAGACCAATTTCCCTCATGAACATAGATGCAAAAATATTTAATAAAATGATGGCAAACCAAATCCAAGAGCACAGCAAAAGTATCATACACCATGACTAAGTTGGCTTCATCCCAGGAATGCAAGGATGGTTCAACATACAAAAATCTGTCAACATAATTTACCATATAAACAAGCTGAAAGAAGAAAACCACATGATCATCTTGCTAGATGCTGAAAAAGCATTTGACAAAATCCAATACCCTTTCATGCTAAAAGTCCTGGAGAGAATGGGCATACAAGGACCATACCTAGAAATAATAAAGTGATATACAGCAAGCCAGTAGCCAACATCAAATTAAATGGAGAGAAACTTCAAGCATTTCCTCTAAACTCAAGGACAAGACAAGGATGTCCACTTTCACCACATCCCTTCAACATATTACTTAAAGTTCTTGCTAGAGCAATAAGACAACTAAAGGAAATCAAGGGGATACAATTGGTAAGGAAGAAGTCAAATTATCCCTATTTTCAGACAATATGCTAGTATAAATAAGTGGCCCAAAAATTCCACCAGAGAACTCCTACAGCTGATAAACCCCTTCATCAAAGTGGCTGGATACAAAATTAATTTAAAAAAATCATTAGCCCTTCTTTATACAAACAATAAATGGACTGAGAAAGAAATATGGGAAACAATACCCTTCACAATAGCCACAAACAATATAAAATATCTGGGAGTAACTCTAACCAAGGAAGTGAAAGATCTGTATGACAAGAAGTTCAAGTCTTTGAAGAAAGAAATTGAAGAGGACATCAGAAGATGGAAAGATATCCCATGCTCATGGATAGGTAGGATCAACATAATAAAAATGGCCATCCCAGCAAAAGCAATATACAGATATAATGCAATTCTTATCAAAATATCACCACAATTCTCTATAGACCTGGAAAAAGCAATTCTCAACTTCATATGGAATTAAAAAAACCCGACAAAATAGCTAAGCTAATTCTGTACAATAAAAAACCATCTGGAGTTATCACCATCCCCGATTTCAAGCTGTACTACAGAGCAATAGTAATAAAAACAGCATGGTATTGGTATAGAAACAGACCAGTGGAGCAATTGAATTGAATTGAAGACCCAGAAATGAAATAACACACCTAAAGGCACTTAATTTTTGACAAAGAAGCCAAACTGTAATATGGAAAAATGACAGCATCTTCAACAAATGGTGCTGGTCTAACTGGATGTCGCCATGTAAAAGAATGAAATTAGACCCATACTTGTCACTTTGCACAAAACTTAAGTCCAAGTGGATCAAAGACCTTAACATAAGGCCTGACACACTAAATCTATTAGAAGAAAAAGTGAAAAAAAAAAAAAAAACCCTTGAACTCATCAGCACAGGTGACAACTTCCTTAACAGAACACCAACAGCTCAGGCTCTAAGACCAACAATCAATAAATGGGACCTCATGAAACTGAAAAGCTTTTGTAAGGCAAAAGACACTGTCATTTGAACAAAACGGCAACCTACATATTGGGAAAAGATCCTCACCTACCCCACATCTGACAGAGGGCTAATATCCATTATTTACAAAGAACTCAAGAAATTAAATGCCAAGGAACCAAATAATCCAAACAAAAATGGGGAACAAAGGTAAACAGAGAATTCACAAAGGAAGAATCCCTAATGGCTGAGAGACACTTGAAGAAATGATCAGTATCCTTAATCATCAGAGAAATGCAACTCAAGATGACTCTGCGATCCCTTCTCCCACCTGTCAGAATGGCTAAGATAAAAAACTCAAATGACAGCACATGCTGGTGAGGGTGTGGAGAAAGAGGAACACTCCTCCATTGCTGGTGCAAACTTGTACAACCACTATGGAAATAAGTCTGTCGATATCTTAGAAAATGTGGAATAGCTCTACCTGAAGACCCAGCCATACCACTTCTGGGTTTACATCCAAATGATTCCTCACTAAATCACAAGGAATTTTCCTTATCTATGCCCATAGCAGCCTCATTTGTAATAGGTAGAAACTGGAAACAACCCAGATGTCCCTCGACTGAGGAATGGATTAAAAAAAAAACTGTGATACATCTACACAATGGAATACTACTCAGCCATCAGAAACAACAAAATCATGCAATTTTCAGCCAAATAGATGGAACTAGAAAGCTCATCCTGAGTGAGCTAACCCAGACCCAGAAGGATGCACATGGCACCTATTCACTTATAATTGGATTGTAGCCATATAATACAGGATAACTATACTACAGCCAATGCAACAAAGGGAACATGAACATAGACTTTTTTTCCTGTCATTGAGATACTTTGCTCTTGTGGTGCTGCCTTGTAGGGCCCCAGTGTATGAGGAGGCTCTTGGCCCTCATATGCTTGCCGAAATGTGGCTGGGGACTGTTATGTAGAGACAATCCACTCCAGAGAAGTGGGATGGAAAGGATAGGGCGTAGAGGGTGGGATGGCCAGACTGAGAGGGGTAGAAAGAGGGCACTGTGATGTAGATGTAACCTGAAGTAATAAATAAACATAAAAATACATCATAGTCACTTAAACATTTAAAAAAAGAAGATTGAAAGACATCCACACTCACTGATCAACAGAGTGAACATAATGAAATAACCTTGTTACCAGAAGCTATCTATGAATTCAATGCAATTCTAACAAAATTCAAATGACACTTTTTTCAAAGAAATATAAAAAAAAAAAATTCTTAGATTCACATGGGATCCAAGCAATCTGAGGAAATATAAAATGCTAAGGTGTCGCAGTACCTGGCTTCTAGTTGTCCAACACCGCCATAGTGAGTAAAGTGGTACCAGCTTAAAAGCTGATGAAAGGATCAGTTGAATGGAGTTTAGGGGCCAGACATGAACCCACAACTGCAGTTACATTGAAGGTTTCAAAGGCACACCCTGGGGAAAAGACACACTTCAAGGAGTGGGGCCGGGTAAGCCACACACCCGTGTGAAGCTAGATCCTATCTCTCACCCTGACCAAAATAAAGTTAAAATAGACCAGAGGCCTTAATGCAACCCCAGATGTTTTGAAACTCTTAGAGGAAAACAGGCAAACACTTAAGCTACAGGTTCAGTGACAGGCTTTCTGAAGAAATCAAACTGAGATTTGAAATATGGGTTCACACAAAATTAAAAAAGGATCTGCACAATAAATGATTAACCAACTAAATGGACAGATTACAGAGTGGGAGAATAATTTTACTGGATGTATAGCTGGCAAAGGATTAATATGTACAATACTGAAAGAAGAAAAAGTTCTTCCAAATCCCAAACAACTTAAGGAATAAATAAAATATCAGAACAAATGCAGAGTTGTCAAAGGTAAAACTCAACTGAGCATAAAAAATAATGCTCAATATCCAGCCATCAGGGAAATGCAAACCAATCAAACCAATCCTACAATGAGGTTACATCCCATCCCACTGAGAATGGAGATCAACAAGAAAATAAATCGATGATAAATGCTGAGATGGTCATGAGGCAAGGGAAATATTTACACACTGCTGCTTAGAATATAAAATTAATTCATTCCCTGTGGAAACAAGAAGGAAGGATTATAAAAAAAAAAACCTTAAAAATAGGTGTACCTTATGAGTGAACTGTATGACTTCTAGGAATGTAGGACTCTAAGGGAACACTACTTAGACAGAGGCACCTGCACATTTGCATTTGTGCCACCACCATTCACTAAGGCTAAGTTATTCGACCAACCAAGGTAGTTGTCAACAGAAGAGTGGATGAAGAAAATGTGTTATATATAGAAAGGAATAGGCACAATCAGAGATAAGCAAAATAAATCATACTCAGAAAGAAAAGTATGGTTTCTCTCACTTTTGGATCCTGTGCTATACATATATACATAAAAAACCAACAAATGCACCAGGGCCATCTTAAATGGAGGCAATAAGCTTTTAGATTCTTTCCATTGGTGCCATTGGTCCTGAGTGTCATTGGTCACATTCATAAGTGACCATGGGCTCTGCAGATATATATCACATAAAAGCAGAAGAGATATTGGGAGAAGGAAGGAGATGAGAACAGTAGGTGGGTAGCAATGCAGTGGGAGAGCAAGGAGGGTATTTGAGGTGGATAATGTTAAAATATATGATATACTTAAAGAAATTATCTTCATGGGACCTAACATTATGTACCATATATGCCAATAAAAAATAAAAATAAAAAACCCTTATATTGACACCCTACATCCAGTTCCAGCTCTCCACTGATCCCAACCTCCTTCCAGATTCCCCAACATTCTACATCTTAAGACATATCAGGAACATTTGTCTTTGTCTCTCTAAGGCCATCTTAAAGCAGGCACTAAACTTTTAGATTTTTTTCCAGTGTCCTGAATGCCAATGCTCACATTTCATAAGCTACCATGGGCTCTGCAGATGACAGATCAGGCGCATTTTGCATAAAAGTGTGACTATCTTGGGTCCTCTCAGAAGTGCATAGAATTATTGTGGAAGAGGCTTTATTTACTTTGTGCCCCAAACAATATATACAGCCAACCTGATATGGAAACTTCCAGAGACCAAATAGATTCTCTTTCATTTAAAGTTATTTCTTTTAGATATTTGTCTCAATAATTAAGAAGTTCAATAACAGAGACATATTTGGAGTCACTTAGCTGGAAGGTTTAAGAGATTAAAGGAAATTTCCAGTGAGCTCATCACTTGTCAAATGCTGAGAAAGGCAACAGAATATTAATTTATAATATAATTTTCCCTCAGTTCTTGAATATTCCTCTTAAAAGTGTATTTCATTTCAGTACTAGCAACCAAAGTCTTCTACACCCTGCCATCCTAGTGTTACTCTGCAGTATAGACTTCTTCAGGTAATGCCAATATACATAATAAAGCTTTTTGACATTAATTGACATGTCACACCCTGTCCAAGGTGTTAGCTCCTGGGAATCGGAATCGGGAGGTTGGTGTGAAACAGCTTCAACTTCAAAGATGATTGGACACCTGACATCTTGTGTCACATATTTGCTGTCACCAATTTAAATCATTAGAGAAGGATTCTTTAAAAATAATATTGGTGGTAGCTAATTTCTAGAAGGTAAAAATTAGTTAGGCTATCAGAATGTCTGTATTACAGAAGAGAAAATTGTACTCCACAGTAGGAAAACCTGAGATACTATCTATTGGTTATTGGACTTTGTTTCTGTTTAAGGAAAGATTGCATTTTGAATTAAGATGAAGAGTCTCTTCCAACCAGCTAATGGATTTCAAATATGGTTGGGTGCTAAGTTCATACAAAGAACAATAAACAATGATGTAGATCTGAGGGCAGTAACTCCAAGGGCCCAAATGGAGACATCACAGTAAACCTGGAAATGTGAGACAGTTGGCTCTCTTCCTCCACCATTATGTGGGTTTGTGGCATTGATTTCAAGTCTCCAGGTTTGAGTGGAAAGTATTCTTACCCACTGACCCATTTCATAGGTCTGAAAAGGAGAATTTTTAAAGGATGATCAACTGTCATTTCTCAAAAGGAAGATAAGTTAAGAGGTTAGTGAGTGCACTAGAAGACATCAGGAAAGCCAACTGAAATATCTAAATAATTTAAACAATCTAATAATTTAGATTAACATCACAAGCAATGGATTGTGGGAACCAAAAGTGTGCCTGTAGTATTAGCAAGTGGTGGGAGAGTTTGAATGGTGCAGGACAACGTGGGCTTGTCTGGAGGACGAAGTCCTTGTCAGGGTTCTACAGTGACAGAAAGTTAACCCAGTGACAAGCACAGGTGAGCATAAAGGACAATCTCATATCACAGGCCTCAGTGTCATAAAACTTTGCTGCAAAGTTCTGTTTCAAGAACAGGGAAGGCAGTGAGGAGACACCTCCCATAGGATCCTGGGTTTTCTTGCTGAAGTTCTTGGTATCCCAGGCCATGATCTGTATTCTCTGTCTTGTGGGAGATAAACTCTTACCTGTTTATTTTGTGTCTCTTTTTCTCTATAGTTAACTTTCCATGTCTCTTCAGATGAACCATAACTTTAATATAAATGTAGCTCTACTCACCAATTCATTGAAGATTCCTTCAGTAAAACCAATATCTTTATTTTTATTACATTGATATATGTATGTATTTATTTAATGATTTATTTAATGTGTATTGTATTTCTCTCTCTCTCTCTCTCTCTCTCTCTCTCTCTCTGTGCCTGCATACATGTGTACTGGGGTGAGCCTGTGGAGGTCAGAGGACAACTTGTGGGAGTTGATTCTCTTCTTCTATCATGTGGAACCTAGGGGTTAAATTCAAGCCTTCAAGCTTGGCAGCAAGCATATTTACCCACTGAACCTTCTCCCAAGCACACTATTTTCTTCAAACTGAGTGTCTTAAAGGATATGAGACACCTGGAAGGTAGGAGATAATTTGTAATGCTACAATGAAACAAAGACAAGGAATATAGTATGTAAAGAAATGGGTACAATTTAACATGTCAAAAGAAGGACAAGAAAGGGGAGATGTTAGATGTTGAGGAAGGATGGCACCAGGGATGAGTCTCTAAAGAGGATTCAAAGCTAACCGTATATTTGAACACTGTCCTGGAATTTTAAAAAATGGTGAATAAGATCAAAACCCTACTATTAATAAGTTTAAGGGTGAAGTCTGAGGTGATGCTCCACACCTTCTCCTGCAGAGCTCACTGAGATGCATAGACGTCTGGTCGGTTAATGTTTCTGTGTAATTTGTTTGTTGGTTTGCAAGTTCTTTACAATACAGTTGTATTAAAAAAAGAAATACAAATGAAAACATGGTGTTGGTGCTGAGGACAGTATAGTACAGGAGAGTTAAACCATCAAGTCCTGGGGAAGCTAAATCCTTGCCCACCATAGCATTAGAGGGCCACTGCTTAGCCTGTTACCTGCCCTCAATCTCCTCCCAGGGAAGCCTGGGCTTCCAAGCTCCGAGCTGACTCTGGATAATTCAGTTTTTTTTTTTTTAATTAGCCACTGTCTTAGATATTTTAAGGGTTTTATGTAATTATAAATTAAAAAGAAACATTGTAGAGATGACATTTAACTGCAAAAGCATTCTTTCTTTAGCAAAATAAAGTTTCCTTAACTCAATGGTTTTCAACCTTCCTAATGCTGTGACCCTTTAATATAGTTCCTCATGTTGTGGTGATCCCCAACCATAAAATTATTTTTGTTGCTACCTCATAACTGTAATTTTTCTACTGTTATCAATTGTAATGTAAATATCTGTTTTCTGATGGTCCTAGGTGGTCCCTGTGAAAGAGTTGCTCAACCCCTGAAGTGGTCACCACTCACAGGTAGGGAATACTGCCTTAACTCAAGTCACAATATACAGCACATCCCGTGGAGTTTTACTTCAGCCCTTGAAATGATAAGAACAGTATTTCCATGAATTAACTTATCATGTGAAGTGAGGCATTACTTATGCAAACTGCAGCATGTGACAGCATTAGAGAAAGATGCAGCAGCTGTATTTAAATTGGAGATGATTCTTAATTATTAAAAGAAGAGCCGACAATGGGACATTCTGTAATCATATTTGTATGAGTTTGAATATTTTAATTTCATTTCTTTCTTAATTCTTAAACTTTACTGTGTGACATTTTATTTGATGGGATTGTTGAAATAACTTCCAGCCTCTGCTCAGGCTGATATAGCATGAACAAGAACTCAATGTGAGTTTTCTAGCACATTCTATACCGATGGATCCAGTTGTAGAGAATGAACTGAAAAGACGACAGAATCATCTTCAGTCATTTTTTGGTGTGCAATTTCAGCCCTAACCAAATTGAATCCAGGCTGAAATTGCTTCCAATATTGCCTTCTGAATTGAATTTCAATTTTCTGGTCTGGGTGAATACACCTGTGCTCATGGAATAGTGTGCTTTTTCTTTCTCTCTAAAAACTATCATAATTTAGTGTCTAAAAGGACTTTGCATGGACGGTGTTCAGAAGCACTCATCAATAGGCTCAGAAGTCGTGGTTGCCTTAATGGAACTTTCAATATAGTGGACACATAATAGTGATGATTTACAAGAAAATCTTTCATTACTCAAGAGATTTCAGGTTTAAATTAACTCAGAATTTACCACAGAAGGAAAAATGACCAAAAATGCTACAATTTGTAAGTAATTATTTCCAAGAACTGGGAATGCAATCACGGAAGCATTGTAAGTAGCTGTAATATAATAGCATCTAGAAAAGATGGGGCCAAGTGTCCTTGGAATACCCCTAAAGCCATATGTACTCCCATAATTTTCTTAATGAAGTCCTTATAAACTTTTTACATATGCATTGGTATACATGTGTACACATGTGTATGTTCCCCTACATCTGTGTTTTATGTATGCATGTCTGTATACATATATGTTGCACATTTACATGTTTACATGCATACATACAGATATACATACTTATGTGGTATGTGCACATATGTTTACATGTGTTTCTTTATACACATGTGTATATATAGCTATACACATTTGTCCATTGAATTTTGCAGTGGGATTTCTGGAAGCTAAGAGAAGAAGGAGAACATTTCTGGTGATGTGCAAATGTCCACACAAAGTCTTCTCAGTGAGGCTGTGCTGGTCAAATGGAAGATGGTCACTGGTTTCCGACCAGCTGATATATTTGCATATTATCTTATTTTGAAGAGGAGACTGAATATAGTGGGAGAAAAGCGTGGAATCTTGTGTGGACTCTACTTTTGAAAAATCAAACATGAAAGACCAAGATCAGCAAAAGCTCATTCTAAGAGCCTGTCCCAGTGCTTAACACCAAACAACAAAGCCAGCCATGTGAATATGCTTCTTGGTCGTCACAACCGACGGGGAACCAATTTTCTTTTTTTTTTTTTTTTTGGTTTTTCGAGACAGGGTTTCTCTGAATATCTGTGGCTGTCCTGGACTCGCTTTGTAGACCAGGCTGGCCTCGAACTCACAAAGATCCGCCTGCCTCTGCCTCCCAAGTGCTGGGATTAAAGGCGTGCGCCACCACCGCCCGGCAGGGAACCAATTTTCAACCACAATATTCTGTAGTCTGTCACAGATATGAGTCTGGGAGTAGCAGCCTGGAAGCCATGGTCTTACTCTAGCCTTCCTGGGGTCATTCCCTCAAACTAGCTTACTTACTGTGGTTCCTCTACTGTTTTCTGGAGAAACATTACTCTCGTCTTCACTGACTGTATCAGAATATTTTATAGAAAGTACTCGGGGGCTTCCGTTGCTAGAGATAGTTGTAACCGAACTTTTAAATTATTATTTAACACTTATTTATTTATTACTAAATTCACTTATAACAAACACCAACAATTTCTTAACTATTAATCCTATAAATTCCTACAACCCCTTTAACCTATCCACTAAACCTATTGATAATTATAACAACTACTTTCATAACCTTTTAGAATGATACAGTCTCTGGGGCAGGTCCTCAGTCGTCAGGAACACAGTCTTTGTTGTATGTTCTTTAACGCACTTAGTAGTCCTTTTTCTGGATCTCTCAGATGCAGGTTCGTCAGGGTAAGTTGGTTATTGCAGTCTCACCTTAAATAAGGCTTCATGCTTTCTTCTCTGTGGGAGACCCCAGCCGTCTGCAGGCCAACTTACTTCTTTTGAATCAGGAACTCAGCTGCTCTGCCTCAGTCCTTAAAGCCAGGCACAGTTTCCCCTAGGCCACTGATCGGACAGATCAAACTCCTCCAGGCAAAAGCTGAGCCACAGGGTTTAGTCCTTGGCCTTTTGGTGTCTTGCTCAGGCTTTCTTTGCCCATCGGCTTCTTTCTGCTTCAGGGAGAGAGCTGGCCATCAATGGCCAGCCCTTTTTTCAGCAGGACTCTTGGAGCTCTCTAGCATCAGGGGCCTCTTCTCTTTCTGGGCTCCATGCACTGTCCTTAAATAGGAGGAACTCTGTTTCAGCTTAATTTGGGCTCCGCCCACTTAGCAGCTGAAAACAATGTCAGGCCAGATACTTTGTTTCTTCAAGTCCATTAAGTCTTTCCTGTTTTCCTGACTTCAAACTTGTTTTTCAGTCTATTGAGTCTTTCCTGTTTTTCCTGACTTCAACCTTGTTTTTCAGTCTATTAAGTCTTTCCTGTTTTTCCTGACTTCATGTTGATAATGCTGTTCATGCACCGAATTAAGAGACAGTATCAGAAACTCCTATATATTTTCTAAATCTAATTTATCTAACCCCTACAGATAGTGATTGTGGAATGGGTATGTGACTACCTGTAACTAAATAACTAATTAAGTAAGAGACTGTTGCCAGCCCAGACACTCATAGTGCAACTCCCAGAGTTACATCAAGGCTCTAGATCAGTGTTTCCCAGCCTTCCTAGTGCTGTGACCCTTTAATATAGTCCCTCATGTTGTGGTGATCGAAAACCATAAAATTATTTCTTTGCTACTTCATACCTGTAATTTTCCTACTGTTATGAATTATAATGTAATACCTGATATGTGACTCTCAAAGGGGTCACGAACCACAAGTTGAGAACCTCTGCTCTAGGTCCATCCTGTCTGTATCTACTGTCCAGCCACCACCACAATAAACTTGGCATATAAAATGGAACACATTATATATTAATGTCAAAGAAGTTCTTCCTCAATATTCTAGAGTTCCTATAAGTTAATGACCAAAATATTGAGTTAAAATTAATTTTCAAGTAAAAATAAAATTGTATAAGACATATTTAAATGTGTTTTTTATCAAGTGAAAGAAACATAAGTAAGCCTTGGTGAAGCTGGCACTGGAGCCTGGGATGCAGCCAGATGTCCTGGGTCTTGAGTGTTCCTTTCCAGCTAATACATCAAGTCCAGGGGGTGTGGGGAGAGGCAGGAGCTCTACATTGCCACCTCAGCAATTTCGTTAAGCACCCTCTGGGAAAAAGTGATAAAAGTGGCTGACTTACGTGCTTATGAATAAAAGTACATGTATTTCAAGGCAAGTTAAGTTATTAAATCTAAATGATTGATATGGTAAAAGTCACTAATATTTAGAGTTTAAGGGTATTTTCACATATACATTTAATATATATTGATCTTTACAATTACCTTCAAAATACACTTTATTTCCAAGAGTTGAATTACGTGTGCTTATTGTGTACTTTTGAAAATTTAGGCAAAACTGTGATACCTTTATCTTGAGTGAAATAGATGATGGCATCAAGCCATAAATCCAAGTTCCTTCTTATTAAAATTATTGATATTTTCAAGAATTGCATCCCCAGTACTCTATTTACATCTTTTTCACCCCTTCCTCTAACCCCCCCAGCTCTTCTGCCCCCCCCCCACGACTCCTCAGCTCCATGAATTCTTGTTCCTTAAATGTTATGGTTACCCACACACATACACACCAGACTGGACTGAGTTCCTTCAGTGCTGTTCTTATGTTCAGAGCTGACCATATGGACTAGGATAAACTATCAGAGGATTCTTCTCTGAGGAAGACTGATTCTCCTTCTCTCAGTGGCAGTTGACTGCCTGTAGCTCTTCATCTAGGAATGGGACTGTGAGATTTTCCCGGTCCATGTTGTGATGCCAGCTGATGTTGTCATCATGAATGACTTGTTTAGGCAACCATTACATTGAGATTTCATGGGTGAAGCATTCCAATCATATATAGAAGATACTATCCAGTGTCAAGCATTCCTTACAATCTTTCTCCTCTCCTTTGATGATCCCCGAGTCTTAAGTATATGGCTTGGGTTATAGATGTACTATGTGGGACTGAGTTTCCAGTGGCCATTGCTCTCTGCATTTGACCAGTGGTAGATTTGTTCCCTATCAATGGGACAATTTGCCCTACGGGTGCTACCACATAGGCCCCCAGTGCAAGAGGAAGCTCTTAGCCCTCCTATGACTGTTGAACTGAGAGGGGCTGATATATAGGGACACTCCACATTGGAGGAGTGGGATGGGTGGGAGAGGGAGGAGAAAGTGGGAGGGTGGAACTGGGAGGGGTGGAAGGAAGGCACTGTGATGGAGATATAACTTGAAGTAATAAATAAACAAAACAAAACAAAAAAGAAGCTTCTATGATGAGGGATGAGAACTACACTTGTAGAAATGTCATGGACCCTGAAGGAGAAACTGCTACTGCTACTTTCCCCTTGGATTTTGCTACTAAGAGGTCCCATGAGTTCAGTCATTATAATATTTTTTTTCAGGCTTCATTCCATGGACATTAGGAATCAACAAAATGTTCAGCTGTTCTCCCCTCCCTTGTGGCTCTCATTAAGCCTTGATTGCCCAGTAACTGTCTGATAAGCTGTGGAGTTTCTTACAACATGCTCCATTTCTTGGCCCCTTCCTTACTTTCTAAATTCTATTGTAAAAAAAATTAAGATTAATCTGCAACATAGATGAATTGTTCAACCATGTTACCTCTTTCAGGCATAGGTACACTTGAGTTTTACAGAAAATCATATGCTGTATTCAGTTATTGAAGCATAGGAATTACCTTTCTTATTTTGGGTGGGGCTGGGAGAAGGGAAGACAGGTTTTCTCTTTATGACAGTCTGACTGTCTAAAAGGCAACCTTTCCTTTAGTGACTCAGGGTGTGAGGGCATTACATTTGTCGGACACGAAATATACCAAATAAATCCTGTCTGACATTTAAGAATCAATAAAGGCTGTTCTATGATGTGTGGACTGTCGTCTTTGCTCGTATATAAGAATAGACTATTGTAGTTAATGATTTTAGAAATTATATTCACTTGTGCACTAGGTTCAAAAGTTAACATCTCATATTCTTTGCTTAGAAAGTATTTTCTAAATAAATGAGTTATGTGGCAAATATTTTTGTATGTGGCTAAGAGAAGCCAGTTTTTCTTGAAAAACAACCATGCCAGAAAAAACTATTATTAGAAAAAAGGTACAGGAGATCACAGAAGCAAAACAGATTCCACATAGATCCAGAGGAATGTGGAAACAGAGCTGATGCTGACATCTGGTCAGCAGAAAGTAGCAGAAAGACCCATTGTATACCTCCTGCAAGATGAATTAAATACTGTGGTCTTACTGCACCCATTGTCCAGTGTCCTTGAAGATCATGTTATAAGGGTGTTCCTACCACATATATCTCATTTATCCAGACATTATTAGAAAACCCACTCCCAAGATTCTGTGTTCTGCATGACTTTTGCCCTATAAATTGCCATGGAAACCTGATCTCTAAAATACTTCTATTAGGTTGACAAAGAGTCTTGAGATGATGACATCATTAGAAATCTCTAGTCTACCCTTGAAAGGAGCCTCCTTCATGGAAATGCACAGAGAGAAATATCCTCTGTAAACTATAAGGAAGACTCTAAGGATGCTTTGAGTCCTTGGATAGTTGTATTTTGTATTTTGTAGCCTTTGGAAATTCTGTTGCTTAAAATATCTGTTCCAGAGCAAGCAGCAGACACCAGACTAAGACAAATGATCACCAAAATCCTCTCAAAGGAGAAAATGTAGTTTTGCTAACAGTCCATGACCTTTCAGCAAGAGGGGTGTGTATGTCATGAATATGAGAGTAACAGGCCAGTTTGCAGTGCATAATTTAAAAAGCAACTTATGTCCTTTCATGGTGGACAAACCTCAGTTGGCATCATATTTTCTTTGGATACTACTGCAAAAGACAGTTGTCAGGATAAAGGAACAGCATCAAAGGACCCTGTGTAACCTATCTCCAGAGAAGGGAAACTAACCATGCTGATGGTTTGAATTAGTGTCCCAGATAGGACGAGCTATTTGAATACTTGGTCCACAGTTGCTATCACTGTTTGGATAAGTTTTTGAGGTTTGGCCTTGTTAATGGAGATGTATCCCTGGGGTGGGCTTTGGGATTACATAGACTCATTCTACTTCCTGTTTTCTCTCTCTACTGAGGCACTTTGCCTCATGATAATGGTTGGAAGCACCATGAGGAATTTAGCCAAGAAGGCAGAAACTTGGAATTACTTTCTAGTATACTTTTTATTTCTTTTTATGACTATCAGTTTAAAGAAACTTTTAGACTAAGGAGATGAATCAGTGGATAAAGTTACTGACTTTGCAAGTATGAGGACAGGAAATATATTGGTTAGCCAGCATCCACATGAAAAGATGGCCAGGTATACTGGCACACCTGTTACAGTTACAGACTTTAGTAGATCTTAGCAGTGTGTGTCACTTGCTGCTTGGTACACTCCTGTTAGAGATAGAAGACTAAAAATATTGGAGAGGTTATAAGCACTCTCTCCACTGCTTGTAACTACCATGTCCTGGTATATTTATTCTGCTCCTAGAAACCCAGGTACAGGAACGCATTCATATATCACAGAGCAGATACAGCACCTGGGATGCACACATACCAAAAAGTCACAGACAGGAGACTTATCATACATGCCCCAAAACCTGTAGACCAAACACCTTTGCTCAACCAATATACCTAAATCCTGCAGATTTGGTGAAATACAAAATACAGAAAATTGCATTCTTGCTGTTTCCTTTAAGCTTTTTGCTTATCTTCTAAGAAGGGTCATTTCTTTCAAGCATCAATCTGATTCCTTCCCACTGCCACACGTCTCTGATGAAGTTCAAAGATGTTTAATGGATGGAGCTGTTCATGTGTGCATGCATACCCATGTCCCTCACCATAGGATAGTCAGCCACATTCTTAGCCTTATCAGACTGCAAAAGCAGCATTCAAATAAAAAAATGGCACTTTTTCTGTCCCCTTACAACCATGATTATTTGTTTTTCCACATAAATAGAAGCCCAGTTTGGCTGCCAGCAGATCAAAGACAGAGTTGTCGTGAAGGGTAGTCAGGGTGCAGAGGCTGGCTGGCTTCTGACAGCTCTCAGCGGCTTTGATCAGACACCTATCAGCACAGAGGGGCACCTTTTTTTTTTCTTCTGCCTTTTGTCTGAGTCAGGAAATGAGAGAGATGATAGCAGCCTTTTGGTCCTAATCCTAACTGCTCTGCTTGACAGGAGATGAAAGGTGCAGCAATTACCACTGGTAACAGCTGACTGCAGCATGCATTCATTATCTTAGTTACCATTACAAATTACATGCTCTTCTCCTTTACCTGGGGAAAGGAATATTTAAATGCATCAAACTCTACAGTGTTGCTTGATGGGCCCCAAGAGAGGAGCCCTCTGCCAAAGTGTTTTCAGCATACCTTTGCCCAGCAGAGGGAATCAAAGGATGGCTCCCAGATGGCCCTGGTACTTGCCCATCCATGATGGCATCCAGCAGAGGGGTGTATTCACAGGGAGCTATGAACAGAGAGGACATGAGGTTCACACAGCTGAGCTTGCAGCTCTTTTACCTGAATACCTCCTCAGGGGCAGTTTATGTTGTTGCTCTGGGTGCCAGTGTGACAATGTATTAATTTTATGGTGTATCAGCTCTATATTCTGCTTCCAAAGACATTGACCCCTAAGCCAGGGAGTTTTATACTTATGGAGGGTCTGAGGAAACAACATTATAATTTCACACCAGTAACACATGCAATGCCTTTTCCATAAAAGCAAGTGTGTGTGTGTGTGTGTGTGTGTGTGTGTGTGTGTGTGTGTGTGTGAATGTGTATGTTTGCTCATGTGTGCAGAAATATATGCTAGTGCATATGGTTGTGGGAAGGTGATCCAGTTTGCTTTCTGTTGCTGTGATAAAAACTATGAACAAAAGCAACTTGCAGAAGAAAGGGTATATTTCAGTTTACCCTTACAGGTTTCAGTTTATCACTGAGGGAAGCCAGGGCAAGAGTTGGAGGTAAGAATGTAGATGCAGAACTGAAGCAGAGATCATTTTCTTTCTTTCTTTCTTTCTTTCTTTCTTTCTTTCTTTCTTTCTTT
>CAJQZJ010011617.1:5404192-5426880 GCA_907164525.1 Lophiomys imhausi
TTCTTTCTTTCTTTCTTTCTTTCTTTCTTTCTTTCTTTCTTTCTTTCGGTATTCTGAGTATTCTTTATATTATTTTCATAAAAGCTTTATTTTGAGGCAAACCTATAATTTTTTATATTTATTCATTACTTCAGGTTACATCTCCATCACAGTGCCCTCTTTCCACCCTTCCCAGTCCTGCCCTCCTACCCTCTACCACCTATCCCTTTCATCCCACTCTTGTGGAGTGGAGTGCCCCTACATAACAGTTCCCTGCCCCAGTTCAGCAGTCATATGAGGGTCAAGAGCCTCCTCATACACTGGGGGTCTACAAGGCAGCCCCACTAGGGCAAAGTGTCTCATTGATAGGGAACAAAGTCTATGTTACTGTAACCCTTTCTCAAGGTGAGCTTTTAAACATAAAATCTATGTTCTGGGTTGACAAACTTCAGGTAACAAGAACAGTTTGACAAAAACATAACTACAGAAGTGAAAAAGCAAGGTTAGTGAATTTAGACATTTCCAACTCTGTGGACTTTAACACATTAGGCCTTTATTTTCCTTTTGGAAAGTACTGCTGTCTATGTGCTGAGTTTTACATCCTGAATGGCACTTCTGTCATGAAGTCAGTTGTGCTAAGGAATGCAGCCTTCTAAGGTCTGGGGCTCTGTTACATTCTCCACTGGTCTTAGTGAATGAGTCAAATCATGGACTCATCCTGTTCTAAAAGGTCTACCTGGGTTCTGTTCTTAACACTCAGGTGATAACTCCCAGATGCTTGTAAGTCCAGTTCTAGGGGATCTGAAAGCCCTGAAGTCCTGTGGGGCACAAACATGCAGGCAAAACCCTCATACACATAAAATAAAAATAAACAAATATTTTTGAACATAAAACTAGCTATCATATTTCAGAAAGGCCACTTGCAACCTATTAGAGAACAATATCAAACCCAATGTCAGGACTAGCACACTGTGGTATTTCAGTTATTTTGGCATCCCTGCACACTAGTGTGCACTTGAAAGTAGCAAGTTCAGGTTCCCAGAAGAACTCTGCTAGGCTGGTCCACACTACATGAAGGGATCCCTTCTTGGGAAAAACAGTAAAAGCCATCACTTTCTGAGCTCTGGATGCTTTCACTCACTGTGCCTATGTACAGTGGTATACACATCGTCTAACCTGGTGTGCCTTTGTGGAGTACTGGCATGCTATAAGTCAGAGCATGGAAAGGCTGAGGGTGATGTCACATGTGGAAAATTGCCTAGCTGGGGTCAGATTGTCTGTTTACCCAGTGACACCATCTCTCCTGGAGTTTTGTCTTGAGTAGCGATTTCCCAGCCTACCCACCAAACTCTTAATCTCAAATTATAAAGGATACCCGGTGGCACCAAGCCCCTTTACCACCTGGAAGCTTCAAGCTAATTCCTGTATCACTTATGACAAACTTAATCATATTAACCTATTTCCTAATATTATCCCCAGATAGATCTCTCTGTTGACATTTTGCTGAGAAAGAAAGCTGTTTGAAAGTATTCAATACCACACATATTATATGTATTCAATATTACATCACTTTATTTGGGGAAATAATAATAATTCTGAAATAATTTGCCTCTGTTGGTATTCATTTTGATCACTGAGAATTTATGTAACTTGCAAGCGAAACTTTTTTTTTAAATGTACCACAGTTTTTTATTTTTATTTTTTAGCCATTCTTTGATTAAAGCTCATCTGGGTTGTTTCCAGTTTCTAGCTATTACAAATAAAGCTGCTATGAACATAGTTGAGGAGATGTCCTTATGGATTGGTGAGGAATCTTTTTGATATATGCCTAGGAGTGGTATGGCTGGGTCTTGAGTTAGAGATATTCCAAGTTTTCTAAGATATTGCCAGACTGATTTCAACAGTAGTTGTAAAAGTTTGCATTCCCACCAGCAATGTGGGATTGTTCTTCTTTCTCTGCAACCTCACCAGCATGTACTGTCTTTTGAGTTTTTGATCTTAGCCATTCTGACAGGTGTGAGATGGAATCTCAAAGTTGTCTTGAGTTGCATTTCTCTGAAGATTAAGGATGTTGAGCATTTATTCAGGTGACTCTCAGCCATTCTATATTCCTATATTCCTCTTTTGTGAATTCTCTGTTTAGCTCTGTGCCCCCCACTTTTTTTTTTTTTTTGATTTGGTTACTTGGTTTGTTGGTTGTTGGTGTTCAGTTTCTTGTGTTCTTTTTTTAAAATAATTTATTTTTTATTTCTTCAAGTTACATCTCAGTCACAATCCCTTCCCTACTCCCCCCTCCTGTCCCACCCTTCCACCCTCTTCCCCCTCAAACCCCCATCCTCTACCCTTTTTTTTTTTTTTTTTTAGTTTAAGGTACCAAGTGAAACTTTTAGAACAAGTAGATCATACAAATTATTAGAAATTTTAAGTAAAATTAGCTGTGTCTGAATGAAGACACTATTGTTCTGTTCAGATGGAGTGAAGATAAATTTACCAGCATTCTTAGTTTGTGGGCTTCCTCTTATTATAAGTTGGTTTCAGGATTCACCATGAGTGGAATTCTCTAATTGGAGAGGAAGACATCTTATTTAGCAAAAACAAATGTGATGCTGGATTCTGCTTTTCAACACACACATTGAGCCTATGATTCTTGATAAATAGGATTTCATATGTTTAAATGCATACCAGGGTTCAGCATACTCCAAGCTACTGCTGTAGAATGCCACACCCAGATAGTGTCAGTAGGATTTGCATTTCCACTGCTTCTCAATCAGCTGAGGTTGCTGCTCTGGTCAGTCATTTCAATATATTCTTATTGATGTTCTGAACTAGTATGTTTATCTTTGGGAAGCATGTGGGATGTATTCATGTGCACACATATTATTCTAATTATGCATTTCTTGCACTCTGGAGCTACAAAAATCACCATGAGCTGTTTTGTTAACCAGTGCTTGATAGTCACCATCTTCACAGTTACCTGCTATACCATCATCAAAAATGGGCACCTATTGCTATAGGAACTAATCCTTCACGAATCAAGATGACCAAGTGTGCAAAAGCACAGAAAAGCTCAGAATATGCACAAAATCCGGCTCCCCCCATGGTGTACTTCCTACTTTAGTATCACATCGTTAGGATGCAAATCACATAAAACACTTTCAGAAATGCCAAAATGAATTGGCAGCTTACAAAAACTAACAGGGTTCATGGAGCAGCTTGACCCATTACTATGGAGAAATCAGAATTAGGTACTCAGTTTTAAAGATCTGTGAACAGTCTCCTGTGGTGCTTTGATTTTGAACTTTTACACTTTCTCTCATGCAGATCTCTGACCCTTGTTATGTATCAGAAAGTAATGCAAGGCTATGCTATTCTCAAACCGTACCTGCACCTATCTGCTTGTAGAAATGTTCTCCTGTACTTGTAATTGTCTAGTATTTATCCTCATTGCACCAGCTCATGCCAAGGATATATCTTCGCACCTCTTCCTGAAAATCTATACCATTGTGTGCCCCATCAAACATCTTGGCGACTCTTCAGCTACCCTGCAGTTGCCTATCTACACCCTAAACCTGTGCACTTCATGCACAAGAGCCCAAGAGGGTTTGAATTGAGGTCAATGTCAGCAGGTGCTGGGAACACAGAGTGTCCTGTGTACCAATGTGCAAAGAATGGGTTTGTGTTTTTCTATTTATTCCTTTTTCCCAATATGATTACATACTAGCCATTATTGCTTAGATAACTCAAATCTTTAAATATATCTGATTATACAGTAAGTACAGAGCCAGCATCTTCCAAAACTAAGAAATGACAGACAATTGGCATCCTGGACAGTCCCCAATTTCTCTCCATACATTCGAGAATCTATCTTCAGCCTCTTGGCCCAGTATCTCTGAGAGACATTCATTGTAAAGCAAGAATTATGAAGGACTTACCTACCCTGTCTTGGCAGAGATAGGCTGTAGACTTACCTGCTTCCAAGTTTTGTCCTTTTCAGACAGAATTCTGTCTACAGTTGAAGCAAGGAATTTTTCTTGCCCAGTGACAAGTTTGCCACTAATGCAACCATCTCCAAATGGAGAATCTTCAATGCTCATCCTTTATTTGGAGTAGAATAAGGGGTGCTGTCAGGAGCTGACATGTCTCAATATCAAAAAATGTTAAGTTAAGAAATCTTCTTTGAATGTCAACTTCTGCAGATCTCTTGAGATTTTTGAAGACCACCTATTTATCTCCTTATATTTGGATAAGCAAATGTTGCTTGTCCCTTAGCAACTTGATTGCTGGTTAACTTAGAAAACCTCTGTGATAAAATATGCTAGAACCTAACAAAATGACATGTTTGAATGACTATTAGTTTGGTTCTCTTAATAATCCTAAACAGTTTGTGACAGTTGCTAACAAAAGGCAAAAACTTCACATTGCATTTTTAAGCATTACCTAGGTACAATACCTTATAAAGGGTTAACTTTAATTTTGTGTCAATATACAATGATTAATACCAATGTAGCCAAATATAATCTTAATTTTGTATCAATATACGAAGATATAAGAGCATATTAGGGGGATTGGTTACAAGTTGTTAAATGATCTTGTTAAATAGGTTTTGGAGGTTAGACCCAGGAATTTCTCTCCTTTTCTTTTCTCTATCTTTCCTTCTCTCCCATGTGGGAAGGAAAAGACTCAAAAAAGGGGATATAAACATAATATAGGAATGATAAAGAAAAGGGGACAGATTATTGAATACACTCCAGTCTTTAATAAGATAGCACTAGACATGATCCATAACGATTTTCATTTTTGAAAATATTAAAACTTTGATTTCATGTCTGAATTTATTTCATCATCAGTCTAACAGGTTGCTCTGACTGGTATGAATTGGAGGTGGGAAAGGGACTTTACTTGGTGATAGCACCCTGCTTCACAAGGCACAATGGGCTGGGGAGAAAATGTCCACATGCTGATGTGCAGAAAGTGAAGGAAAGCTGCTGTTGGCTTTGTCTCTGTTTGTTCTTCCAGTGATTCCCACAGCAAGAGTGTTTGGCTTCTAGCGAAGTTACCACCAGGAGCTTGGCTCCTGTTATTACTGGCGATCACCCTAGAGATGAAATTTCACCACTCATTGTCTTGTTTGTAGTGAGTACTCCATCCTCTGAGGAGATGGGACTGTGCTTATGAAAGGGAAAGACAGAAACTCATGCTGGAATAAAGGAGCATTTGTCACAACCTTCCAGAGACTCTCATGGTTTCACACTTCAGAAGGCCTCCCAGCCTCAGTATTCTGCAAATGACAGGAGATCTGTGTGGGGACATTGTCTCAGTCTTTTCAAGGGCTCTGTGACCATCCTTTCCCTTCTGCCTGCCCTTCCTGTAGTCACGGGTAGGGATTCCCTTAGGCTCACACCCCTGTAGCCTCTGAAAGGAAGAGTGCTTTCATGAAGAACCGCCCTTAGTAGCCCATGCATAGTATAACTGAGAGTCCTGCTGTCCACATAAGGTGGTACACCTCTCCTCTTTGAATAGATTGCGAATTTGAAACTTCTCAGATGCAAGGTGGCACTCTCATAAACCTAAAGTTCTTGTTAAAAAATTTAACATCATGGGAACACATAACCCCATTAAAAATGGCTATGGAACTAAGCAGGGAGTTCACAAAAGAAGAAATACAAATGGCCATGGATCACTTCAAAAAGTGCTCAGCATCTTTAGCCATGAGGGAAATGTGAATCAAAATTACTTTAAATTTATCTCACTCCAATCAGAATGGCCATCATCATACTAGTGAGAGTGTGAGGAAAGAGGAATTAAAAAATTAAATGAAAGGAATTAATTAAAATAAATAAAAGAGAGGGGAACAGTTATTGACTCTTGGTGGGAGTGTGAACTGATACAGCCACTTTGGATGTCAGTCTGGATGTTTCTTAAAAACCAGGAACTAAGAGATCCAAGATGGCACCGACCACAGACCATTGTATCTGAGTACTAGGTGAATGAGATTAGTCACTGTAGAGTGAATGCGAGGTCCCACAGCCAACTGTGAAACACTGAATGTGTCTGAGTTTCTGCAGTGAACACTGAGACTGATCACCACACCAAACAGCTCATGCAGTTCCTGGGAACACTACCTCAGATCAGCCAGCTTGGTCACCCATATGGAGAGGAATGCCGGCCAGAGCAGATCTAGCCCACCAGCAGATCCAGCCCACAGCTCCAGCCACAGATCAGCAGCCATACCTGTCTGCCTGACATCCAGCATGCAGGAGGACTTGTACACCCAACAGGGAAAAACAGCCAGACCACAAGAGCAAAGGTAAGTAAGATTTTCTTTCCGGAGTCCCCAACATGGCTGCACAGTGTGCATTGTAGCCAGCCACAGCAAAGCAATTAGGAGCTAAGACTGATTGCAAACAAAGCCAGAGGCTATGTGTTCCCCACAAACATTGGGGCTGGTCACTCACCCTAGCACCCGAGCATTTGAGGCAGTCAGCAACAGGCTGACACCCTTCTTCGATGGAGCTCCCTGCCTGTACAGTCAGCTTCGCTGCTGAACCTTAATGAGTATGTCAGCGAGAGGAGAATACAAGCTCAACCACAGCTCTACCTGCCTTTCTGAGGAGACCCTCGAGTTCTCAGGTACTCACAGGATAACCCCCTCCCCACTCCAATCCCCTGTATATTGGTCCAATTGGGTCACAATCAGTTGAAGAGAGCAACAGTCACTCTCTGAGAGCCAATCTATTACAGGAACCTACTCAACATCTGCAGGTGGATACCAGGATCTTAGAATCACCCAACCTCCAGAAAAGGGAGTTTTCCTGAGCACCAAGGTCAACTGACATGAGAGACAACCAGACAACACAAGGGTCAATAAGATGACAAAAGGCCAGTGCAAGAACATGGTAAAACAAAACAAAACAAAACAAAGCAATATGATGTCTCCAGAACCTAGCTATAATAATACAGAAAACTCTGGACATCCTAACATAATTGAAACAAAGGAAAATGATCTTAATCCTATGCTAATATTAATAATAGAAGGCTTGGGGGGGAATCAAATATCTCAGAGAGCAACAACAAAATACCGCAAAAGAGGTGATGGAAATGAATAAAGCTCCTAAAGGACTGGAAGACCTTAAAAAGGAAGTTGAAGCAATAAAGAAAATACAAGCTGAGACATCCATAGAACTGGAAAACCTTAAGAAAAGAAAAGGAACTATAGATACAAGCATCACCAACAGAATACAAGAGATGGAAGAAAGAATCTCAGGCACAGAGGATAAAACTTGAAGAAATTGATACATCTGTCAAAGAAAATGTAAAATCTAAAAAAGTCCCAACACAAAACCTTCAGGAAATTGAGAACACTATGAAAAGATGAAATCTCAGAAAAATAGGAATAGAAGAAAGAGAAGATTCCCAGATCCATGGATCAGAAAATATCTTTAACAAAGTAATTGAAGAGAATTTCCCAAATCTAAAAAAAGAGATGCCTATAACTGTACAAGAAGCTTACAGAACTCCAAATAGATTAGACCAGAAAAGAAAATCCTCCCACCACATAATAATCAAAACACTAAATGTACAGAACAAAGAAAGAATAGAAAAGCTGCTAGGGAAAAGGGTCAAGTAACATATAATGACAAACCTATCAGAATCACACTTGAATTTTCATCAGAGACACTAAAAGCCAGAAGGGCCTGGACAGATGCCTTGCAGACCCTAAAAAAACCACAAATGCCAGGCCAGACTACTATTCCCAGCAAAATTGTCAATCAATATAGATGGAGAAAACAAGATATTCCATGACAAAGCTAAATTCAAACAATATCTGTGCACAAATCCAGCTCTACAGAAGATGTTAGAAGGAAAAATCCAATCCAAAGAGGTTAACTACACACAAAGGAAGCAAATAACACACTAGCAGCAAAAACAAAACAAGAGAAGCTCACTCACACACTATTTCCACCAACATCAAGATGTCAGGAAGTAACAATCACTGGTCATTAATATCACTGGATTCAATTCCCCAATAAAAAGACACAGGCTAGCAGGATGGATGGGAAAACAGAATCCTGCATTCTGCTGCTTACAAGAAACACATCTCAGTGAAAAAGACAGGCATTATCTCCAAGTAAAGGGCTGGAAAAAGATATACCAAGCAAATGGATCCAAGAAGCAAGCTAGAGTTGCCATTCTACTATCCAATAAATTAGACTTTCAACCAACATTAATCAAAAGAGATGGGAAGAACACTTCATACTCATCAAAGGAAAAATACTTCAAGATGACATCTCAATACTGAACATCTATGCCCCAAATGTAAGGGTACACATATTTGTTAAAGAAACACTACTAAAACTAAAATTCCACATTGAACAAGAACCCCACACATTAATACTGGGAGACTTCAACACATCACTCTCACCGCTGAACAGATCAATGATGCAGAAACCAAACAGAGAAATAATGAACCTCACAGATGTAATGAATCAAATGGACATAATTGATATCTACAGAACATTTCACCCCCAAACAAAAGAATATACTTTCTTCTCAGCACCTCTTGGAATCTTCTCCAAAATCGACCATATAATTGATCACAAATCAAGCCTCAACAGATACAGGAAAATTGAAACTACCCCTTTTAACTTATCAGACCATCATGGAATAAAGCTGGACTTCAACAATAACAAAAACAACAGAAAGCCTGAAAGCACATGGAAACTGAGCTACTCTCTACTCAATGACCTCTGGGTCAGGGAAGAAATAAAAAAAGAAATTAAAGTCTTCTTAGAACTCAATGAAAAATGAAGGCACAGCATACTCAAACTTATGGGACACATAGAAAGCAGTGCTAAGAGGAAAGTTTATAGCACTAAGTGCCTTCAAAAAGAAACTGGAGGGTTCCCATACTAACCACCTAAAATCCTACCTGTAAGAGCTAGAACAGAAAGAAGCAAACACTCCCAAGAGGAGCAGATGACAGGAAATTATCAAACTCGGGGCTGAAATCAACAACTTAGAAACAAAAAGAACAATACAAAGAATCGACAAAACCAAGAGTTGGTTCTTTGAGAAACTCAACAAAATAGACAAGCCCTTAGCTAAACTAACTAAAAGGCAGAGGGAAAATACCCAAATCAACAAAATCAGAAATGAAAAGGGAAATAACAACGGACATTGAGGAAATCCAAAGAATCATTAGGTCCTACTTCAAAAACTTGTACTCCACAAAATTGGAAAACCTGAATGAAATGGACAATTTTCTTGGTAGATTCTATCTACCAAGGTTAAATCAAGAACAGGTAAACAAATTAAACAATCCTACAACCCTTAAGGAAATAGAAGAAGTCATTAGAAGTCTTCCAACCAAAAAAAGCCCAGGGCCAGATGGTTTCAGAATTCTACCAGACTTTCAAAGAAGACCTAACACCAATATTCTTCAAACTCTTCCACAACATAGAAACAGAAGGAATACTGCCAAACACATTCTATGAGGCCACAGTCACCCTGATACCTAAACTTCACAAAGACCCAATGGAAAAAAAATTTCAGACCAATTTCCCTTATGAACATGGATGCAAAAATACTCAATAAAATACTTGCAACAGGATTCATGATCACATCAAAAGTATACAACATGAAAAAGTAGCCTTCATCCCAGGGATGCACGCGTGGTTCAACATAAGAAAATCCATCAATGTAATCCACCACATAAAAAATCTGAAAGAAAAAAAAAACACATGATCATCTCATTGGATGCTGAAAAAGCTTTTGACAAAATCCAGCACCCCTTCATGTTAAAAGTCTTGGAGATATCAGGCATACAAGGACCATACTTAAACATAACAAAAGCAATTTACAACAAGCCAATAGCCAATATCAAATTAAATGGAGACAAACTTACAGCATTTCCTCTAAAATCAGGGACAAGGCATGGCTGCCCACTCTCTCTGTATCTCTTCAACATAGTACTTGAAGTTTTAGCTAAAACAATAAGACAACTAAAGGAGATCAAGGGGAAAGGAAGAAGTCAAAGTATCCCTATTTGCAGATGATATGATAGCATACATCAGTGACCCCAAAAATTCCACCAGAGAGCTCTTACAGCTGATAAACTCCTTCAACAAGGTGGCTGGATACAAAATCAATCAAAAAATATCAGTATCCCTTCTTTACACAAAAGATAAATTTATCTTTTCACAATAGCCACAAATAATATAAAATACCTGGGGGTAACTTTACCAAGCAAGTGAAAGACCTGTATGACAAGAAATTCAAGTACCTAAAGAAAGAAATTGAAGAAGAGATCAGAAGATGGAAAGATCTCCCTTGCTCATGGATAGGTAGGACCAACATAATCCAAATGGCCATCTTACCAAAACAATAAATAGATTCAATGCAATTCCTATCAAAATACCAACACAATTCTATACAGGCTTGGAAAAAACAATTCTCAACTTCATATGGAATAACAAAAAACCCAGAATAGCTAAATTAATCATGTATCATAACAGAACATTTGGATGTATAACCATTCTGGATTTAAAGCTGTACTACAGGGCAATAGTAATAAAAACAGCATGGTACAGGCATAGAAACAGATTAGTTGATCAATGGAATCGAATCAAAGACTCAGAAATAAACCCACATACCTAACTTCACTTAATTTTTGACAAAGAAGCCAAAACCATACAATGGAAAAAGGAAAGCATCTTCAATAAATGGTGCTGGTCTAGCTGGATGTCAACATGTACAAGAATGCAAATAGATCCATACTTATCACCCTGTACAAAACTTAAGCCTAAGTGGATCAAAGACCTCAACAGAAATCAAGACACACTAAAATTAATAGAAGAGAAAGTGGGGAAAAGCCTCAAACCCATTGGCATGGGTAATAACTTCCTGAGCAGAACACCAATACCTCAGCCACTAAAACAATCAATCAATAAATGGGACCTTATAAAATTGAAAAGCTTCTGTAAGGCAAAGAACATGGTCCTTACAATAAAATGTCAGCCTACAGATTGGGAAAAGATCTTCACCAACCCAACATGCGACCGAGGGCTAATATCCAAAGCATATAAAGAACTCAAGAAATTAAACACCATGGTATTGATCTTTGTACATTGGTACAAAATTAAGGTTAACTCTTTTTAAGGTATTGTACCTAGGTATTGCTTAAAAATGAAATGTGAAGTTTTGGCCTTTTGTTAGCAACTGTCATAAACTGTTCAGGATAGTTAAGAAATGCAAACTAATAGTCATTCAAGTATGTCATTTTGTTAGGTACTAGGATAATCTACCACAGTTTTTTCTAAGTTAATCAGAAATCAGGTTGCTAAGAGACAAGCAACATTTGCTTATCCAAATATAAGGAGATAGATAAGTGGTCTTCAAATTCCTCAAGAGATCTGTAGAATATGGCATTCAAAGATGATTTTTTTAACTTAAGATTTTTTTTTGATATTGAGACATGCTAGCTCCTGACAGCACCCCCTATTCTACTTCAAGTAGATGATAAGCATTGAAGAATCTCCAATTGGAGATGGTTGAATTAGTGGCAAGTCTGTCACTTGGCAAGAAAAATCCCTCGCTTCAACTGTAGACAGACTGCTGTACAAAAAGGACAAAACTTGGAAGCAGGTAAGTTGACAGCCTAACTCTGCAAGTCAGAGTAAGCAAGTCCTTCATAATTCCTGCTTTACAATAAATATCTGTCAGAGAAATGAGGCCAAATGGCTGAAGATTGATGATCTAATGTATAGATAGAAATTGGAAACTGTCCAGGCAGGCAGTTGTATGTCATTTCTTATTTTTGGGAGTTCCTGGCCCTGCACTTCCTGTATAACCAGATATATTTATCCTTCTCAGGTCTCTGATGTGGTTGAAGACTAGATAGCTAGTCTCATAGCTAAATTTTGAGTTGTTTAGGAATTAAGAGGGTGTTCTGGATCTAAGAAGATGTTTTAAAATGGAGATGAAAGGTAGGAAAGAAACTGAGTTGGATATAGAACTTCAAACTCATGGAGATGGTTGCATAGTAGAATATTAAAATCAGTTGCCAAATACATATGGACTGGACACTGGGAATGTATGCTAAGCCTTATAATTCTCATAATTGTGGCCTAATTCTTTTTTTTGTATTGTATTTGTTGTTATAAGAGAAAGAGCCATTTGTTGGAATGAAATGGGGAACTGTTGGGGGAAAAAGATATATCTTAAACTTGAAAAAAAAAAGGTAGCAGAGAGGGGGTGAGTGGAAAGAGGGTGGGACCTTAGGGGTTAATAGGGATCAGATTGTGATTGAGATGTAACTTGAAGAAATAAAAAAATAAATAAACACAAAAAATCAAATAACTCCCTCAAAAATGGGATATAGAGCTAAACTGAGAATTCACAAAAGAGAAATCTCTAAGGGCTGAGAGGCACTTGAAGAAATATTCAACATCTTTGGTCATCAGGGAAAAGCAACTTAAAACAACTCAGATTCCATCTCACACCCATCGGAATGGCTAAGATCAAAAACTCAAATGATAGCACATGCTGGCGAGGATATCTAGAAAGAGGAACATTGCCCCATTGCTGGTGGGAGTGAAAATGGAAATCAATCTGGAGATATCTTAGAAAACTGGGAAGAGTTCTACCTCAAGACCCAGCCATAACCCTCCTGAGCATATATCCAAAAGATTGGACATGAAACCACAAGGACATTGCCTAAACTAGGTTCATAACAGCTCTATTTGTAAATCCAGAAATTGGGAACAACCCAGATGTCCTTCAACTGAAGAATGGATTAAAAAACTGTGGTATAGTTATACAATGGATACTGTATACCTATCAGAAATAATGAAATCATGCAATTTGTAACCAAATGGATGGACCTAGAAAAGCTCATCCTCAAGGAACTGACTTAGTCTCAGAAAGATAAACACAGTATGTACTCTCTTATAAGTGGATATTAACCATACATCACAGGATAATCATCCTACATCCCACAGATCCCACAGACCCAAACAGATAGGAACCTAGCATATCTATCCTAGGAAAAACTTCACCCAGCGTCATGGGATCTGCTGCAGGTAAGTGGAACACCATACCCTTGATGGTGCGCCATATCAAGCCCCACAACAAGTGGAAGCTCTTGGCACCACATGATTGAAGAACTGAGGGATTATGATATGTGAGGGCCCACCTCATCTGAGGAGAAGGAGACTACCAAGTAGAGGAATAATGAGGGAGGGAGGGAAGGATCAGGAGGGGGAGTAGGGAGGAAACTATGTTCTAGAAGAAACTTGAGAAAACAAATTAATTTTAAAAAAGATAAATAAACTTAAAAATATAATAAAAATAAAATATAAAGGTTTCAAATTATACTTTACCAAAGGTATACTTTCCTTACTGGCATGAAAGGAAAAATGGTCTTAATTGCAGATTAGAATGTTAGACTGCAGGTTGCCATATAGCTCACACTCTTGATATCAGCTTAAAAGTTCATTTTGTATATATAAAGGATATTTTTGCTGTTTGGCATTTTTCTTTTTTAAAAATATTTATTTATTACTTCAAGTTACATCTCCATCATAGCGTCCTCTTTCGACACTTGCCAGTCCCGCCCTCCCACCCTCTACCCCCTATCCCTTCCATCCCACTCCTATGGAGTGGAGTGTCTCTACATAACAGTCCCCCACCCCAGTTCAGCAGTCATATGAGGGCCAAGAGCCTCCTCATACACTGGAGGCCTACAAGGCAGCTCCACTAGGGCAAAGTGTCTCATTGACAGGAAAAAAAAGTCTATGTGCATGTTCCCTTTGGTGCATTGGTAGCAGTATAGATATCCTGTACTATATAGCTAAAATCTGACTATAAGTGAATAGATGCCATGTGCATCCTTCTGAGTCTGGGTTAGCTCACTCAGGAAGAGCTTTTCTAATTCCATCCATTTGGCTGCAAACTGCATGATTTTGTTTTTTCTGACAGCTGAGTAGTATTCCATTATGTAGATGTACCAGTTTTTTAATCCATTCTTCAGTTGAGGGACATCTGGGTTGTTTCCAGTTTCTAGCTATTACAAATAAGGCTGCTATGAACACAGATGAGGAAACTTCCTTGTGATTTGGTGAGGAATCATTTGGATGTATACCCAGAAGTGGTATGGCTGTGTCCCAAGGCAGAACTATTCCAAATTTTCGAAGATATCCACAGACTGACAACCATAGTGGTTGTACAAGCCTGCACTCCCACCAGGAATGGAAGAGAGTTCCCCTTTCTCTACACCCTCTTCAGCATGTGTTGTTATTTGAGCTTTTGATCTTAGCCATTCTGACACCAACAGCTCAGGACCTGAGACCAACAATCAATAAATGGGACCTCATGAAACTGAAAAGCTTCTGTAAGGCAAAAGACACTGTCATTCGAGCAAAATGGCAGCCTACAGACTGGGAGAAAATCTTCACCAACCCCACATCTGATAGAGGGCTAATATCCAAAATCTACAAAGAACTCGAGAATTTAAATGCCAAGAAACCAAATAATCCAATCAAAAAATGGGGGACAGAGGTAAATAGAGAACTCACAAAGGAGGAATCCCTAAAGGCTGAGAGACACTTGAAGAAATGCTCAACATCCTTAATCATCAGAGAAATGCAACTCAAGATGACTCTGAGATTCCATCTCACACCTGTCAGAATGGCTAAGATCAAAAGCTGGTTGTTTGTTATTAAAAAGGCAGTTAAGAGGTTTAAAATGCTGTAAATAAATTAAGTATTATTACAGTTAACCCTGGTTTTCTAAACCTCTAATTTTGAAGCAATTTGGAACTAAGGTAAAATATTGGAGAAGGGTGGTGTTAGCCAATGCCTTTAACTCCAGCAGAGACAGGGGAATCACTATAGAGTTAGTTGTCTTGTAAAGTCTAGACTTTCAATGAATAGGGTGGTGATGGTGCACACCTTTAATTCCATCAATTGAGATGGACACACCCTAATCTCAACACAATGGAAACAGAAACATGCAGATCTCTGAGTTCAAAGTCAGCATGGCACAAAGCAAGCTCCAAATAGAGAAAAATTTAGATCCAGGGGTGGTGGTGCACATCTTTAATCCAATCAGTTGGAAGGCACATGCCTTTGATCCCAATACTTAGAAAACAGAGACAGGCACATAAGATTTGGAATGATTTAATTTTAAAAGCTACTCCCAAATGGTATGCTGAAATTCAAAGTGAATTGTCCTTTAAGATCTCAAAATATACACACTTAAAGGTTTGTTTAGTTCCAAAATAACCAAATAATTCCTTTTTAAATCTCAATTGAAAGATAGTACTTTTTATATTGTCAAAAAACACAATTTGCTCCAGGAAAAATATTACATGCCCCCCCCCCCCAAAAGGGAGTGTCCCAGAGTTAGGATAGGACAGTGCTCTATAGTTATCTTTCCAGGAGATTAAAAGCATCTATCTAAGGAGTCCAGGGACAACTGGACATTTAAAACCTCAGAAGAAAACAGATCAAACACCAAAGAAGACAAGTAGCCCAGATAATCCAGCCTCGCAGACTTCCTCAATAGTTGTTTCTTCAAAAATCTACAACAACAACTGAAAATCGCTAAGATTATTCAGCCCCACAGACTGTTCCAGCCCAAACTTCAGTAAATCCCTGAAGTTCAGCTTCTGTCTACAAACTTCTTAGGACATTTAAATAACTTAGCGCAAAATGACTGAACATCAAATGATTCTATTAACAAGCATAACCATTTTTCCATTCTTATTTGGGCCCCAAACAGGTTTACTACGTCCCAAATCAGCAGGAAGTCATTTTAAGAGAGTGACATTCCATCTCCAGAAGGGGGTGGGGGTGGGAGATCACCCCCCCCCGTTTTGGTCATTGATGGGTTATAGATACTTGTTATTTAGGGGGAGAGTTTACAAGTTGTTTAATGGTCTTGTTAAATAGGTTTTGGAGGTTAGACCCAAGGATTTCTCTCTTTTTCTTTTCTGTATCCTTCTTTCTTTCCTATGTAGGGGTGAAAAGACTTGAGAAAAAAATGGGACATAGACATAATATAGGAATGATAAAGAAAAAGGGACAGATTATTGAATAGGCTCTTATATCTTAGTATATTGATTCAAAATCAAGATAATATTTGGTTAAATCGGTATTGATCTTTGTATATTGATACAAAATTAAGGTTAATTCTTTTTAAGGTATTGTACCTAGGTATTGCTTAAAAATGAAATGTGAAGTTTTGGCTTTTTGTTAGCAACTGTCATAAACTGTTTAGGATAATTAAGAAATGCAAACTAATAGTCATTCAAGTATGTCATTTTGTTAGGTACTAGGATAGTCTATCACAGTTTTTTTCTAAGTTAATCAGAGATTAAGTTGGTAAGAGACAAGCAACATGTGCCTATCCAAACATAGGGAGATAGATAAGTGGTTTTCAAAATCCTCAAGAAATCTGTAGAATATGGATTCAAAGATGATTTCTTAACTTAAGATTTTTTTTTGATATTGAGACATGTCAGCTCCTGACAGCACCCCCTATTCTACTTCAAGTAGAAGATGAGCTTTGAAGAATCTCTAATTAGAGATGGTTGAATTAGTAGTATGCCTGTCACTTGGCAAGAAAAACCCCTTGCTTCAACTGTAGACAGACTGCTGTACAAAAAGTACAAAACTTGGAAGTAGGTAAGTCGACAGCCTAGCTCTGCCAAGACAGGGTAGGCAAGTCCTTCATAATTCTCTTTTTTTACAATTAATGTCTCTCAGAGATACTGGGCCAAGAGGCTGAAGATTGATGGTCTAATGTGTGGAGAGAAATTAGGAACTGCCCAGGCAGTCAGTTGTATGTCTTTTCTTAGTTTTGGAAGCTGCTGGCCCTTCAGTTCCTGTATAATAAGATATATTTATCCTTCTCAGTCTCTGATGTGGTTGAAGACTAGATAGCTATAGTCTCATAATTAAATTTTGAGTTGTTTAGGAATTAAGAGGGTGTTCTGGATCTAAGAAGATATTTTTAAAATGGTGATGGAAGTTAGGATTGAAGCTGAGTTGGATATAGATTTTTAAACTCATGGAGATGGTTGCATAGTAGAATGTTAGTCAGTTGCCAAATATGTATGGATTGGACATTGGGAATATATGCTAAGCCTTATAATTCTCATAATTGTGGCCTAATTAATATTTTGTTGTTTTGTATTTTATTTGTTGCTATAAGAGAAAGAGCCATTTGTTGGACTGAAAGGGGAATTGTTAGGGGTAAAAAGATATACCTTAAACTTGGGGGAAAAAAGGAAGTGGATGGGGGGGTGAAGGAGATGAGGGTGGGAGGGTGGGACCAGAGGGGGGAGTAGGGAGGGAAGTATGATAGAGATGTAACTTGAAGAAATAAAAAAGAATAAAAGTTTAAAAAACATATATTTTTTAAAATGTTAAAAGCTAAAAAGAAAAAAAACCAAAACAATCAAACAAACAAAATAAAAAACAAAAAACCAAAAACCGGAACTAGAACTGACATTGAGATCCCGCTATACCACTCCTGGGCATGCTCTCAAAGACTCTTTATACTCTACTACAGAGAAATTTTTTCACTCATGTTCTTTGCTGCTCTATTTTATTTTTCTATTCTATTCTGTTTACAATAGCCAGGAAATGGAAACAGGCTACATGCCCATCAACAGATGAGTATATAATGAAAATGTAAGACATGTACACAGAGGAATTTTATTTATCTATAAAAAAATCAAACTCTGAAATATGCAGATTAATGAGTAAAACCAGAAAATCTCCTCTGAGTTTAGTAATCCAGGCCCAGAAATGCAAAAACATGTTTCTTATATGTGCAGCTGTGCATTTTCAGTTTTATGTGTTTAGCTTTGAGTACCAGTGGGTAGCAGGAAAGTAGGAAGTGGCCACTGTTAGGAAAGGTAGCAGAACACTGGACAGTAAAAGTGTGAAGGGGACTCTGGGGTAGGAAAGTTTAAACAGGGAGGAGACCAGGTAGATAAAAGAGAAAAGGGTTAGGGGAAGACGGCTAAGTAAAAAACATGAATATGAGAAAGTAACATAGAATCTACTATCTTAAAACTTTTAGAAATATAATTTTAAAACAGTTTGAAGGGAGACATCCTACATGGCTAAAATTTCCAGTGTAAGATATTTACCCAGGAGCTCTTGGCCAGTGAGGTCCCATGCTGCCCTAAACAACACAGGCTCTGGTCATTCCTCTAGGCTGCCCTTTAGAACTAGGTGCCAATACCCTAAGTGTGACATTCTTGGGACCATTTACTTCTCTTGTAGACAACATGGAAGCCTTCACTGGACACCTACCAAAGTTCTGAGTGGCCCAATGAATGAGCGACTTGCCACAAAGCCAGACATCATTTCTAAAGCCACCAGTCTTCACTGTTTGCCTTTTGCTCAGATTAAATTATATGCCCAGGACATGATGTTTCAAAAGGTCACTGGTTTAAATTAGACATTAGACCCCATGTTAGGACAGAACTGAATTGTTATCCACTCAGCCGTGAAAGTAGCCCTTCTGCAGCAATTGCAGCTCCCAGAACACTGTTAACTTGAGGGCAGTGGGCTTCATTTCCCACTCTCTCCTCTAATACGGTCTTCCTAAAGGAAATACAGCTGAGCACATAGTGCTGTTATTAGACACCCCTGAGAACAAATGCAGGAACAGGAAACATTTCATTAGATTCCTGGTAATTCAATTTAATATTTAGATCTAATTGCAAAGATTCAAAATAGCATTAATCTTTACAGGTGAGTCATTTATTATAAATGTCACATTCTAAAGTGTCTATAGAGTTGATACTAATATCTGTCCTAAGTTTTAAAACACACACCTCCAGCACTCAGCTTCCCCTGACCCTTTTCTCTTTCATCTACCTGGTCTCCTCCCTGTTTAAGTTCAGTAATAAAAGACTTGACAACGTATGTTAGCTTAACAAGCTGACCATTGGTAAGGTAAGAGGCTGATTATGTGTCAAAATTATATTTCAAATATTCTTCAGGAAATTCATATTATAATAATGTCAAATAAATATGAATATAGCACTCTATATAAACTCAAAAAATAAAATAATAGTACTCAAGCCATTTTATCTTGTTTCCATTGCTATTTGATTTATAAAAAAAACTCCGCTGATTATTATCCATATTCATAATTTCTGATTGGTAGGCCCAGAAGCTATCAATCAGTATTGGCAGAATTTAATAGAGTAAAAGTAGTGTGAGGGTTACTCTCTCTGTGCAGAACTGAAGAAATTACTCTAAGAATAAATAAAAGGAAACAAACAACAACAAAAATCCCAGCTTGAACTCAGGATGGCACCTATCTTCTTAGGTGACACTGATTTAACAATGTGGCACCCACACCTAACATATCTATCCATGGAAGGTGGCAATAATCCCTGGTAATCCAGAAGTAGTTGTTTGCTTCACAAACATGGAGCAAGATGGAGGACACAATTCTGTTCCTAAGAACAAAGGCAGGAGCCAACGTGGGGTGTAGGCTGTAAAGCCATTGATTCAACAAGGGACAAACTGCCAGAGTCTTAAGAGAAGTTGGGCTCAGGACTGAGTATGAACCCAGTCAGAGAAGCTGCCCTGCCCAGTGCTGAAACACATCTCCCTTCCATCTGCGGGGGTCATTATAGCATTCTGTATTGTGTATCAGCAGTGTCACAAATGAGGGACAGACATTTGGACTCAACGGACAGAAAACTTCACCTCAGGAGGCTTGAATGAAGATATGAACTTGTTTCTTCCCAAAGAAGACCTCTAAAGGAGCACAACTGCAACACCCATCCTAATAGTTTCTGAATCACATCTCTTAACACCCTTATCCTGTGGTTGAAAGATGGTGTAGACAATCCTGGTACTGTATTAATTAATTTTCAAGTCAGAAAGATGGGAAGAACAGTGTGCTTAGTAGGTAATAATGAGTGAGTTTTACTCATTTATTTAATCATGAGTCTCACCTCTTGTGACCCTATGTCTCACACCACCACTGAGCATCTTCCCCCAAGGAAGTTTCTAGATCAGAAAAAGAGCCTATGGAATGCACAGGCAGCTTAGCTTCTCCAGGCCTGTGTCTGGGTCAGAGTTGTTCACAAACAAGAAAAATTTGAACAGTTATTGAGCCCTCTAAACTCGCAGTCAAGGGACATTGATTTTCATTATGGTATTTCTTGAGCTACTGGCTTAGGCAAGAATTTCAGTGTGATAGTTAGAAAAGATATTGGCAGTGGGGTTCATTAACATACCTTAGTTTTGCAGCTTCTGCTTCTTTCTGCTATGCTAGAACATTAGAGAATGCTAGCATACTTAATGAGCACATAGTAATTTGGTATTAGATATTTAGGAAGTGAGTAGTAATATCCAGAACTACATAGACAACAATAGCCCAGAGAAAACAAGTATCTCACAGGCTTCTCTCTGTGCAACCCAGGAGTGTGCTTCTGCAGGGAATTTTCCTCTCTCCACTCTTCAGCATAATTCCTACCCAGAAAATGATTCCATTACTCTTCACTGAATCACAGCTCTATGTTAGTCATTCACTGTTGAATACATCACATCCCACTGCACTAATTTATGGATATTATCATCCCTTCAGAATCACGGATTAGATTTAAATCAAAGCCCTAACACACGAAAGGAGTGTATCATAGTTTCAGTACTGAGGGCAGAAGTGAGCGGATAATAGAGACACAAAACGAAGGAAAAACCAAGCATATACTCATTGAAATCTGATTCAAGTAGGTTGAGAAGACTTGAGAACATCTGGCAGGTACAGGTTTGGCCATATTTAGGGAAGGAACGATAATGACTTATGCAGGTGTGTCTTTAGGCAATGGCCGTTGTTCACTGTGACACTGGAACCCCAGGGAAACTTTCCAGTGTCCCTTTGTGTAAAGTACATGTACTGTTTTCTCTTGTCCCTCTTTAAAAGCCCATAATTACCTAATTCTTGTACTTCTCCAGAGGCAATTCATAAGAAGCTTCCTAAGGCCCAAGAATCAGAAATAACCCCACAAACAGAGGCAAAATAAGTACCTGAGCAAGACACAAGCATGGTTCCTTGGACCAAGCAATCCTTATGCCAACCAATCTATTTTGTACTTTAATGCACAAAGCACGCAAGATCAGTCTCTTCTGCAATATGAACATTTCTACTGGACGACAGTGGGGCCAGGGAGTCTGGCAACTTAATTTCAGCGGCTCATCTCCCTCTCTTCCTCAACCTGTTGGTTCTATTCTGTCTAGTTTTTCCTGCCTTCAAATTACCTAAGGACTCTTTTTATTTTCATTTCTGCATTGTTTAAATCATAAGTGTGCCAAGGTGGGTGGAGGAGTAGGAGACCCTTGCAGTCCCTGGACTCTTGCTGTAGTTGAAAGCCCAGCTTCTTCTAAAGTGCATTAAAGCCTCAAGCCTTTCTAGATGTGTTTTGCAGATGTGTAGGCTCAAAGTCCATTGGTTTATGCATTACAGTGTTGCATGACTCAAGAGAGGAAAACCCTCAGGAAGTAGAAATCTTGGCTTCTGTTGCACTCAGGGGATCACCCCAGCAGTAAATAACAGAGTGTGAAGTGACCTACTTGGCTGTAGCCAACCTTCATTTGCTATTCTATGCTATTTAAATATTCTCATTTGCATCTCTCATTTTCTCCAGCTTCCCTCTGGAGAGCTTCAGTTCTTCATTAGTCTTGGAGTGACAGAGGTAGAGACCCGACTGCTTCTCCCTTCCTCCTTCCAGCTGCTGAGGCCACTTTTTTGATTCTGTGCCTCCTTTAAATTCACTACTTCCTCAAAATCTGTTGTGCTCTTAAACATCAAATCACATACCCCCCCTGTCCCATTTAGAAACTACTTTCTTAAGCAATGAACACCCTGAGCATTATAGGCAAGTTATTATTTTCCATGGAGCAGCTTAAACATTTTGGTTATCTGTGGCTTTAACATCATGGACAGCTATTGACCTCTTGTTGCTGGCTGTTGGCCGGCCGTTTATCATCTCCTTTGTCTTCATACCTGAGTGAGTGTGTGGGTGCACATTCCACATTTCTGAAGCTTAAAAGATTTAAGGGAAAATTACTAGGAGGGATGGAAGATTTGGATTTTATTTTTTTATCTGTGTCCAAGGCATCTCCAATAGGAATTCAAGCTCTAAATATAGAAATTCATGAAATAAACCTTCTCGCAGAAGAATGTATAATTCTAAATATAGGCAGTTGTGGGATTTGGATTCTTATGTCTCATTGTCCCTTAATTAAAAAGAGAAACTTCCACAGAAACAACAACAAAAACAAAAACTCATAATAAGGAATTTTCCCATAGTTCATGTGGCAACAAACCAGCTCTGTTAATCCCTAAGAGACTGGATATTTTATGCCTAGCTTCTGCCACTGTCTGCTTGTACTTACAGCTTTGTGGTTGGGCTGCAGTGTAGTACCCTAGAATGTTTCTTGCCTGGGCCAGGATTCAGCTCACAGCCAGGATTCCTCCTGATATGTCTTCAGACGGGAACCCCTGTAGCAACACCAGGCAGAGCACAGACCCTGATTCCCCAAGGGAGAGGGTTTTCAAAGCTATGTCTCCTGTGCTCAGTTAGCCTCTAAATTTTAGTTTTCTGTTAGTGGGCCTCTATATGTATGTGTGTGTGTGTGTGTGTGTGTGTGTGTGTGTGTGTGTGTGTGTGT
>CAJQZJ010011617.1:5431847-5463192 GCA_907164525.1 Lophiomys imhausi
ATCCATCCATCCATCCATCCATCCATCCATCCATCCATCCATCCATCCATCCATCCATCCGTCTGTCTATCCATCCATATATTCATATATCCATCCACACATACATACACCCGCCCATGTGTCCATTTTTCACACAGATATTTATCCATTGGGAACATATCACGCACATATTCTGAAGCACCATGACAATAGAAAGGCAAACAAATAGTTCAAGATAGTACCTCTTCATGAGGCTGGAGGATAAGAGATGTACTTCTCCAAATTTAAAATGGTTGCATATGTTAGTTGGTGGATATTTTGGCAGTTATCAGATCTGTGAAGTAGAGAACTAGAGTAGCAAAGTGTAGATGACCGTCAACTGAGTATCCTGGAACACTGCGTGGGAGAGATAGATAGATAGATAGATAGATAGAGAGAGAGAGAGAGAGAGAGAGAGAGAGAGAGAGAGAGAGAGAGATATTCCTGGAGTAGGAAGGTGCTCTGCAAAGTGTCAGGTCTGATTTAATTGGGGTGATAAGGACATGTAGAAAGAGCTACCCTTCAATTATTACATGTTTAAGATGCTTGCCTGCCTGTTTTGATAGTCAGGTGTGGATGCAACAGTACATATTCACTTAAAATTTTTATTTTTCTGGACATTTGCTTAGTCTAGATTCTTAGAAGTTGAATTTGTGGATGAAAATTCTGGATCTTTAAGATGATGCGACAGGCCAAAGATTTTCAGCCCAGAATATTCATGAAACTAGTGGTCAATCCCGTGTGTGTGTGTGTGTGTGTGTGTGTGTGTGTGTGTGTGTGTGTGTGTAACCAAACTTTATCCTTAAGTATAATAGACGATTCCTTTACTACTGAGATACATCCACATCACAAGAATAATTTTTTGGTTAAATTAATTATATTTGTTTTCCTAACGGTATTTTTTTTGTCTTTTAAGAGCCATCTATTGGTCAGAATGTTTCCTCTCTGAACTCTTGTTGCTAACATTTCCTCACTATATTTCTGTGTATCAAGTAGATCCACTAAAACACTTTGGATTTTTGCTTACTTTTTGGCATCTCTATACAGTCCCCTTTATTTGTGAATTCATTCATACTTTGTGTTATTTTATATTATTCTGTGCCTTATTAGACACGTCTTTCCTAATAAAGGCTCGACATGCCTTGGTTTGGCCTGTTTCAGCTTTCTGAGAGTTTATCGTGCTGCCGCAGCTGCTGCATTCTATAAAGAAAGTGCCAGGAGGAAATAATGAGTTCAGACAGTTCTCCAAGAATGAACAACTTTCATTCAAAGTCATAGATAAGAAAATTAGGAAAGAACCCAAGGAATTGGAGAGCCGCTGGTGTTCAGATAGCTCTTGCTGTGTATTTATTTACTTAACACTCCCCTACACCCCTCCCATATGAAGATTTCTTCATACAGTTGTTCGCTTAGAGCATGTCAGAATCCATGCTGTGTTTTTCTTTTCTCTCTTCTTCAGAGCTGGCACTGCTCCGATCGTTTGTAAGCACAAAGCACAGGGCTGCAATCTGTGTTTGCTGTGAACTTGCACTCCAGACACTTTGATTAGCATGAGTGCAGTGCCCACTAACGAGAAGAGATGAACGCAATGGCGAGAAGGGAACCCCACTAACCTAAGAGGGAAAAATGTAGATAAATTCCTTCATTTTGTGTAAGTGCAGTGCCCAGTTCAGGGCGAGGCAAGTGATTTCACAAGGGGTCCCTTCTGTTGTCTTGAGATAGTGAGTAGGAAGACTCTAGTAAAACTCAGATTGCTGGCACTTTCATTCATGTCTGTGGAGGATCACAGAACATTTTCATACAGAATGCCAGCAGGGTTTTGTAAAACTTGGACCTGATTCATAGTTTAGGAACAAATATGGCTTCATTGCTTCTCATGGGGATTATATGAGCAATACTGAACTATTGACTTCAAAGTTGTTACTTTAAGATAATGAAGTAGAGGGAGGGAGTAGTGATGGAGACATAACTTGAAGTAATAACTGTTTAAAAAGTTATACTTTTGTTATTGCAATAAAGCACGATGCCATTTAAAAATAATGAGGTCTTGGAATTCCATTAAATAATGCTTTTCATATCTGATTTTGAAACCAGAAAATGCATAAATTGTGTTCCATGTGCCATTCTAATTCCAGATAACTTTGTAGGCCAATAATTAATAATTAAGTAAACATTGTCATCACGTCTGAGCAGAGGATATTCTAGAAGGGCAGGTTAAAACAATTTGTATGTACATGTGTGGGTGTATGGGGTGTATTTATGTATTCACACAAGTGTTCATACAGGTAGGGAGCAGAGGTTCACTTCAAGTGTTTGCTTCAATTACTGTCCATTTACACACTGAGGCAGGGTCTCTCATGTGAACCTAGAACATGATAATTTGTCTAGTCCAGCTAGTCAACTTGCTCCAGGTATCCTCTGTCAAAATCTACTGAAGACTGGGATTATAAGTGGGTGGCCATATTTACACAGCATAAATGGGTGCTGAGGATCAGAACTCTGGTCCTGACAGGTTAAGTGGTTTCCACTGAACCTCCTCAGCCTCTATCAAGGTGCACTAAAGATTTGCATGAATTCTTTCCCCCCCAACATTCATTTATTTCTTCAAGTAACATCTCAATCACATTCCTCTCCCTCCTCCCCCTCCCTTTCCCACGCTCCTACACTCTTCCTCCTCACCATCCTACCTGCTTTTTAAAAACAAATTAAGGTGTATCTTTTTTACCCCAACAGCTCCCACTTTTAGTCCAATAAAAGGCTCTTTTTCTTATAACAAAAAATACAGTACAAAACAATAAGAACAACTGGGCAACAATAATGAAAATTATAAGGTATAGCGTACATTCCCAATGTCCAGTCCATATGTATTTGGCAATTGCATGAAATCTTTACATGAATTACTATCTCTCTACTGATTACAAATCATAGAAATTTTGACTTTAAGGTATTGTGAGATATTTTTTAAACATAGAGAAAAATTATGGACATAATATCTATGCCCAAGACACTAAACATGGGGTTGCTTTAATTATACTGAAGAGCTATTTCATAAGCAGAGTGATGAACAAGACCATGTGGTCTAAAGTTCATGGTGTTATCAGGAGGGTGGGCTGACTAAGTACACACAAGAGTAAAGCAGGGTAGAGGAAATGGTTTAAATTGCCTACAGATATTTAATTATGGAAAGGGTTCTGAAAATGAATTCTATTCACTTTATTTTTCTATTCTTTAGTTTATTCTGTCTTCAGAATTACAGTATTATAAAATCTTATGTAAGACCTGGGAGTGTAAGGTACAGACTTTTCACTGGACTCAGTCTTAACACAGAGTTCTGTGTATACTCCTGCAATGGGGTCTTCAACCACAGGACACTATTCTGCAGAAATGAAAGGGAAATCTGACCCTGTGGTTTTTGGACATTTTACTTTTTGATCTCTGAACAAAATAATAAGTTGCACTCTCACTCCTAACACAGGAAAATTAATAAGCCAGTGAACCAGATGAATCGGAAGTTATTTAGATAAGTTCTTTACATGATATACAATTCTACATTATTTTGTAATTATTAAATTCTACAAATTAAACATGTCTGAGGACACATCTGATTTCTAAGAACACTGTCAAGAACAGGTGTCAAGGAGGAAGTGCCCTGACCAGGTATATTACTAGCAAAACTATTTTGGACTTTGGAACCACAGATTTAAGTACACAGCTTTGTGTTTTTCTGGAGGTTCTTGTTGTTTTAATATATCGGGCTGAGGTTTGAGTTATGATTATTTTAGAAGTAGGCCATTGCTGGAATGCAAAATGAATTTTGATACACAAAAACGATTATCATAAAATCCCTAAAGTCTTTTGCAGTCTGTCCAGAGACACATAAAACTACCCAGTCCACTCACCACAAGGACTCCTAATTCCTCACAGTAGAAGCTTACAGGGCATTGGAAAATGAGTTGCATATCATGGGGCTTATGTAAATGCCTGAAAGAGAGAAAGATTACATAAATCAAGAATACTTGTAGAGATTTCTATAAGAAATATAAAGAAGAAAGGCACTTGTTAAGATTAAGAAAAATAGATAAGAGAAAGAAAGTCTATCATCAAGAGAAAAGCCAACAAATTAGTAGCTGCTAATTACCTCAGATGTTAAAAGAAAGGGAGGAAAATGATGTGTTTAATAACATTCTACATCCACAGGGGAAAGAATTAGTTATTCAAAGAGAGATCACTAGAATTTATCCTAACTGAACAGAAAAGAAACAAATAAAAACAAACTAAGGAAGTAGCAAGTCAGTGTGAAAGTGTGAAGTAGTCTAGTAATGGGTCCCAGGAAGTAAAGAGAAAATGATTAGAAAAATATTGAAGGGTGTTGCTCAGAACTTTCAAAATAGAAGCAAACATTAGTAGAACATTAGAAATTAAGAAGCTCAGCTCAGGGGAGTTAGCAGCTACACAACACACAGTCACACAAATACAGGCACACAGTTCAGACATACCCAAATATGTGATGGAAATTCAGATTTAGGGAGATAATTGACTTATTATAATGGATACATGAGTTGGAGTTCATGCTACCTACAAAAATACAAGCTCACAAGAGCAAGATGCGACCTTCCAGGGCCAGACCAAAGTAAGGAAACAATGATGTTATAATTCTGCTGTTTTGTATAGAATTTACTGTTATAAGAGAAAGAACCATTTGTTGGAATGAAAAGAGAAGCTGTTGGGGGGGGGGAGAGGGTGGAAGGGTGGGACAAGAAGGGGGAATAGGGAAGGGTTTGCGACTGAGATGTAACTTGAAAAAAAAATAAAGTACTTATTAAAAAAAAAAGAATGTTAAATAGAAGGTGAGGTTTGTGAGTGCCTGGCTTTCTTGGGAGTTGGAGAATTTGTGTGTGTATTCTTTGCTTTGTCATCAGAAGAGAGGGAACATCATAGTTCTAGGGTGGGAAAATATCAGGAAACTTTAGCATCCAGTGGAGAAATCTCAGTAATGCAAGAAACACAAGAGGAACAACTCATGAACACAGATGAAGGAATCTGGACAGGCAGTCACTCAGAGACAGTTCTGGTTCCATGAATTTCTCCATAGACCACTTGTGCATGGTGCAGCTGACAGAAACAAGAGTTTGTGGGACTAAATAAGAAGCTGTGATGAAATGTCTGAGAGCTTAGCTTTTATTCAGAATCCTGACCTATTCATGCAATGTCAGGGTCATAGGTTGACTTCCACAGAACAGACAAAAATCCATGTTTGAGTCCATGCAAGCTAAGAATCAGAAAAAAGAACTAACATTTCTAAGAACTCACAACTCCCCATCTTTAGGTTCCAGGGAAAGACACCTCAATGTTACAAAAATAGATTGAAAAAGTGGCATGGAGAAAGAACCAGATCAGTCAGTAGGACTTCCGTGCTGTTGGCTCCAATAATGGGGTAAAGTAGGAGGCCAACTTCAGCTATTAAAACACATGGAAAGACTTCAAGGAAATACACTCAATGCATTAAAGAAAACACAGCACTAATGACTTAATAATGGGACAGCCACAGGAGAATGGGAAGTAATTTTCTATTAGAGTTCCATATAAAAAGCAGGACTATGCAAATACAGTTTGAGGGTGGTGTAAAGTAATTCAGTATAGCAGGATTAACCTTTAAATGATAGTTATAGTTCAGTGATATATCCCCATGCAAATAAACAAGTTGACAGACTAAGAAAAGTCAACCTACAATTCAGATCTTATATGAAAGTCAATTAAATTTAATTAAACAGCTAAGTGTACAATGTAAATGTGTAAAGGGTCTAAAGGACTATGGGATAAATTGAGCATGACCTTGGGTTGTCTTTGAGTTTTTAGATAAATCATAAAAAATTCCACAGTTCTTTAAAATCTATTCCTTACAGCAATCAGAACATCAATGATTGACAGCAATGCACTAACTCAAAAGATGCACATAACAGTTTATACTTAAACACTCAACAGAGAGAAGCAATTATCAAAAGAAATTTAAATATGTCTCAAGTTGATGTGTGTTCAGGGCTAAGACAGTTTCAAGATGCAATTTATCTTTCACTTAAAATCAATGAAGCCATTTACACAAACAATTTAGGGCATTGAGTGAGTCTGCTTTCAAATTACCTAGAATGAAATGAGCTAGAAGAAAGTGCAATTGTCAACTTCTTGAGCTGTTGTGATAGGCAATGGAGTCTCTACCTCATAATTCTTCAGTAAAAAGTGAGATAAAGTAGAAGGTCATTGGAAACACTCATTTTCCCCTGAATATATTATTTGAGTATCAGTTCACAACCTAACCTACTTTACCTTACTGTGTCTATTGTGTTCTCTTTTAAAATTGAAAACTTTGCATTGTGACTCACAGGTGTGTCCAACAGGCCTCTTCATGGCTACACAAAGCCCACAATGGGTATGGGGTATGAATGTGACCTAACATGAAATGGAAAACTTACTTAAAATATTATGAGATTCTTTTTCTTGTAATTTGATTGGACACTTCTTGATCATGAACTTCATAGCTGACACTGCAGCTCAGACAAGAATAAATGTTGAATATCCTTAAGAGGTTAACCTGGAACCTGTGACCTCTGAGACTCTTAATGGAGTCACAAGAGGTCATTGAAACCAGTAAGAGGATAGGACATCTGTGCCCTCAGAAAATGACTCTAGGGAAGTCACAGCAGCAGGTGGTTTGTGATGTTCTGATGGTAAATTTTGTAGCATAACTCTGCTCACTCAAGCCTGTGTATTTGCTACTCTTGGCTTGGTCTCAGCTCTGTGCTCTTGTCAACCCCTTTGCTTTGCAATGTGAAGATGATTAGCCAGAGAACCATACTTGTTAATGACACAGATGTTTATACCCGATAAGGAAGGTTCTGATGGCCTCAGAAGCAGAAGTTCAGAAAGTCTGGGAAATGTCTGCATTATACCTTTTCCATCTTGACTCTACCCACACCTACACTCACCAGGAGTTCCCTCCTATGCTCAACTGTGCATTTCTTGGGAATCTACCTCTATACATACCAGATTATGCATAAAATCCTCAGTGTGAGATCCACCCAGTTCTAGGGAAATGATTAGTTCTTGAACTTGTTCCATTTGTTGATACCTGTAGGTTCCATAATACATGTTAACAGTGCACTATGAGAGAGAGAGAGAGGAGGAAGAGAGGGATACACAGAAATACATACATATAGTTAGAGTGTAGCTTTGAGACAGAGCAGTAGCAGTGAATCCTGACATGCACCAGCTTAAAGATAGCCTAATAGATTCTTTAAAAAATGTGGGTCCTGGAGATTCCAAGATGGCAATGCACAGTCCACACTATATATACGGATAACAAGAGCTAGGTAACTGTGGAAAGAGTGAGAGGACGCACCACTGATGTTGAAACAGTCACATCTGTGTTTCCCTCATGCAAGGAGGGCCCCTAGATTATAGAAACTCATGGATTCCAGACACTGGTAACCCTACTCTGCCTGCCTTACCAAGGTCAGATCCCAGCTTCCAGTGATCCAGGGCCCCAACTTCTGGCTGCCAGGTGCTTCCTGTGTACCCAAGAGAGCTCCTCCAAGGGGTTTTCCTATGAACTCCAGGGACACTTGCCCTGTTCTTGGACCTCCAGGTGCTTCCTAAGACTCTAAGAAAGTTTCTCTGAGAGGTCTTCTGAATCCCAGGGATGCTTGCCCAGGCCTCTGGCCTCCATGTATGTCTCTGAGAGAGCTTGTCCTAGAGGTCATCCTCTGAGTCCAAGAGATGCTAAGGCTAGATTTCTGGTCTTCAGGTGCTGCCCATGTCTCTGACAGAACTTCTCTGAGAGATCATCTCCTGGAGTTCCAGGGAAGTAGGTTCTGCATTTGTCCCCCAGGTGTTTACTGGTTCTCTGAGAGAACATTTCCCCAGCTCCAGTCTTCAGTCTGTAGCCCTACTAATTTTCCTGAAGTGACTCTCTAGATCTCAGGATGATACAGGATCATCCAGTCTCCAGACTAGAACTCTTTCCTGGGCACCAAATCCAGCAGACACCAGGAACAATCAGCTGACGGCAGGGACAACAAGATGGCTAAAGGCCAAACAAAGAACACAATCAACAAAAACCAGGGCAATATGTCACCACCAGAACCCAACTATCCTAATATAGAAAATCTTGACCATCCTAACCAGCTGAAACACAAAGAAATGACAAAATATCTGTGTTTAACCATCCCAGAACTCCCAGATCCAAAGAGACAATAATTTACCATAACTAACCTATGAGAGACCCCACCTAGTAGTGGATTGAAACAGATGCTGAGACACACTGTAAAACATTGGATGGAACTCTGGGAGCCTTGTAGAAGAGAGGGAGGAAGAATAGGTGTATCTGGAGGGGGCAAGATCTCCACATGAAGACCAATAGAATCCACCAATCTAGGCCACTGGGGGCTTACAGAGAATGAAACACTAACCCATCCCCCTATAAGAAAAAGAAAAGAAAAGCATATATAGATTGGACCTAGGCCCTCTACACATATATAGCTGATATGTAGCTTGGTCTTCATGTAGATCCCTTATCATGTGGAGCAGTGCGGCTGTCTCTGATATGGACTCTGTTGCCTGTTTGAGAAACACTTTATCCTAGTTACTGTGCCTTGTCAGACCTCAGTGGAAGAGGAAGCTCTTAGCCCTCATGTAACTTGATGAACTGAGGTGGGTTGATATGGGAAGGGGCCCCCTCATCTAAGGCAAAGGAGAGTAAGGAGAGGGAAAAGAGGGTGGGAAGGTGGGACAGGGTGGGAAGAGGGAGGGGACTACTATCAGGAAGTAACTTGAATAAATAAATTAATTAATAAAAAATGTGGGTCCTAGTGCTTGATAACACAGATATTACCAGACCAAGGTTGAGGCCCAAGTGTTTCCTAAACAGCTGGGCAAAACTCATGAAGGTGGTTTAGAGGCTTCCATTTAAGAAACAGTTATGAAGTTGGCATCACTTTATCTTTGTGCACTCTTCTGTCTTTGTGCGTCACAGATAATATGCTGTTTTACAAGCTGAATGTTTGTGGCAACCTGACCTCATTGTAACAGTGTGTGTTAACTTCTTATCTCTGTCACATGGGTTAATTCTCACAATATTCCAACCCTACTTATTATTGTGGGGTTTTTTGTTTTCTTTTTATAAACTGAAAAATTTTTATTATGTGAATTTCATATTATTCACGCTGTTCCTTCTCACTTCCCACCTCCCTTTAGACCCACTCTCCACCCTTGAAATCTGTCCCCAGATAAAAAAATAAAATCTCATTGTGGAAGCTGCAGTGTGTCTCAGTGTGTCTCACAATATTCCCTTTTGTCCACACATTTTGCTTGCAAATGTTTATTAAAATGATTCCTTGTGCTGGTATGAGGCCTCTGCTTTCTGGTACTTTGTCAATACTAGAACATCACTGGAACTCCTCTTGGATATGTTGCAACTGTCCTGTGTCATGGAGATCCTGTAGTTTTGGGTTGTGGAACTAGCGTCTTCTTGGACTCCAGCAGTTCATCCATGGGGTAGATGTTAGGGTGGGCCAACTCAAAAACCTAGTTCTGCACCTCCAACCCCTACTTGCAGGGACAGTTCTACAAAGGAAAGGTGCAAGGCCTGCTCTCCCCAGAGGTACAGCATGTGAAAGTGACAGCTCTCCTGCTCTTGTGACCCCATCTGGACCAGATCTCCTGTCAGCCAATGGTGGTGAAGGCAAAGGGAGGGGAGGGGATCTCTCCCTAGCCAACACCACCATAAAAGCAGACAGAAGGCAGGGCTGGCTCTCCCCTGCTCACTCTCTCAGGGATGTTTCACCCACAACCCCGATATTCAGGACCAGCTGTGGTGTGCTACCCAGGCAAGGTGCAGGGCCTGGTCTCCTGAGTGTTGCAGCATGTGAAGGGAAGGGACAGCACTCCTGCTCTTGTGACCCCTTCTGGATTAGATCTCCTGTTGGCAGATGGTGGTGAGGGCAAAAGGGAGGGGAGGGTATATTTCCCTAGCCAATACTACAACATAGCATACAGACAGTAGGGCTGCCTCTCCCACACTCACTCCCTCAGGACTGGCTCACCCACAACCCCCATATCCAGGACCAACTGTAGTGTGCTACCCAGGAAAGGTGCAGGGCCTGCCCTTTCGAGTGCTGCAGCATTTGAGGGGCAGGGAAAGCTCTCCTGCTCTTGCAATCCCATCTGGGCCAGATCTCACCACAGGGTTGAGTCTCCACAACCCCACATTCAGGGCCAGGCAGAGTTCTTCTAGTTTCTGGCTTGTTTCCTGTCCTGGGAATCCATTTGCTTGCCTGGTACTGGTCTGGTAGTCATCACAGTCTACCCCATGGCACCAATGTTGTGTTGGTATCCAGTTTGCTTCTTTTCTTCTTTTCCAGGAATGATAGGCTACTATTCATTCAGATGTTCATAGGTCAGAACACTGAATGTAGATATAGCCTCTCTCCTCTCTGCCACCTACTGATGCACATGTGACATAGCAGCCACACCTGCAATGCCTATTATTGTGTTTTTTACATTGATCTGTGATCAGTAATTCTTGATAGTATTATCCTAATTATTTTGGAGTACTGTGAACCACTTCCACACAAGATGGCAGACTTAATTTGTCAATGTTTTGTATTCTATCTTCTTTGATGACTAGTAAATTCCTCTCCTTTTCCCTCTTCTTTAGTCACTCTATTCACTCTATTGACAATATGCAAATCAGTAGCAACAATGCCTCCTAAGTGTCCAAGAGAAAGAAAGAGGCACAGAGCTCTTACTTGGAATCATTAATGAGCAGTAACTGAGCACAGTGAAGAAGGTATGTTGAATGATAAGACAGGTGGAAAACAGGCCTTTGTGACACTGAGGGTGTGAACACATGGGTGGCTGCTTGAAGGAAGTGAGAAGTGCTATTTGAGTGAACACACAAGTGGTGAGAAAGAGAAACAACTTTGTTGCTTATCTGGAGAAGGTTTCAATAGCCTGAAAAGAAGATCAAATCAGCCAAGGCCTTTTCCAGAACCAGCTTACAATTCTTCAATTATATAAAGGCAGAGAGAAGCAGATAGCTGCAGAAGTAAATCTGGCTGCTGGCAGAAGCTTCTAAAGGAAATAAGGGTGTCCACAGCAAAAAAGCAAGTACCCATGGAGACTATCTAGGAAACCCATAGAAAGCAGGGGTATACTAAACCATAGACTTCCAATGTGAATGAAGTCATCTTCAATGTGGAGCTTCCATGTGCATAGGAGATCTGTCTGAGTAGCATGGCTTTTTAGAGTTAACATGGAGGCTATTCCTCAAGTGAAGAGAGGGGCCAAGTGAGGTATCATTGTGGGTTAAAAACATCACAGCTTCACATAAATATTTATTTTTGTGGGTTGAATGAAATGGATTCTACTGTCTAACCTCCTTGCAACAGTGACCTTGAAGTTATAGAAAAACATGATCTTTTCAGACCTTCAACTGGAAGAAAAACATCATCATCAACAACAAAAAACCCCACAAAACTCTAAACAACTCAGAATAAGGATGAACAAGATGAAGATAAGCCAGAACAAAATGTTTGTATCAAATACATCTAGGTCCAAGGAATTGAGACAATGCACTGAACATCAACTCTTGGATACCTGGACTCTATTTTTCTATCTGCAATTTTGTTCAGTGTGTTTTTAAAAATTTAATTTATCTTTTATTCATTTTAACATCTCATTCACAGCACCCTCCTCTTCTCCTCCCAATCCTAGTCTCTCACTCTCTGCCCCCATTCCCTCTCTAAGAAGAAGGGGCCCTCCCCAGTATTCATGTCGCATCAGAACTAATTGTATCCTCTTCCACTGAAGCCAGTCAATGCAGCCCAGCTAGGGCAAAGTTATCTGACTGTAAGCTGCAGAGTGGGAGTCAGGGATATCTCCCACTCCATTTATTAGGTGGCCCACAAAACAATGAGACTGTCCCTCAGCTCCATGAGTGTAGGGAGCCTGGGTTCAGTCCATGCATGCTGTTTGGATGATGGTTTAATCTCTGTGAACTTCCATGGGCCTGGGTTAGTTGCCTCTGTTTGACTTGTGTAGTTCTTATCCCCTTCTGATTCCTCTGTCCTTCCCCCAACTCTTCCATAAGACTCTCAGGTCTCTATCCAATGTTTGCCTGTGGACCTCAGCATCTGTTTCCATCCTTTGCTGGGTGGAGCCTCTTAGAGTGCAGCCATGCTATTATCCTATCTGCAAGCATAGTGGAACATCATTAAAAGTGTCAGGGATTGGTTCTCTCCCATAGGTTGGGCCAGTCATTGGCTTTTTGGTTTCATGAGGTCCCATTTACTGATTATTGGTCTTAGAGCATGAGCTATTGGTGTTCTGTTCAGGAAGTTATCTCCATTACTATCCATTACTTTCTCTTCTATTAGATTTAGCATATTCAGTTTTATATTGAGGTCTTTGATCCACTTGGACTTGAGTTTTGTCAGGGTGATAAACATGCATCTATTTATTTGTATTCTTCTACATACATTCTTCCAGTTAAACCAGTACCATTTGTTGAAGATACTACCTCTTTTCTATTGTATGATTTTGGCTTCTTTGTCCAGACTCAAGTGTCCTTACATGTGTTGGTTTATTGCTGGGCTTTTGATGAGATTCCATTGATCAACCTGTCTGTTTTTATGCCAGTACCATGCAGCTTTTATTACTACTGCTTTGTAGTACAACTTGAAATTGGGCATGGTGATACCTCTAGGAGTTCTTTGGTTGTACAGGATTGTTTTAGCTATCCTGGGTTTACTTTTCCATATGAAGTTGAGAATTGTTCTTTTAAGGTCTGTAAAGAATTGTGGTGGGATTTTGATAGGAATTGCATTGAATCTGTATATAGGTTTTGGTAAGATGCCCATTTTGACTGAGTCACTAGGATATCTTATTTTTTTTTAATTAAACTTCAGTTTCAAAGCTGTATTTCAGAGCTATGCCATGGAAACATATTTCTAGGATGTTCATGATTTTTCTTTTCAGATTGATTCCTTATTTCCTGCTCCCCCCATTTCTCAAGCACTGAGGGACAATCATGTCAATGCTCACACTGAGCACCTTTTCTCTTTCCCTGTAGAATGGTTTCTTGAGATAACTGCAAGGGGGTATTCTTAGAGTGATCAGTATGATCAGTGTATGCCATACCCAAAGTTCTCCCTTTCTTTGTCACAATACTCCAAATACTGTAGACTTTTGGTCCTATTAAATTATCATAGTTTTTGGATCTTATCTGATTGATGATGGCCAATGATACCTGTGTCAGCCATTATGACTGAAGATATAAACAGAGTGTCTGAATTATGTTTTTCAAATAATGTCTTGATTGGAGATTTCTATATAAAGCCCATTTTGATGAGGAAGGACAGGCTAACAGTGTAGAATCAAAGTATAGCTTGCTTTTTAATTCCATATTCATCACTTTTCCCTCTTGGCTTCTGCTTCTTTACTTAGAAAAAGCAGAGGTGGAATTATGTATTCTTTAAGACCTGTTCCAATGTTAATACTCAATAATTTGGTACCACTACTAATGTGGTTCTGTATTTATATAAGAGAATTTCTCTTATAATGGATCTGTAAGAATGAGTCCATAAAAATAGCTTTAGTCACAGCACAAAAATGTCCAGGAATGTTTGTTTTATGTAAAAGCTAGAGTTTATTTTTACCTAACACACTTCAACATAATCTATTTTAATGCTCATTTTTTTATTTTTCTTCTTTTACAGTCAAAATTTTGATGATCTGGTTATATTATCCTTTTCTCTAAGTTGAAATAATCTTCCTCTGGAGGAACAATTAAGAACAATTAAGGTGCTAAGACTCAGAAAGCTGAGGAAATTTGCAAGTCTCAGGAAACCCAAAAACTTACAGGACTTGGGAATCTCAGAAAGTTTATAAATTACCAAGGCTTTTACAAGAGCAAAGATGCAGAGACAGAGGAGGCTTTTCAGTGAAACTGATCACAGGCTGGTCAGAAGCTTAAGGGATGTAGTTTTCATGAGTCATTACCCACTCTGGCATGGGGATTTTAATGATACAGCTTCCTGTGAGTTGCCCATTCTCCTGTAACTATCAAGGATACAAATTAATTCTTCAGGTTTGACTTGGTTACAATCATTTCATTGTCTTTCATTAGTCACTGTATGGGCTGAAGAGATATTTGATATGTAACATCAGCCAAGTCAATAATGCCCATTTAGATACACTCTTACGGAAGTGAATTAGCTGGGCACCCTTTATTTCATCTTGAACTTGGCCCTAACACTTAAGGAATATGTTTTGTCTACTGATTTCTGCCTTAGTATATTGCAGTAGGTTTTGTGTATGTGTGTGCGCGCGCACAAGCACGTGTGTATGTGTGTGTGTGTGTGTGTGTGTGTGTGTGTGTGTGTGTGGAGTGATGCAGATTTTGTTTATTTTGTTACAAATATCAGTCTATCAGGGTTCACTAAAACCGTAATTTTGGGATGTGTGATGATTTCCTTGACTAAGACACAGTGCACCAAGACTGTTCAAATATCATGCTGAATATGTCTATGAATGACGAGTAAAGTTAGCCTGTCTATCTGTGGCTTCTCTATTGTGGGTCTCACTGAATCACTGGAGGATGCAGTGTTGTTCTTCAGTACCCTGTAACTGGACCTGACCTGCAGCAGTCATGATTCCCAAACTCCAAGCTGAAGGTCACCTTTCAGTGCTGGGTGTGAGGACTGTGCAGCCATGTTAGCAAGTTGCCTAAAATATGTCCCTCTTCTTCCTTCTCTTCCCTCAACCCATGTCCAATTATTTTCTTTTCTTTGGTGTATCCTGAGTAGATAAAATGCTACAACTTTTTTGGAGAATTTGTGGAGAGGACACAGCAGTCAAGAGTAGAGATGGGTGAATGTGGAGCAGCCAGGATAACACAATGTGGAAATAAAGTTCTGGTTCAGGAAAGAAATTAGCCCCCTGTCACTGGACAGTGAAGCCTAAGCAAGTCCATCTGTGTGACTGCCTGTGTTCTAACTCATATTTTGTTTAGCTTCAGGTAAGTGAACAACTAGCAGTCTTCATGAGTGCACATTCACATTAACACGCAGTGTAGTCATCGGTAACACAGGTTGTTTCTAGATGTCACTTTTGTTAATAGATCCATTCTGTAATGAAATGAAAACTTGCTGCTGTGAGCTAGTTGGCAGTGTGCCTAGAAAAAACCATTTTAAATATCTTCTTTGTCATGTCTTTGCACTGCTGCCAATCTAGACTACATACTGAGAAAGTCATCCCTCATTTCTTTATGAAATATCTTGTCAGTTTTGCAAGTCATGGTCTTGAAACTAAAGTCCTAAATCAGTTGTCTAGGTTAGCTTTTTGTTTTTCTAGTTTATTTAAAGGGTTTTTTTTTTAAAACAGGCATTGATCTATGGGCAAAGCAACAAGTCATTAGGAAACAGACTAATACTAGGTCCATTTAGCAGCATAATAGTAGCAGGTTCCCTTTGAGGATCTATGTTCTGTCTAGTCACAGGTTCTGGACTCAATTGTGTTGCCATGTATGAGTTTTATTTTGTTGAACATAACTTAAATCCAAACAGAAAGTGGTTGGTTGCTCCCATGGTATTCCTGCCACAACTGCACCAGTGTGGTGTATATTGTCAGGACAGTTGTTGAAGCTCACAGTAACAGGGCTCCCAGCTAGGAAAGACTGATGCTTGTTCTCCTCTGGTAGTGTGCATAGAAATATTCAGAACTAAGAAAGCTAGTCAGTATCCAGTATAAAGGAACCTGGTGAAGGCTTGCTTTTAAGGCCAGAGAACTTCAGAGATTATATATGTTTTTGACCTAAATTTTTTTTAATGTTTATTTATTACTTCAGGCTACATCTCCATCACAGTACCCTCTTTTCACACCTCCCAGTCCCGTCGTCCTCACACCCTCTACACCCTGTCCCTTCCAACCCACTCCTCCAGAGTGGAGTGTCCCTACATATCAGTCCCCTGCCTCAGTTCAGCAGTTGACCTAAAATCTTAAACACAGTCAAAAGAGTGTCTGTGCTATTTATGACCTGGGTCAAGTAAGTGCCTCTGGAGATAATCACATCTGCAAGAGCCCATTCTCAGTAAAGGCAAGAAACTGTATCATTTGCATCATCTCAGGTATTTTAAGTAATACAGAGATAATTTAAAGTACTCATGGGATGTGGGTAATGCAGGTTTCTTTATCAACACTGCATCCTTTAGGAAAATCAGCCCACACCTATATCAACACATGCTATTGGGGTCCTAAATAATCTAATTTTGCCTAGTTACCATAACAATTTGAAACTTATATAAACACAATATCTTTAAGATCCTCATGCTGTACAATAAAACGGAAGAAGGACTTGGAGAGAGAACCATTCTTCTTTCAGGGTGTGGCCAATGATATGTTTCCCATGCTTCAAGTGGATGGTCCCACACCCGTAAGCATATGGAGAGCTCTAAAAACACTTAGTGGGTCTTAGCTATGGTTTCCATTTATGTGATAAAACACCATGGCTAAAAGCAATCTGGGGAGGAAAGAGTTTGTTTTGGCTTAGAGTTCCATAGCAGAGTCCATCACTGAGATAAGTCATGGCAGGTCCTCAAACAGGACAGCAACCTGGAGGCAGGAGCTGATGCACAGGCCATGGAAGAGGGCTGCTTATTGACTTGCTCTCCTTGACTTCCTCAGCCTGCTTTCTCATACCATCCAAGACTACCCAACAGGGGAAACAGTGTCCTCTGTGGATTAGGTTCTTCCACATCATTAATCAAGAAAATGCACTACAGGTTTCCTACACGCCAGTGTAATAGGGGCATTTTCTCAATTTAGGTTTCCTTTTCCCAAAGGACTCCAGCTTATGTGAAGTGGACAAAACACTATTGCACAAGGATTAACAGCAAACAAACAAACAAACAAATAAATAAATAATTGGACTTTGGAGGAGGGTGGCATGTTGGAGAGAGACTTGGGGGTAACTGGAGGTGGATATGACCATGTTTCATTGTATATATGTATAAAATTCTCAAGAAGAAAAAATATTTTAAATATAAAATAAAATAGCAAAACAAATCCAATAATGTATGCATCATGTACATATTTGGATCACATACATTACTGGACTATTATTTAGGAAAATATAGCATCCTATATATAGATAGTTAAGAAAGATGGTATTGTGTGGAAAGCTGCATATTTTACTTTATGAGAACAGTGTGTTTCTCAGCCTGGGGAGGAGATGACCTTTCATGAAGAGATAGCATTGTGAGTCATTGTGATACAGACTTAACAATTCTAGAGTTATTATTAATAAATGATATACTGCTTGATCGCACACAGCAGGCTCAGCATCCCAGGGGAGGAAACTGTACTTTTGGGTGTTTTGAAACAGCACTTTGAGGGGGAGATCACGGAGTTTGCTGCAGACAAACAAACATTTGAATTCTTTAGGCAAGTATATGTGGCCTCTCTAAGCTCTCAAATCATCTATACATGGATTATATTAAAATATTTCTAAAGTACGATGGGAAATAAGAAAACATAGTTGTATGTAGGTGTTTACAGACATATTTTTCTTACACCATATCCTTGACTCTTGGATTCCTTGCTTTTAGTATGTGGTGTTCACTAGCTTGCTAGGTTTTGTAAAAATTAAACAAGGTGTTTGATCAAAGGGCTGAGGATGACTGCCCAGGGCTGGAGGGATCCCATGAATTCAATTCATTTCCCCACCTCCATGGCAGTTTTGGACTGTGCAAAGCTTAGGCAATCGAAACCATGTTTGCAGCCGAGCTCTGAGCCCTCTCTGGATGCTGGGTATGTGGAAATGAACAGAGACTGATTCCCAGTCCCTAAGCTATTATGCAATGGCAAGGGGACTGTCTGCAAATGGGACTTTTATGCAGAAGCATGGTAAGGAGCATCCCTAGCCTCCCAGTTGCCTAGAGGTACAAGGAGTCCCTGAACTGGTCTCTGGATGCTTGGATGCCCAGGCCACCATTGTGAGCGTATCCTTGCACTTCATACCTTCAGCAGTTCTTCCTAAGGATATGACCTATGATTTTTTTTTTTGTTCTGGCATCCTTCCCACCAAACTTTTTCCAAAGCATATTGTTAAGCACTAAATTGTGTGTTTTACCCGATTTTCTATTTGCATTTCTACAGTCTTTTCTGTTTTCTCCATGGAATTTTGAGCAATATATGTCTTCAAATGATCATTTTAGGTTATTTAGGTCGGCGGATGGGAGAGCAGAAAATGAAATGAGCCACTGGAACCATCACTGAAAAGCTCAAGATGAATTGCCCATTTCATCACACTATTTTGAACAAAACAAAGTGAAATTCTTTTTTTTTTTTTTTTGGTTTTTCGAGACAGGGTTTCTCTGTGTAGCCCTGGCTGTCCTGGACTCACTTTGTAGACCAGGCTGGCCTCGAACTCACAGAGATCCACCTGCCTCTGCCTCCCGAGTGCTGGGATTAAAGGCGTGCGCCACCACCGCCCGGCTTAAAAGCTCTTTTTTTTTTTTTTGGTTTTTCGAGACAGGATTTCTCTGAATATCTCTAGCTGTCCTGGACTCGCTTTGTAGACCAGGCTGGCCTCGAACTCACAAAGATCAGCCTGCCTCTGCCTCCCAAGTGCTGGGATTAAAGGCGTGCGCCACCACCGCCCGGCAACAAAGTGAAATTCTAAGTACAGCAATGAGAAGGGACAGTTTGGATTGCACATATTCTTGGACATGTGTGCTTGAGAACTGTGGTGAGAATGGGGTTGGGTGAGGGGTACCTCTGCTGGCAGAATCTTGATAGCCATTACGGCAGTGGGGAAACCACTTTGCTTCACAGTCTATGCTCTGAGTTTCTGGTCTTTGCATACACAGAAACAACCAATGGCACATTGGAAGCACATAAGGTCTTCATGATAAGACACACATGGACTTTTGGCTGTTTCATTTCCTAAATGATATAGCATGACAATGATTTGCATATCATTTGCATCATATTAGGCATTTTAAGGCATATGGAAATAATTTAAGGTATTTAAAAGGTGGTTATGCATGCAGGTTTTATATCAACACTGCTTCACTTTATCCACTGTACATGAGTGGATAAAATGTACTAGGATTTGTTCATCTTCAGTGTGTTGGAGCCAATACTTCATGGCACCAAGAAACCATCCATCTTCCTCTTTCAGCTTGTTTACTATCTTAAGTTATATGTTATGCTGTTTCAACTTCTTCCTGGAGGACCAACAGTTATTCTATGGGCTAGTCACTTTGAAACATTTCTTTGTACACACACACACACACACACACACACACACACACACACACGCTTTACATTTAATGAAAAAAAATTAATAAGAAAACATTACAAAAAAGCAGGCAAGAGAATTCATTGAAAGTCTGTGGGGTGCATGAAGGAATCAGAAATAAAGTGCTATAAAAATAATATGCTATTATGTTAAGATCTCAGTTAACTTTTCAGATGAGATTAGAAAATAGATTCTCTTAATTTTATGGAAGTCATTTAATTATGTTGCTCCCCAAATGCCTTTAAAAGAGCAAAGGCTTCGTGAGTTAGGCTGCTTTATTACAAAATTCCAACAGGAAGTATATTTGTTCTTTTTACCATTCCTGTAACCAGACCTGGAGGGATCTGAGGAAGGTGGACTATGAGTGGGTTATGGCTGAACTGAGATCAACTTTGCATCAAGTAAAGCAGTCTATATATAAGGGCTGCTTTTCCAACAGGAGGACGGGATTTTATACAGAAGTTACTGTTGTGAAAAAATTTAATCTAAAGCAGCACACACACAAGATTTCTGGGCTGCTTTTGTACCATTTTTCTTTTATTGTTATACAAATTGTATTTACTAAGACAACTTTCACCATCTCTGTCCTTTACAAGTTAATTGTCTATCACTTCTAGCTTAGATTTCTATTTCCACTTTCCTGGGAGTTTACATGTTTCTCTCTCTCTCTCTCTCTCTCTCTCTCTCTCTCTCTGTGTGTGTGTGTGTGTGTGTGTGTGTGTGTGTGTGTGTGAATTATTTTGGTGACTAATGGTACATGAATAAGTGGAGGTATCTCATGACAGAGCTCGATCATGGGAATGTTAGTTAAGGTCTATGGCATCTGAGAGTTCCTTAGAACTCAGAATTTAAGCATCATACATTTTTTTTCATTGCATTAATTCAGGAGAAGCCTGTATGTGAGTTTGATAAATATGCTGAAGGATTTCTCTCCACTGTTAATTGATATCCCTTTCCAAAACTGTCTCATCTCCAACTCCACAGCTATAAGAGACAGATTTTTATTTCCTTTTGGATAGTATACTCTTCTGGGGGAACTCTAAAGTCTTATCTTGCAGAGAATTGGGACTGCAACAGCTGGGGATATCTTGAGGAGCTATGCTCACCAGAGCCAGTGGAGGTGGGGGGTGTCCTGCAAACTCCTTCACAGGGTCCTTGTTGGCTCAATATATTTGTGCTTCTCTTTGACACATTCCAACAGCTCATGATTTCTGGGCAAAGCTTCTATATGTTGAGACCCGATACCCTATCTTTGAAAGGTTTTCTTTGCCCATGGTCACCAGCGCTTTCTTGTTATCTTAAGGGTTCTTAAGGATCCACTTGGTTTCAGCTGCTGAAGTAGCACCAATGCTAAGCACAGTCTCAAGAAGAATTAAAATATTTGCATGTTTTTAAGCTGACTACAGTAAGCCACCAGTGGCGATGGGTATGCTGTTATCGCAGAAACCACAGCAGAATGTGTGTTCCTACATGAGATGTGCTGATTAATACATCGCACAATTAGCTCCAGATCTTACAGCTGTGTTAGTTGCTGAGCAGTCAGAGCTTAGGGCTCCGTAATTATGTGCACTGGAGTGCTGAAGTGGGAACTGGGCTTGGAGTTGGTTGGCTTACATCGAGGATGCTTATTTAATCCTCTTGAATTAGACTTGGGTGCCAAAAATGATGTTAGCTAGATCTCTGCAGCAGTATGTCTCCAAGGCAGGGTTCTCCTGCAGTACTGAGGAAAAAAAAAATGATGCCTCTAAAAACTGGAATCATGCCCAGCTATCTGTGGGAAAAGATAATTTTCTTGCTCATTTGTGAGACACACTGGACATTTTGAGCATTTCCCAGCTGATCTCCTAATTAACCTCTGTACCATAAATAACACAACTCCACAGCTACAGTCAGATATACTCAGGTTTACTCTTAGGATTGACCGTCCCCATGGAGCAGCAATCCCAGGTAATTCTAATGCAAGGAAGAAATGGTATCAAGGAAAATCTTTGATTTGAGAGTGCAAAACTGACCACACAGTGTAAATATTTCTTCCACCAGCTGGATCACTTCTGAGGGCTAGATGAAGTCTGCCTGTTTAAGCACTGAAGTTAACTATGGGAAGGCACATTGTGAGGTGGTAAGTGTGGCAATATTTTCCCCCAGGCATCATTTTTCTCTCCCTCACACTTGACAATTTGTGAAATGCATGGAGTCAAATTGATAGGATATTGTCTAGATAGGGTGGCTATTACAAGAGCTCTCTGTCTCTCTCTCTCTCTCTCTCTCTCTCTCTCTCTCTCTCTCTCTCTCTCCACACACACACACACACACACACACACACACACACACACACACACACCCTCAAAAGTCAATATTTAAACCATACAGATGACACAACTGGGATGAGTTTTAGCTGATAGAACTTCATCTTACTTATATTTACTCTTTCACCAAATCAAGCACATAGACCCTTTCCCTGCCTTTCTTCTACTACTCTCTCCCCTGACATATGTTTGATGGTTAGCAGTCATTAACTTTAGATTTCAAATTAGCTAAAATTATGTTCACAGATAATTTTCCTAAACACTCACATTGTGTGATAGCATCCACACTGCATTGCTCACAAGGTAGATAGTTGTAAAGCTTCTCTGCCTCCTACCCGCTTTTTCCTCTTGCTCACAGTCCTACAGCTACGGATATCCTCTTTGTCCTCTAATTCACCACGTTTCCATTTTGATAATGACTTTGTTTCACATTAATACTGAATCTTACAGTCTCACAGGGGGCATTTCTATCACATTAAACAGAACTGTGTTCTTTTCATGCAGCCAGGTGGTGTAGCATTGCTTTTGCTTCATGTTCCAATGTTAACCACACACTTGCAGGAAGATGATTTGTAGATGGGTTATCTGGTAGTGTTTTGTATTTAGTTGAGACTTCTTTTTGTTCCTCTTGCATAAAAGAACATGGTACACACATAGGCTGTGCAATTTCAAGTCAGTCCTGGACACACGTGGAAATGGGCAGTACTAAATGGACTTATAGACTATGTGTGTCTGTCTGTCTGTTCATCCATCTGTCTGTCTGTGTATCTGTCTTTCTGTGTGTAACAATGGTAATTTTAAAAAGGGGGTTGTAAATTTTGGAGGAATAAATAGGGAAGCCAGGATGAGGTAGAGAGAGTAAGAGAGTAGGGATAGGAGGAGTGATATAGATGCAGTGTTCATGTATGAATACCCAGGATTCAATATGTTCAGTGATTAAACTCTTTGAGCCTAATAACCACTGCCATTGCTGGCACTCTATTTTTTGCTAAAGTCACCAGGTACATCCCCTAGTCACTATGCTTTTGCTTGGACACAGAATCATTTACATGGGCTCATAGTGGAGGCCCTGTGGTCCTGTGTGGGCATAGAGGTCACATATCACCTTGATGATCATCTCACAGGAGAAGTTTGTGCACATTTACACACTGGTTCACCTTGGATAGATCCCTTCACTGGCTTTAGAAGTCTAGAAATGCTCAACATCCTTAATCATCAGAGAAATGCAACTCAAGACGACTCTGAAATTCCATCTCACACCTGTCAGAATGGCTAAGATCAAAAGCTCAAATGACAGCACATGCTGGCGAGGGTATGCAGAAAGAGGATCCCTCCTCCATTGCTGGTGGGAGTACAGGCTTGTGCAACCACTATGGAGGTCAGTCTGGCGATATCTTAGAAAACTTGAATAGCTTTGCCTTGGGACCCAGCCATACCACTCCTGGGTATACATCCAAATGATTCCTCACCAAACCACAAGGGCATCTCCTTATCTATGTTCATAGCAGCCTTATTTGTAATAGCTAGAAACTGGAAACAACCCAGATGTCCCACAACCAAAGAATGGTTTAAAATACTGTGGTACATCTACACAATGGAATACTACTCAGCCATCAGAAACAATGAAATTATGCAATTTGCAGACAAATGGATGTAATTAGAGAAGCTCATCCTGAGTGAGCTAACCCAGACTCAGAAGGATACACATGGCATCTATTCACTTACAGTAGGATTTTAGCTATGTAGTACAGGATATCTATACTACAACCATCGCACCAAAGGGAACATGGACATAGACTTTTTGTTTGTTTGTTTGTTTTGTTTTTTAGTTTTCTCTCCCTGGCAATTTTCACTGGTGGTACTGCCTTGTAGGCCCCCAGTGTATGAGGAGGCTCTTGGCTCTCATATGACATCTGAACTGGGGCGAGGGACTGTTATGTAAGGACACTCCACTCCAGAGGAGTGGGATGGAAGGGTTAGAGGGTAGAGGGTGGGAGGGCAGGGTTGGGAAGCGGGGAAAGAGGACAATATGATGGAAATGAAACCTGAAGCAACAAATAAATAAATTTATTTATTAAAAAACTCAAATGACAGCACATGCTGGTGAGGTTGTGGAGAAAGGGGAACACTCCTTCATTTCTGGTAGGAGTGCAGGCTTGTGCAACCACTATGGAGGTCAGTCTGGAGATATCCTAGAAAACTTGGAAAAGCTCTGCCTTGAGACCTACCCATACCACTCATGGGTACACATCCAGAATATTCCTCACCAAACCACAAGGACATCTCCTCAACTGTGTTCATAGCAGCCTTATTTGTAATAGCTAGAAACTGGAAACAACCCAGATGTCCTTAACTGAAGAATGGATTTAAAAAAACTGTGGTATATTTGCACAATGGAATACTACTCAGTTATCAGAAACAAGGAAATCATGCAATTTGCTGCCAAATAAATGGAATTAGAAAAGCTCATTTTTTTGAGTGAGCTAACCCAGATCCAGAAAGATGCACATGGCATATATTCACTTACAATTGGATTTTTGACATAAGATACAGGATACTATCCTACAACCAATAGCCTGAAAGGAACAGGAACATGGACTTTGTAACCTGTTAGTGGGACACTTTGTCCTAGGGGTGCTGCCATATAGGCCCCCAGTGCAAGAGGAAGCTCTTATCCCTCACATGACTGAGGAACTGTGGTGGTCTGAGATGTGGGGGCACCCCACACTGGAGAAGTAGGATAGATGAGAGAGGGGTTAGAAAGTGGGAGGGTGGGACCAAGAAGAGTTGAGGAAGGGGGGTGTGATGGAAATCTGACCTGCAGTAATAAATAAACGTAAAATAAAGTCTAAGCTTAAAATAATGTTCCAGAGATCTCTGAAAGATTTAAACTAACCTTTATCTGCAATATTCTAACATTCATAAATATTCAGCCAGTGAAAGTGTTTTAACTTTATATCCCCACTGTGACATATTACATTTGCAGTCCATACATTCTACAGTTTTCTAAGTTCTGGGAACTTTCTGTTTTTCATTCATACTCTCTGCTCTTTTTGGAAAATGCTTTAATGAAAACATCGAATTCTTTGTTTTTTTTCAATCATTCTATATTTTCATTGTTTTTATTCTATGAATTTGTAATTTGTAGGCTTAAGTTCAATTTTTCTGTTTTGCTAATTGGTTTTTCATTTGCTTCGTAAGTCTTTCTTGCTCTCTATTTCCTTTTCATAACCATGCATTTTATTAGTATATGCCCATTGTTCATAATAATGAGTTTCATTATGACGTCTTCATACGTGTCTATCACTTACTTCGATCTCTTCCACACCCACTATCCTCTGCCACACCCCATTAACTGCTCTCTTTCCTCTTCTCCAATAGGTTCTACTCTGCATCAAACTCTTATTTTTAAAGACTAGATTATACCTTTTGTTTTTTAAAGATTCCACATTTTACAGAACTTTCAATATTTGTCTTTCTGGGCTTGGTGTAGTTTGCTTTGCAAGATGATGGCTGACCTCAGATTGAAACTATTTTCCATCAAACAGCATGATTTTATCTTTCTTTATGGCTGATTGACAGCTGGTTGTGTATCCAGACACAATTTTCTTTAGACTCATCTGTTGAATCTGTAATTTGGCACTGTGCACAATGTCACAGAAACATGGCTGTACACATGTATTTATTCCACTCTGACTTGAAGCCATCCAAATAGTAACCTAGGATAAGAATAGCTGAGTTGTATAGCAGTTCCAAATCTAGTTTTTTTGAGGAACATAGGAACATGAGGAACATATGTTTCCATAGTGGCTGTCCTGAGCTATGATTGTTCAGTTTCCATTCTCTTTGACAGAAATCTGGCTTCCTCAGCACCATTTGTTGAAGACTAACCATTCCATCAGTCTATGGTTGGGGCATCTTTGTTGAGAATCATGTGGTACAGCAGTGTAGGTAACTTTCTGTATCCTTGATTCTGTTCTAGTTGTGTTAATGTCATTGTTTCTGTTGCTAAGCATCTAGTAAAGTTTGAGATCAGGGACTATAATACACCCAGCATTATTCGTTTTTGTTCAAGATTATTTTTGGCCATTTGTTCAAGGTCTTTCTTTTTCATGTCCATATGAACATGAGTTAAAAACAGCACCTTTCTGTCAATTTTTGTAATATGATATATTAATAAACTAAATTTTATATGTGTAAGATGTAATGCATTGGTCCACTACAGAGGTGGTATATTATATTACCCATAAGTCCCAGTATCTAACAGGAAGAAGGTCTGTTATAGTCAGCAAATGCTGGCTCTCTGGCAAGATCAGCTAATATAATCCAGATAAAATGGCTAAGACATTAGCAGGATGCATCATAGGAGCTGAGTATTAGCATTTGTGTTAACTTCTAGCTATCACTGCACTCCAGAAACATCATTATCCATGCCTCTCACAAACATCCATGATGTTGAATAATGGCCACACACATATGTGCCTCTGTGTTAGCCCCTGTTCATTATCTAGGTACTGATCCATTAACTGTAGATCATATGTTTATCATATTCAAGGTGATGTTCTCTAAGAGTGGCCTGTAGCAAAGACCAAGGAAGACGTGAATATGAACATACAGGCATCATCACCCTTTCACCAGAAAGCCTCATCTTGCATAGCTTGAGTATTCCCTCACATGGTCTTTGCCTCCTTTCTAGTAACTCCCCACTGTGTGGCCCTTCATTGAAGGGTGCTCTCCAGTACAGGGTGATCTGCCTGGAGTGTTGTTGATGAAAGAGAAGGGGCTTATGCTTACTGCCATGAGACACAGAAGGGATGTGATCTGTGTGTTCATACGTGTGAGGGCTTTGCGCTGGGTAAGAAGAGGCTGCACATGGAGGAAAAAGAGGCATTAATATCATCCATTCCTTATTATTCCCAAAATTAGAAGTGCTAAGGTTGTGAGTTCACCATGCAGTAGTGAGGAGCACCATAAACTTTGAATCTGAAAGTGTACAGTGGTCAGATCATAGTCTAAGGACACATCATGAAGGTATAAAAGTAGGATTTCCTGTTAGGGATATGATCTCATACAGGAGGCTCCTCTCTGTAAATAGTGAATTGCAAGAGGGGTCACATGCATTCCTGTTCAGCTTCAGTGTCAAAGGGGGATGGGACTTCACTGCAGGATCAGGAAAACATTTATTCATTCATTTAATGGTGGTGTTGAACTCAGGGCCTCACACACACTGCACAAATGCTGTATCACCAAGTCATACCTCAAGCCCAGGAAAGCATTTCTGAAATGTGACTTTGAAGGAAGGATTAGTTATTCCTTGACAGGTGCTCCAAGGTATTTGATGATGAGCCCATCTGATGCTAAGTGTTAGTATCACCACTTAGTAACGGATGAAGCAAGGAACCTAGTAACATAGCACTCAAGGTCACATCACTGAAGGAGAACAGTCAGCATGAGGGTTCTGGAAACAATCCTGGATCCTCTACAAGAGCAGAAAATTTCCTTAACCATTAAACCATCTCTATAGCCCCCAACTGGTAAAAGTTGTGTTCCAAATCAAATGTTTTCCCATCCTTAACTGATCTAAAATATCTGGCTGTGGTTACAAAGGGTGTTGCATCATGACTTAGAAAAATATTAATGGTAACAAAGGATAAATAGCATGCTTCATGACCTATCACTCCTGTTTACTTAACAGATGTTTCATACTACACAGATGAATGGAAAATTATTTCATAATAAATATGAAAAGGTTGAGGTTTTGATTTTAACAGTCATGTACTCGTTTTTGATGACTGATACAGTGGCTCCAACTAGGAAAATCTTTTTCCTTCATTTCCAGACCCAAAGCCAGTGCAGCTTAGGTGCAGTAGGTACCTCCTTCCCACTACCAGCCTCCCAAACTCATCTTGGGTACGCTCTTCATTGCCATATTTAGTTAAAAAAAAATGAGGCTCACTACTTATCCAACAGCCTTAACTCTCTTGGATGGATTTAGTCCCTCTCCAACACTTTCTGAATTATGTACTTGCCAACTGTATGTGAGACAATGCTGCATAGTGTCCAGGATAATAATTACAGGACCAACAGGAGCGGCAGCTTGATAATAGATAGCAATTCTCAAAATCACTATCCTCTATGGCATCCCTGTCCTAAGAAGGGAAAAAACCAAGTTGTATTTTGCTGTTGAGGAAATCCAACCCAGGGGAATTGAGAATCATGTTGAGTTATTGAAAAGATGTGGAATCAGATGCCTGGCCCTGGTTTAAACTCCAAAGCATGCACTGCTAATATGTACTCACGATGCACTGACAGGGATGAGAAGCTCTGTGGATAGGCTGGGTTGTCTCACTGTTATTTTATTTCCATAGAAATTAATCTTTAATTTGCTCATCTCAAAAATGAGCACTGCTTGACTGTGGTTAAGGCCAATGCCAGATTTACTAATATGTATCCTTTCACTTAGTCTTGACTCCATTGCATTAGCATTGAGCTGGTATTGATCAAGGGATGAAGAGCCCAAGAGTATGCAGAAAATCTTATTAATTCCTCAGAGGTGTCATGAAGCATTTTTTCTCCAAAAGATAAGATCTTGTATTGTGCATCAACATTAGAAATGTGTTCTGTGTGACTGTAATGGGCTCTCTTCATGTATAACATAAAACCTCAAGTCACATATTTATAGTTGAGGGGAGCTTGGTTATTTCTTTAAACTTGGGCATTGGGTCAGTACATTAGGGTCAGTATAATCACTGAGAAACATACAGTATCTCTGACATCATCTGTCACTAAGGCATCAGAATAAAGGGGAAATAGAATGACGTTTACTCAGAAAATACAGAACCATAATATCCTAACATTTTAATGGAAGAATCAGACTCATATTGACGTTCTCACAGGTGGATATGTGTTCACTTGGAATCATGCTGGCCTAGGGGCTTGAAATACATGTTAAGGGAGACAAAAGGATATATTACTTTTCCACCACACTGCTCTCCAAACTAAAAGAAGGAGAAACCAAGCATCCTTTCTCACCACACTTTCGAGGGACACAGTGGTTCTTATAAGACTTCCTTTTCCTCCTCAACATTCTAATAGGACTAAGCACACCAGAAAATGGCTCTAAAAGCCAGCTGCAACAAGCTTTCCCTATGCACCCTGGGAGGCAGAATTCTTCTTTCAGGGCACCAAATAGCAGAAATGGACAATGTTCATCACTGTCGATGAGGCTGAAGGGTTGGCCACAAAGCTGTGGTCAACAGGACTGTGGAACTAACAAGGACTTCTCGAAAAGGTTGTCAAAGGAAAAGACCTCATGTGAGTGCCCAGGAGGCACCATGCCAGCCTACACTGGGAAGGGAACAGAGCACTTACACGGCACCAACACAGCACAGCAGAGCAACAGTGCTCAAGGCCCTAGTGTTAGTCTGGAAGAGTCCATCTTCTAATGAACATTGGCCTGGAGCACCCATGGTTAGTCTATCAGGTGTTGAAGTTTATGATTTGCCTGTACAGCATCTACTGTTCTCACGCCCTCTAAAAAATTCTTGCTTCTGATCACATTTTGTTTACATATGTGGGTATATGAATAATTCTGTTCACATGTGCAGGCCTATTTGTGTGTATGGTGCAGATGAACATGTGTGGCATGCATGTGAAGGTGTTTCCCTATACTGAGGAAGGAATTCTCACTGACATAGAACTCATCACATCTGCTAGTTGGGTTAACAGTCTTGCTGCTATAGTCCCCTGTATCCTGCTACACACTGGGAATATATATAGTCTGCCATGCTTGCTCATATTTTTATGGAACTATTGTGAAACTGAACTATGATTCTCACCCTTAAACAGCAAATATTTTATCTACTATGTCTTTCTCCAGCCCTTGTTTACACATTTAAAAATATATTCACATCAGAGGACTTCTAGGCTGTCACTATTTTCTACTGGTTTTTATTCAAAGCTTTATTGTAGATTTAGATATTTGGGGTGTGTTGATGTGTCAGAGGGTGAGCATTTGATATTTTCAGGGTGAGCTTTCCTCTTCCAGTGGACTTTTCTTCCTGACTTGCTTCCTCCATCTTTGATACCTAAGCCTTATGCAGTAAGAACAGCAGAGGGGGATGATCCATCAGGCATGGCTTATCTGTCCTCTGTTTCTACCCCAAGCCTGATTCTATGGGATTTGGGAGAGCTGGGTTTACATTACAAATGGTAGTCAATCCATAGCAAAGAGTGTGTGGTTATGAAATACTTTAAATCCTGAGATTGAAAGAGAATTACTATTTGCATCCAATTTTCATCTCTCATTTATCTCTATCTATCTATCTATCTATCTATCTATCTATCTATCTATCTATCATCTGCTGTCTGCTATCTACCCATCCACCCATTTGTCTACACATATCTTAAAAATCAATCAAGAGAAGCTTGTACCATGAATTAGAAGAGAGCACAATTCAAATTATATTGTCAAAACCATATCAGAAATACTTGTAGAAAAGACAGTGAATGTATGGATTGGCAAAATATTTGCATACCATACATGATAAAAGAAGTTATTAAAAATATGTAAGGAAGTGTATTAGCTGGTTTGTGTGTCAATTTGACAAAAGCTAGAGTCATCAGAGAGGAAGGAGCCTCCATGAGATCCAGCTGTAAGACATTTTCTCAATTTGTGATAAACAGGGGAGGGTCCAGCCCATGGTGGGTGGTACCACCCCTGGACTGGTGGTCCTGAGTTCTATTAGAAATCAGACTGAACAAACCATTGGGAAGCATGCCAGTAACCAGCACACCTCCATTGCCTCTGCATCAGCTGCTGCCTCTAGGATCCTGCCCCTTTTGAGTTCCTGTCCTGACTTTCTTCAACAATGAATAGTACTGTGGAAGTATAAACCAAATAAACTGTTTCCTCCCCAACTTGCTTTTGATCATGGTGTTTTGTCACAGCAATAGAAATCCTAACTAAGATAGGAAATCATATAAGCCAATGAGGATCAAGAAACTAATGCTAATGTCAAAACATAGATGGCTTAAATAGACATTTTCAAAGGCATACACAAATGGCCACCAGCTATATAGAAAAATGTTCAACAAAACAATCTGGGGGGAACTTCAAATTAAAATCACAAGGCTATATTGCTCCACAGCTGTCTTAATAATTATCTTCAGAATGACAAGATTTACCAAGTGTTGGTGACAATGTGTATAAAAGGGAACCCTAACACATGGGTAAAATGTAAATGACTTTATTATTATGGAAACAGTATGGAAATTCCTCAAATACTGAAAAAGAAGCTGCCAGATAATTGAGGCATCCAATGAGTTTCTTGACGTAAGGAAATAAATTAATGTGAGCAACTGATATTCACATGCCATTGTTGCTTGCACCACATCATGGACTTGGCCCAAGTGCCCATGGCAGATGTGGGGTACTCATGATGGAACTGTGGGGTACTCATGGTGGAACATGAGTACTGTGGGGTACTCATGATGGAACATGAGTGAAGCTCAGAAAGAAATAATTTATTTTACAACAGCATGTGTTGGTCCGAAAGACACTGTCAAGGGAAATAAGGCACACTGAAAGATAAAAAGTGGACCTCTCAGGTCTCTGAGGCGGTTGAAGAATAGATAGCTAGAGTCTCATAGTTAAATTTTGAGTTGT
>CAJQZJ010011617.1:5472323-5546358 GCA_907164525.1 Lophiomys imhausi
ACACACACACACACACACACACACACACACACACACACACACACACACACGAGTCTCTGGGGGCCATATTTATTCAAACCAGCACACATGGTATGTTGGTGTTCATGCATATAGAGTGAAATAAGGTGAAATGTATGCAAATCTGTACATATAGTCAACATCTATACTTGACTTCTCAGGGCAGTCAGTCAGTAATTCAGTACAAACATAGATGGTTCAAATCAACCAATTAAATATTTCCTTTATAAGAGTTGCCATGGTCAAGGTATCCCTTCACAGCAATAAAACCTTAACAAAGACACTGTGTGAAATATTTCACAGCACTGAAAAAAAAATGGTTTGCTCTGGTCTACCAACCAAGGTTATGCAATGATGATGGTTCTTGTGCATATGGGATATTTCTATGCTAAATTCTTCCCTCTCTCCCTCCATTCCTCCTTCACTCTCTCCCTCCTTTCTCTCCTTCCCTTCCTTCATTTTATTTCCTTCTTCTGTTTGAGAAATGGTCTTATGAGCCCGAATTTCCTTCAAACTCACTGCACAGCCAAAGATGTCCCTTAACTCCTTATTTCCCTGTCTCCACATTCCAAGTGTTGAGATAGCAGAGGTGTTTTATCACACTCAGTTTAGATTGTTTCTTGAGCTGTAAAAGCAAAAAGAATCAAAACCCATTAGAAAGAGATATTGAATTTGGGTGGGTATGGAAGACAGTGAGGATCTGGGAGAAGTTGAGAGACATTGGGTTAAAAGACATTGCATAAAAATTTAAAAGAATTAATAAAAATATTATTTAAAAAAACAAATATATATATATATATATATATATATATATATATATTTGCCTAGAGGCATTGCGGGTGTGGCTGCTATGTCACATGTGCATCAGTAGGTAGCAGAGAAGAGACAGGCTACATCTATGATTAGTTTTCTGACCTATGAATACCTGAATGATTAGTAGCCTAATATTCCCTGAAAAAAAGCAAGCCTCAGATGACCACCAGCCCGGTACCAGGCAGGCAGGGGATCAAGTGAGAGACTTGAAGAAACCCAGTTGGGACTGTGGGCACTGGGTGGGAGTGAAGTTGAGACAGATGACCCTTGCAAGGGGCCACTCAGGCAAGACGGGTGAGGATTCACGCTAGAGACCACCACCAGACTGGTGCTATGGGGCTCAGACAGGGAGTTAGCATGAGATGACCACCAGTCCAGCATCTTGCAGTCATGGGGAGGCATACCATGTCTGAGACTACCCCTGCCTGGCACCACAATACACGAACTGGGAATAGCACTCCTGAGACCACTCTTGAGATGACCCCAGACACTCAGAGACCTCAGGTGCCACTAAGAGGAGCAAGTAAGTGGTGAGAGATGGAAGGGAAAAGAGAAACAGAAGGATGTGTGCACAATGAGGAAAGGCAGAACTGGAGATAGAGGATAGTGAGAATCAGCCTGATGTGAGTAGTTGGTGATACCACCTGGGAACATGGTGGGGTCCTAGCCTGTGTGGCAAATGGGGACCATGTCTGTGTCTATGGCTCTGAAGCAGCAGGGGTCTGTTACCATCAAAGGCCAAGCAGACATCATGGTCTGGGCTGCTTCCTGGGGACATGCTGATGTCTGAAGGGTGTGCAGAACTGGTCCCACTTCTCACCTGGGGATCATGGGAGAGCTGGCCCTGGAGGCATGAGAACAGGAGAACTTCCCCTGCCCCTAGCCAGCTGCAGTACTTAGGAGAGTAAGCCCTGCACACTGATGGAATTGCAGGTGATCCAGCCCTGAGGATAGGAGCATGGGAGACCTGGTTCTATCATATATCTCCTGTATGGTGGCAAGGACAAGGGAGAGATACTTTCCTTCTCCCTCACCTTTCATCTCTGCATCTGGCAGGAGACCTGGCCCTGGGGTCATGAGAGCAGGAGAGCTGTCCCTGCCCCTCACCAGCTGCAACATTTGGGAGTGGGTTCTACCTCACCTGGCAGCATAGGTGAGCTGGCCCCAAGGGTGTGAGTGTGGGAGAGCTGGTCCTATCACGTGTTTGCCATGTGGTGACTTAAGTGAGGGGGAGATGTCCCTGTCATTCTTTGCCAACCACAGCAGCTGGAGAGCTGTGGTCATTAGAGTGGAAGAGCAGGCCCTGAACCTCCCCTGGCCAGCACAGTAGAGCTGACCCTGAATGTGGGGTTTGCCAGTGAGCCTGTCCTGAGGGTGTGGGTGGGGGGAGAGCTGGTCCTGCCTCTTATCTGCTGTGTGGTGGCTTCTGTGAAGGAGAGATCCCCTCCCTTCCTCTTACGGTCTTCACCAGCTATGGGCAGGAGAGCTGAACTGGCCTCAATTAGGTCATGAGAGCCAGAGAGCTGTCCCAGCCCCTCACCTGCTGCAGTACTCAGGAGAGCAGGTTCTGCAACTCACCTGGGCAGTACCGTAGAGCTGGCCCTGGATGTGAGGGTTGTGGGTGAGCTGGCCCTGAGAGCACGAGTGTGGGAGAATCAGCTCTGCCTCTTGTCTGCCATGGGGAGGCATGGGGTGAGGGAGAGATGTCTTCCCCAACCCTCATCCCTTGTCACCTATGGGAGGCAGGAAAACTGGCATGCCCCTTATCAGCTGCAACTCTCAGGAGAGAGGGTCCTGTACCTTGTCTGGGCAGTAGGATAAAGCTGTCTCTGGTTCCTGGGGTTGTTGGTGAGTCAGTTCCAAGTGCTAGAGAGCCAGCCAACTGACCATCTCAGATAGCTCTTAGGCTCAGAATCAATTTATGAACTACTGGAGTGCATAAAGGACTGGTTCTACTGATCCAAAACTAGAGCATCAACATGATACAAGACAGCAAAAGGATATCTTAGAGGAGTCCCAGTGAGGCTCTAGTATTGATAGAGTAGCAGAAGCCAGAGGCCTTGTAGTAGACCTATAAGTCATTGCAATGAACATTTTCAAGCAAAGAAGTGTGGACAAAAAGGTATACTGTGGAACACACTGTGATACACTACAGCTTACACAATGAGATTTTTTTTCCCTCTGTTATGGTGAAGGTTGCAAGGGTGAAGGGTGAGTGTGAGGAGGTGGGAGGAGATGAGTGCATGATGTGAAATTCACAAAAAAACAAAAAGTTAAAAAAATAAGCAAATATAACCCCACAACCCCTAAATTAATTATGATGGTTAAATTCTTTATACCATATTCCCTGAGAATGTTTGATTGAAATATTATTGAAAATGATAATAGAAGGATATGTCATTACTCCAAAAATTGGAAATGACAGACTGCTAAATGACCTGTGTCAGAAAAATTCTCAAAGAAAATATTGGAAAATATTTTGAATTATATGAAAGCAAAAATACAACATGCCACCCTCTGAAAAGTTGCCCACTCAGCAGTTCGAAGGAGGTTGATAACAGTCAGTGGGTTTTTAAAAATATATTTAAAGTTTTTTTTCTTGATTTTTAATATAATTATATCATTTCCTTTTTCCAAACTCTTCCATGGATTCCCTCCCCCTTTCTCTTATACAACCTACTCAGTCTGCATATTGTTACTTTCATGCATATGAGTATATAATTTTAGGGCTGACCACTAATCTAATAACCACTGATAAGTAATTAGTGGCTTATCACTAGGGAAAACTGTTTTTACCACTCTCACCATTCCATAGTTGCCTGTAGTTCTTTGTCTACAGGTGAGGCCTCAGGAGTTTTACTTCTCCTGTGTTAGTGTATCTACGGTATTGTCTTTGTTCAGGTTATGTTTAGGCAGCCACTTCGTGGGTATAGAGCTTCTGACATTTCTAGGAGACACAGTCTCACAGAAAACGTTTGTTCCTCTAGGTTTTACAATCTTTCTGCCCCATGGAATGGTTATTTTTAGAAAGATCTTTTACAAGAAACATACCACATAAGGATATCCATGTCCTATCTCCAAACTTTCAACACAGAAGATCAAGCAAATCCAGCAGCACAAAAAAGAAAGGATATAATACAGGTTGCAGCAGAAGAACAGAAAACACAAAACAATAAATTAGATCCATGAAAATGTGTTGCCTGACCAAGATAAACTTCACTGCCTTGGCAGCCAGACTTATTAAACAAATGAGGGAAAACACAAGTTAGCCATGTCAGGAAATGGAGAAATGCCACCAAATTAATGTCATAAAAAGCAGTTAAAGGGCTAAGGTCTATTTTGAGCAGTGCTTTAACTAGATAGCTTGAGTAAAACTGGCATTTAAAGAGATTGGTATGAAAATTCACTTTAAAAGACTCATTAGTTCCTAGTTATTAAAGCAATTGAATTAGTACTGCCAACATTTCCAGCCAGAGAGATATAAGACTATGCTCCACAAATCAAAGCTGCATGCAAAGTTCTCTGAGGAGGTACACACTTACAAGGCATCAGGGTTCATTCTATCACAGACAACAGAAACAACTCCTGCACACAAGGAGTCTTTCCCTGCCCACTCCATGAACCCAGTTACAGAGAGACAGAGCCTACAGGGACGAAGGAAAACACAACAGGCTGGAGGCAGCATTCCTCATGGACACAGATACAGTAATTGCAAACAAACCAGCAAATCAAATGACAGGACGTGACCGGATAAAAGCAGCTCGACTGGTGTCCATAATCAATGCTTAGACCCATCAAGTTAACAATGACTTCCACCTCACATCCTCTAGAGGCAGAATGGAGAGCTGGGTCGGCAGTGCAACTTCCTTCATATGACAGAGAGAAACTTTTAGTCTTATCACTCACTACCTGGGTGTAATATATGCCAAACCTGAGTGTTTGTTTCTAAAGTCTGCTATGTCTGTTCATGACTTCTGTCCAATAACTCACTGAAGAGTTTAACCTCAATAAAAAAAAAAGAAAAAAGAAAAGAAGGCTAGGCTCTAGTTTTAAACTAAAGCCTATAGTCTACAAAGCAGCCCATGATTGACAAATCTAGGAAACCAACCTGGCCCATTGGACAGGAAAGGTACCATGAGTTCAGCACTAAAGTTTGATAGTTAAATATGCATTATTGTTTTGATTGCTGAATCAATAATTTTATAATAATTTTGATGATTATAGTATGGTGTTGTCCAAATAAGCAGTAAAGACTAAATAGTTGGTAAAGGAGAACTCTCATATAAATGCTGATTATAAAGAAATGTTTAGGTAAGTAAAATTCCATCTTTGTGTGTTTGGTTGTAATCTAAGGAACACTATAATAAAATTACATCATACTGCTTTATTACAGTAAAGCCTATTTAAAAATAAAGGCAGAACTAATGCCAATATAGAATGGGCTCTGAAGTGATCACTTTCTTCATAATAACAAAAAAAATCTGAGACATTAATGATGCAATTTTGTACTTGTGAGAAAAATGAAGTCAAGGAACAAAGAATGGCCCTAGAACCCAGATGGAAAAGCCACTTCAGAGAATTCTAGCTACCGGTGGTTTGTTGAGGACAAGACTTGAAGCCATGTCAGTGGGATAACACCCTGGGAGGACCTGCTAGAGATTGAGTGTTGCCAGCTTACTATTAAGTCTCCAGAAACTCCACCTAGGACAGCACAGCCCTTACAGACCTCTGATCTTTAGGTGTCTCTCTGGTTCTGTAAGGGAGGCAGCTTAAGAACTGTGCCCCAAGTTTCACAGTCCATCAAAGACTGAACCCTCAATCACAGAGGAAATTTGAGAATTACTTCAATGAATATTTTTAAAGTGTTAATAAAGGTGGTAGATGTAACAAGCATTAGCTACTTTGTGGGTTCTTCTTTCTTGCACCCTTCCACACCCCTTTTTTCTACTCTTTCAACCCCCTAACACTAGATAGAGAGAAAAATGGGCTAGAGAGGAAAGGAAAAAGATCCCTGAATAAAGTCAGGGAGAAAGAGGCTGAGACTATTTCCTGCTGATTGGGGCATCAAGCTCATTGGAGAAAGTTTGATCTTTGCCTTCAGAATATCTAATGTTTTCTTGTTGCTGTTTCTTCTGTACATGACTAATTAACAAACCATGTCCAACAGGAACCAAAAACTAACAACAGCCTATCCATCAGGCTCTAGCATTTATATATCCCCTGAAAAGTCCCCAGAATTCCAAATGTCACACAAATGTGGAAACGATTGGCAGCTGGCAAAAACAGACCTCTGCTAGAGCATGAGGCAAATCATAGCCAGATGCTTAGAAGCAGTGCCATATTCCCACACTCTGGGCTTAAAACATATTCTTATACTATTTCTGTGTTTTTTAAAGAAATAAAAATTTCAAATTTTCACTATAGGTAGATATTCTTGTGTTCCATTGCTGAAGTGAAACACTAAGACCAAAAGCATCTTAGAGAGAAGGAATGGTTATGCTTCCTTTTCCAGTGTACAGTCTATTGTACGAAGTCTGGGCAAGAACTCCAGCAGAACTTGGAGCAGAGGCCATGGATACCACTGCTTACTGGCTTTCTCTTTCTGGTCTCCCAATCAGCCTGAGAACCACTGTCCACAGTGGGCTGATCTGTCTTCCATTAGTTAACAGTCAAAAAGAATGTCCCACAGGCACATCTACAGGCCAGTACGATCCACACAAGTTTTCAGCAGAAGTTCCCACTTTCTAGATGATGCTAGATTGTGTAGATTTGACCACAAAAACTAACGAGAACAATAGTCAACATACAAGGACATATCAGCAATATTAAGAAAAAGCTGGGGACATATGAAAAATATCACAAAGAAAAACAAAAGGTCAAAACAATGGAGTTTATATTCACTGGTAAGCTAGCTGAGGTGAGTTTCAATGAGCGTGTAGATAGACCATAAGAACCTATTATACTAAACAACGAAGATGAAATGTGGAGGAGAAAATAAATAATGGCTAACAACTATAATATATAATAAACAGAATGTTCAAAGCAGAAGAAAAATGGGGCCCAAAATGTTTGATATGATAACACATGAGAATCTTCTAAAATTAATAATATATATCACATTATCATGGGTCCAAGGAACATGGAGTACTAGAAAGACATAAAAAATCTATACTTTGTCAAATTTAAAGTTCAGAAAATGAAAACATTTCAACTTAGAGCAATAGGAACAGGGGCCACACATAGTTCTTGTCAAAAAGAGAACAGAGTTAAATAAATAAAATGATGAAAGAATGAAGTATAGCTCCACACCAAGCAAAATTATCCTTCAAAAATGACCTAGAAGGACAAAGTAGGAGAACAAAATTTTTTCATTAATTAATTTATTTATTCACTTTACATCCAATTGCAGCCTCCCTCCTGCCATTTCTTCCTGTCTCACCCTCACACTCCCTTCTCCCATTCCTTGCTTTCCTTCTCCTCAGAAAGGCAGAGCCCCCCCACCATGGTTACCAACACATGTTAGTACATCAAGTCTTAGCAAGACTAGGTTCATCCTCTCCCACTGAAGTCAGACAAGGCAGCCAGGGGAAAGGGATTGAAAGGCAGCCAACAGAGTCAGAGACAGCTTCTGTTGCAATTCTTAGTGGCCCACATGAAGACCAAGCTGTACATCTGCTACACATGTATAGGGGCCTAGGTCCAGCCCATGCATGCTCTTTGGTTGGTGGTTCAGTCTCTGTGAGCCCCCAATGGCCTAGGGTAGTTGACTCTGTAGGTCTTCTCTGTCTCCCTCAATCCTTCCCCCTATTCTTCTACAAGACTCCCCCAGATCCACCTAGTATTTGGTTGTGTATCTCTGTATCTGTTTCCATCAACTACTGGATGAAGCCTTTCAGAAGACAGTTATGCTAGGATCCTGTCTGCAAGTATAGCAGAGTATCATTCATAGTGTCAGAGGTTGGCTCTCTCCCAAAGGATGGGTCTCAAGTCGGGCCAGTCTTTGGTTGGCCGTTCCCTCAATCTCTGCTCCATCTTCATCCCTGCATATCATGTAGGCTGGACAAATTTGGGGCTGAAGGTTTTGTAGGTGGGTTGGTGTCTCCCTCCTTCCACTGGAGGCCCTGCCTGGCTACAGGCAGTGGCCACTTCAGGATCCATATTCCCTAATGATAGGAATCTCAGGTAGGTTCAACCTCATAGATTCCCAGGAGCCTCCCCCATCCCAGGTCTCCATCTCATCCCAGAGATGACCATCCCTCACTGATTTCCATTATCGCTCCCAGGCATCTCCCCCCCCCACATCTGAATCCCACCCAAGCTGACCTCCCTAATCCCTCTCCCACCCAATTCTCTCCCTCCATCCACCTCCTATGTTTATTTTATTTCTCCTACTGAGTGAGAGTCAAGTATACTCCTTGGGTCCTCCTTGTTACTTAGCTTCTTTGGGTCTGTGGATTATAGCATGATTATCCTGTGCTTTATGGCTAATATCCGCTTATGAGTGAACACATACCATGTGTATCTTTCCGGGTCTTGTTTACCTCACTCAGGACGATCTTTTCTAGTTCCACCCATTTGCCTACAAATCTCTTGATGTCCTTGTTCTTAATAGCCAGGTTGTATTCCATTGTGTAAATATATGACCTTTTCTTTATCCATTCTTTGGTTGAGGGACATCTAAGCTGTTTCCAGTTTCTGACTATTATGAATAAAGCTTCTATGAACATAGTTGAGCCAGTGTCCTTGTGGTATGTTGTAGCATCTTTTGGGTATATGCCCAAGAATGCTATCGTTGGGTCTTGAGGTAGAACTATTCTCAGTTTTCTGAAAAACTGCTAAACTGATTCCAAAGTAGTTGCACAAGTTTTCACTCCCACCAGCAATGGAGGAGTGTTCCCCTTGCCCCCATCCTCACCAGGATGTGCTGTCACTTGAGTTGGGCTAATATCCAAAATTTATAAAGAACTCAAGAAATTAAATGCCAAGAAATCAAATAATCCAATCAAAAAGATGGCTAAACAAAGAATTCACAAAGGAGGAATCTGTAATGGCTGAGAGACACTTGAAGAAATGCTCAGCATCCTTAATCATCAGAGAAATGCAACTCAAGACAACTCTGAGATTCCATCTCACACCTGTCAGAATGGCCAAGATAAAAAACTCGCATGACAGCACATGCTGGTTAGGTTGTGGAGAAAGGGGAACCCTCTTTCATTGCTGGTGGAAGTGCAAGCTTGTACAACCACTATGGAAATCAGTCTGGCAATATTTTAGAAAACTTGGAATAGCTCTACCTCAAGAGTTTTTTTTTTTTTTTAATCTTAAAGCAGGAGAATTTTAATTATTGATGGAGGAGGGAGAGACATTTTCTTCCATGATGTAGCCATTGTTGTTCAAGATCTTGTAAATCAAGTTCTTCCTCATGTTACTGCAATCAAGCCCAATCAAGCACACTGGTTCACCAAAGAAAGAAATAGAAATAATAAATGGGAATAAAACTCCAGAAAAACAAAACATGTGGAAATTCATCACTACCTAATTTGTCTCTCTAACACCAACCTCAAGAAACAAAATGCTTACCAAAAGAAAACAGGATAGAAAGGAAGGGCAAAAGAATATGTATATGTATACATATTTTATAGGATCAAATGGGCATATTAGAAAAAAGAAAAATAGCAAAAGAGAATCTTAGTCTGCATCTGAGGAAACTACAGAACACAGAGAAATTAAAGCCAAGACTATCAAACAGAAGAAAGAAAGAATAAAAATTAACAATGAAAACTTTGAAACTGAGAAGACAAAAGATATGAAATTAAAAACTTGTTTTGGGAGGAGGATCAAAGAGAAAAACCTGTAACCAAGGTCACCAAGGAGTAAACAGGATACAAACTGCTCATAGCTAAAAAAAAAATGGGCTGTATCTAGTAGGAATCTGTGGATTAAAATACAACAGATTATTACAATGATTTTATGTATATGTATTTGAAAATAGATGAAATAGATCAAATTCTCTGAAGAAAAAAACTGCCAAGGTAGGTATAGGTGATGCTCATGAGTATACACCCTTTGAAGCAGGTGAGTCCATTATAGACGTCCCTCTCTCCGAGAGTAAAGCTGTCAAAGTGGCTCTGCGAATTCTACCAAGCATTTCAGGAAAATCATATCAAATCCTCATAATTTCTTTAAAAGACTAATGTTGGAGTTACACTACCTAACTCATACATTGATCTGACTAAAATCAATTGTGTGAAAGATTTATATGAAGGAAATTATAAACCCCCGAAAACAGAAATCAAAGAATATTTAAATAGATGGAGAAATAGTTCCTGGATTGGAAGGATCCGTATTGTGAAGATGTCAGTTCCTGCCAAGTTGGTTGATAGCGTCGATGAAATTCCAACCGAAATCTTGGCAAGCAGTTTTGTAAATAATGAAAAACTGATTCTAAAGTTTACAAAGAATGATTAAGGACCAAGAACAGCTCCCACTGCACTGAAGATGAACAGATATATTGAAAGAATGACACCACATGATTTGGAGACTCATTGTGAAGCTGTGGTAATCAGCACAGCATGGTGGAGCCAGTACAATAGAAATACAGTAACTCAATCAATGTACAGAATAGAGAGGCCAGAAGTGAACACAGTCAAATACTGTCATAACAGTGACAGTGCTAGAGAGGAAAGAATTCTGCAAACAGAACTGGGAAAATCTCCCACCCTTCACATAATTCTAGATCTGGTCTCCACATGTTTTACGAAATCATCTTACCATACATATAGTTCTGAAAACTCAGGGCCATAGAATTTATGAAATAAAACATAAGAGAAAACTTGAGCTTGTTAGTAAATTAAAGATCAACAAGTTTAGTTCATGAAAAACATGTTAAATTGAATTTTTTTATAATCCTCAATTTGCCACTCTGTGAAAAATACTGTAAAAAAATCAAGCCGCAAGTTAAGAGATGATATACACAAAAATTGATAAAGGAGTTGTATGTGAAATATTTATAGAAGTCTCAAAACACAGGGAGAAAATAGCAACCTAATCAAAATGTATAAAATACATGAACACACAGCTCAGGAGAGAAGATACTGAAAAACCTAGAAAAAGACAACAGATATATTCATCATTAGTGAGTAAAATTAGACAAAAGGAGACTTTTTGTAAACTTGTAGACTGACTAAAACAAACAGACAGACATATTGACAAAAAAAAAAAAACTTGATGAACCTCAAATCGTGCTGAGGATGGGGAGTTGCAAGGATTCCTGGATCTGGGGTGCCCAGTGGCACCTCTGACTTAGAAGCTACTTGGGTGAGGTCTCACAGAACTATCAGTGTGTCTGTGCCATTTAATAAAAAGCTGTGCTTTTGATGTTTCCTCAACTGGTTTAAGTTCAGAAAAGTTCAAACATGCATGGTTATCACAGCCTCAGTGATAACTCATCAAAGCTGAAAGAAATTAAGGTTCCTACCATGAGGGTGACCTCAGGGGTGTGAACTGCTGCTCAAATATAAGACAGTAAATACTTAAGCAGCTGTTTGAAAGGAACATCTTGGAGGACTTTATGAGCTCATATTGGAAAGGGATATAAACCAGTCTGCAAGACTATACATTCCATGATGGCAATTCTTCAACACACCAGAAAGGAGGAAGTTGTGGTTTTCATTTGGAGCAATTGTTGTAGCAGCAGCAGCAGCAGCAGCCAGCCATAGTTTGTGAACCAAGAAGCAAGAAGTGAAGAATCTGTGATTTTAAGAGATACAACTGCCCTGTCTATGGTTGCAGTACCCTGAAAGTGTCATCTCATGTGATTTCAAAAGCTAAGCAGGATCAAACTGTTTAGTACTTGGATGAGAGACACACACATTTTAAGGGGGTCTGTTAATAGTGAATCCTGACATCATGCACTGGTCAAGATATAAAGAAGGGCATCACACAGAGAGAGCTTCATTGCATTCAAGTCAGAATACTAATTTGGAAGGTTGTGAGACTGTAGAAAGTAATGTAGCCTGTTAACAAGAGAGCTTAATGTCACCAAAAACATACAAAGTGATGTGGAGAACAGTTTGGGGAAAGACACTAGCCTCCTTGAATGTGGGAATGTCAGGACATGGTAGGAGTGAAATGAGAGGAGACTCTCCAGCCACATTCCAGCTGCCAGCACAGCCTCCCACTGGGGCCCCAATGACAACTGACTAGCGATCTTTGCTCACTGGAGCTGAGCAATTAAGTAAATGAGTGGCAGAGGGGAAAAACCCAATTTCTCATTGTCCAAGTGGGAACTGACAGATGTGTAAGATAGGAAGGCTGGATGGAGTCCTGTGATAATTTATTAAGCTTGGAGATACCCTGAAAAAAGTAACACTTAACCAGATACAGTTACAGATGGAGGTGTGTTAAAAGGCAGATTGTGTAGATACACAGACCAATATATACACATACACCTCTTTAAAAGCTCTGCTGGCCCCATTGAGCTACATGTGCAAACCCTCAGTGGCAATGACATGCCTAGTCCAGAGGTTATGGCTCCTAATACCATTCTCTGATGCAAGAAGCAAGAGCTTCTAAGGGAAAATGTTTGATACACTGGTGCAAGGTATATGGAAAGAGGTCCTGGTGTGCCAGAGATCAGTGTTCTAAGAACCAGCAACTCATTTAATATGGGAATGACCAAAGGAAGGTTGGATACAGAACAACAGAAAGGACATCCAACTAGCCAAACTGAAAAAAAAAAAGCAACTGAACAATTAAACAAGGAAAAACACAATTATAACCTGAAGTGCAAGATAAATATCTACAAGCCTGAGTAATATAAATAAATAATAAATAACTAAATAAGAAAAGTTACCACCATGCAGAAGAATTATGGTATTTTCTGTAGCTATTCTGTTTGTGGGAGAAATGTACTTCCCACATTTCTCAATGGCTGTAGAGAGATTCCCTCATCTCCAAGAATAGAGTGGAGAACCTCAGGAAGAGGGGAAAATTTGTGACATACGATATAAACACTTGACAAACACGCTTTCAGCCTGGTGTCCAAGCACAACACCACAGCCAGGACTCAGAATAGCTGAGCCCTTGGCATGATGTGACAATGTGAGTTTTTACCTATGAACTCCTTTCTCGACCTTTCTATAAATCTAAAATTTCCCTAAAAATGTCTAGTGCGAATCCGTTCAAAGCCACCCTGTCAAAGATACTTTGCAGGAAGTGTCTTCCATTTTTGACTTATTGTTGAAACTCTCTGCTCCCCTTTCCTCAGTTTCGATAGTTACAGGTATTTAGAAGGGCCATTAAGGGATTATGAGCACATAGCTCAGCTTTTGAAATAGAGATCAAAGTCCATCATCTTCGTCTGTATCTGCCTGAAGTCATCTCGGGGCTACAACTTCTCAGCTACCAAGAGAAAAACATGGGGTGTGGAGTTTAGGAGGTGTGCCAGGATTGGGATATTGGATTTAATGGTGCTTATTATCTACCATATTGATATTCTTATGCTACTCATTTTTGGTTATTTCCAAATGCCAAATGGGCCACGATTAAAATATGTGTGTGCATCCGGTGAGATGACTTAGCCAGTGAAGGCCCTTGCCACCAAATCTGATGACCTGAGTTCAATTTCAAAATATCATGAGGCAAAATGCGAGAACTGCCTCTCAGAAGCTGTTCTCTACACTTGGGCCACGCATATGCATATACGCCATGCCCTGACACACAAAACAAGTAGTAAATAAGCAAATGTAGCAAACAATATGTAGCTGTATCTTCAAGTGAATGTGATGGGAGCACCCTGAGACTCCTGAACTTCCTAGTGCGACAGATCATGTGGCTGAAGAAGTTTATGTGGAATTTAGCAGATCCTTTAGAGTTCCTTAGCTCCACAGTGGCTTGTGATTTCCTGTGAGCTGTGTATGCTGGGTATGTCTCCACTCATTTCATTTTGAAGGTAATGTCTGAAACATTAGTGTGAAACATAAATGAAGCAGTGTTTGCTGGGATTTCATCATTGTCCCAGCACATGAAAAAGTAATGTAACAACATCACTGTTCATATTAATTCATAGATCATTCATTTCCTTTCTATTGAGAATTTCATACATGAATGTAACATATTTTGATCAAATCTATCTCTAATTCTTGTTCCTTCAACTCCTTCCCATCCTCCACGACTTTAAAAAAAAATACATTTATTTATTTGTTGCTTCAGGTTACATCTCCATCATAGTGTCCTGTTTCCACCCTTCCCAGTCCCACCCTCCCACACTCTACCTCCTAACCCTTCCATCCCACTCCTCTGGAGTGGAGTGTTCCTACATAACGGTCCCTTGCCCCAGTTCAGAAGTCATATGAGGACCAAGAGCCCCCTCATACACTGGGGGCCTACAAGGCAGTACCACCAGTGAAAAGTGTCTCATTACCAGGGAGAGAATACTAAAAAACAAACAAACAAAAAGTCTATGTCCATGTTCCTTTTGGTGTGTTGGTTGTAGTATAGATATCCTGTACTATATAGCTAAAATCCAACTACAAGTGAATAGGTGCCATGTGCATCCTTCTGAGTCTGGGTTGGCTCACTCAGGATGAGCTTCTCTAGTTCCATCCAGTTGGCTGCAAATTGCATGATTTCATTGTTTCTGATAGCTGAGTAATATTCCATTGTGTAGATATAGCACAGTTTTTTAAACCATTCTTCGGTTGAGGGACATTTGGGTTGTTTCCAGTTTCTAGCTATTACAAATGTAACTTTAACCAAGCAAGTAAATGACCTGTACAACAAGAACTTCAAGCCCTTAAAGAAAGAAATTGAAGAGGCCTTTAGAAGATGGAAAGATCTCCCATGCTCATGGATAGGTAGGATCAACATAATAAAAATGGCCACCCTACCAAAAGCAATATATAGATTCAATGCAATTCCTATCAAAATACCTCCACGACTTTTGTCTTACAGCTTTTCTGTTCTCTCTCTTTCTTTCTCTCACTCCCTGAGTCCACTAGTGCTGCTGTGTGAGAAGGAATGTACATCATGAGTAGTCTTCCAGAGCCAGGTCTCAGAAGAAAAGATACTGTTCCTATACCATCAGCCATTAATTGCCTGTAGCTCATCAATTAGATGTAGAATTTCATAAAAACCTTCCCCATCCATGTTGGGACTATGGCTCGCTTGAACTTTTACATAACTTCTTCATACATTTATAGCTACTGTGAGTTCATGTGTGCAGCAGAAGTGTCATGCCTAATAAATAACATTTTTGCCAGTGTCCAGTACTTCTGGTTCTTAATATGTGTCTGCCATGTCCTTCACAAAGTCTCTTGAGCCTTAGGTCGAAAGGCATTAGTCTATCTATCTATCTATCTATCTATCTATCTATCTATCTATCTATCTATCATCATCATCTACAACCATTTAAACTGTCAACTAGGAACTATCTATATGTCTATCTATATCTATCTATATATTGATATTTTTCTATATATGGCTATTTATATCCATATGTATACCACAAGGTTCTAGTTATACTTCTGGGGTAGATAAATATTCAATGATTTTATGTAGCTGTGAACTCTGGAAGCTACAATAATGACTAGTCTGGTAAAATATTGCCACTGGTGCAACAGTGGCATGAGTATTATGGGAGCAACCAGATACTTTATAAGTGAATTTAAAGCCCCACACATGACTGAATTCATTTCTGGTATTGTAAACTGGGCCAAAACCATATGGTTCTCTAGTTATAGGCCCTAAGGGAGAACCTAATATTATGATTCTGATAATTGGATATAAAAATTAACTGCCCTATGTAGCAATTCAAAACCCTTATTGCATCTCTTAACTCTTGTCAGAGAAGATTTCTTTTACACCAGATGATGATTAATACAGGGAACTATAACTGGTCAACATGCAGAGAATGGATCTTACGTTACATAATACATGTGAAAATTATAAGAGTCTAAAGTGATCACTTCATTGCTGCATGTTTGATGCATAGTAATTAAACTGAAGAGCAAGTAGTTGGTCTTTTTTCCCTCAGATTAGCTAATATTTAAGGAACCAGAAATGATCTCGGGGTCTTCTTTCTCTTAGAGAGGTGATCATCTACCTGTTAATAAAAGTTTTATTTATGTAGCTAAATATTGAGTGAAATAATAATCAATATCTTTTTATATAATACTATAAGAGTAAATAATATATTATTTATGTTTATAAATATTGACTATAATAATAATAATGATAATAATAATCTTTTTATATCTTCAGATCTTCGAGAAATGTGTTAGCCTCAATTATGGCCTGGAGACTTTGAGGTTCCTAACCTAAGATCCCAACTTCATCACATTCACAAGTGGGACAGAGAGCAGGTTCAGGAACACCTCCATTCACACATTATGCGGTGAGAACCTCTGGTAAAACTTGAGCCCTGTTTTAAGTCAAAGAGGCTGAAAATATTCTTTGTCTGACATGACTTCAAACAGTTAGAGGGTGTTGATAGGCAGTCATACAGTTTCTCCCTACAGCTGTAGACTTTAATCTGCTTTTACCAAAATTTTTAATCTAATTTACAGCAAAAAGATAACTGCATTTCATATCAAATAGTTCGGCAGAGGACTCTGTGGGAAGACATAAGCAATAGTCCCTCACAGCAGGTGTCTCATCATCTTGAATGGTATGATAACAGGATCAGAAACAACTGCCCTCTCACTACCCACAGTGACTACACTTCCACTCTCCATGCACATGGATTTATTTTATTTTATTTATTTTTTGATAGTTTCATGCAATGTATTTTAATCTTCACCAACAGCTCAGGACCTAAGACCAACAATCAATAAATGGGACCCCATGAAACTGAAAAGCTTCTGTAAGGCAAAAGACACTGTCATTCGAACAAAACAGCTGCCTACAGATTGGGAAAAAAAAATCTTCACCAACCCCACATCTGACAGAGGGGTTAATATCCAAAATTTACAAAGAACTCAAGAAATTAAATGCCAAGAAACAAAATAATCCAATCAAAAAATGGGGAAAAGAGCTAAACAGAGAATTCACAAAGGAAGAATCCCTAATGACTGAGAGACATTTGAAGAAATGCTCAGCATCCTTAACCATTAGAGAAATGCAACTCAAGGTGGTCCCATTTGAAACTGGAGCTTGTCTTTCTTCGCAGACATATCCAGAACAGTGGCAATAACTCTGTTCCTAGTCTAGGGTCTTCTTTCCTGTCAGGGGTGAATCAGTCCCGTGATCCACTGACTCAGCCATAAAATTCACTGCACATCAGCTGATCAAGCACTGCTGGTTAAATTTTGTTTTTATATTACATGTCAACCTAAAATGTGAGTAAAATGAGAGGAGGGAGGGAAGAAGGGAAGAAAAGGAGAGAGAGAGAAATGGAGTGAGTGAGGAAGACACACACACAGAGACAGAGAGCCAGAGACAGAGAGAGACAGAGAGAATGAATCATGTCTTTCAGATGACAGCTCTCTGGATGGAATCTGAAGCCTGCAGCAGAGGAAATTTTCATTAACAGTCAGATTACATGTCATTTTGATTCACACTCCCTAAGCAAGCTAATTTGGGCTGCAGCCAACCCTCTCCAGCGTGGTGACAACACAACCAGCCTCACTGACTCCCTTCCATGGCTAATGAGTCCTTGAGTGACAGCCGTGGTCTCAGAGCTCTGCCTGACACCTCACCCTGCAGTGTCAGAACAGCTGCTGTCTGCACCCTGCTGAGTGGTGGTGTGGAGGACAGGCTGTGATGGCAAGATCACCCGGGCCATCTTCACGTCATACCTGTACACACAGCTGTGCCCAGGCTCACCTGTCAGTGATGCTTGGGATGGTATTACCATGACTAAATGAACTGTGCTTGTAATTGGGCTCCTCTGAACACCTCTGCCTTTCACACTGGGGGATGAACCCTTCTCTTCACTATGGATTTGTCTGAACTATGGCTCCTTTGCTGAGTGATAAGGCACTGTATTCTTTCATGTATGAAGGCGGCCATTTGAGTTAAAAAAAATCTCTACATTTCATTCAATCCAATTTAAAAAATAGCTGCTCCATAGAACTTTCCCCTCAAATCGAAATGTTTTGCTTTTGTGTTTGTTTCCAGAACAAGCTAATCGGACCACTCACTTTCATTCCGAAGCTCTGGTACTGGGCTGCTGATATGAGCTATGAGTGGAATTCTGAACTGATTTGAGGCTGGAACAAACACGAGGATGTGAGGTTCATGAGGAACACGCTGTCTTCTATTTCCACATGATGTCCTGGAGAGTAAAAATAATCCCCAGCACCTGATGGGTTACATAGCAGTTTGTGGAATGAATCAGTAAATGTATACATTTCTCAAGCATCTGATTTGTTATCTCTTTCTGAGATTTATAAGGTTAAGTTCAGAAAACATACTTATTTCTTGTGGACTTTTTCTTCCCTGGCATCTATGTGCTCACTGAAGAATGAACTCTGGCACCAAGGAAGGGGAAGGAGTGTGACTGTGAAAGGCCAGCTGCTGGGATTCAGTTGCCACCCTGGATGGTGTGGATAGTGTAGAGTGCTGAGATTCAGACTCCAAAGACATATAAGACAGCTGATGGAGGATTCTTTGAGTTTGCAGATAGCAGAGAGGAGGGACTCCACACTGATGGGTAGACAGGAAGTGCTTGCTGGTCAGAGGAAGTTGCACTGTTGATCCTGGGGAGGCTAAGGCAAACATCATTCACTTTAGACAGGGAATGAAAGCAAGCCAAAGAAATGATGGCCTCCATGTTTACCTTAGTGAACCAATGCCTTTCTCAGGGTTGCTTGCAGGGGTATGGGTGATGATGCACAAGAGTCCATCAGGGCACATCATGCAGGCAGTTCCTCTGAAGACTTTTTTCTTGATTGACATTTTATTAGTGCTGTATAACCCTGGGGAGGGGTTTGGGGAATCTTGGAAGTTTCAAGACTTCTCAGAGTCTTGTGAGCTTCTACTGAATTTCATGAACTTAGTGAGTCTCTCCCATGTCCTATCAGGATGTGATGTTTTAAAGCAGAGGGGAAGGCTACAGAAGAGCAGCAGGTGGGATGGTGAGGTGGCTAAATGGTTAGGGTTACTCTTTCGGAGGATCACCTACATGGCAGCTCACAACCTTCTAATTCCAGCTCCAGGGGATCAGTGTCCTCTTCTGGCGTCTGAGGACATTAGGTACACACATAGTGTACATACATATATGCTGATAACATACTCATACACATAAAAATAAACAGACAGAAATATTCAAACAACAACAAAGACAGCAGAGGCAGAGGAAAGATGGAGCCTGAATCCCAGGATGCTGTTGGTTTGGTTGCTCTTCTTCCTCAGAAGGCTTTTATTTCCACAGCACTACAAAAATGTCAGCTCCTCAGCTTTCTAATGTGAGATCCTGACCGGTGGAGAACATGCACAGATATAAAACTTACAGTCCTGGTGTCACTCTGGTCTCACTAAGACTGTGGCTTCTAATAAGCATAGGCGTCATATGGGTGCCCACTGACTGAACGTGAAGCAAGCTCAGGAATGACTGCAGGTCCAAGATCAAAAGAAGTTAAACGCAGACCTACTTCACTGAAAGACACTCACATTTAGTTTAAATGCGTGTTTTTCTTCTCCCATTACATTGATGTGGGATACCTATTTGGCAGGTGAGTCAAACAGGAGAGAATTATAGCTTGTTAATCATAAATGTAATGTTATTGGCTTATGTATAAATTTTTGAAAAGAACAGTGAATTTAGAATAAAATGATTAAAGACAGCAAAGGATTATAATCAGCTATTTCTTCTTTTGTTCTCTTTGAAACTTTGTATTAATGTGTATAAATTGCTACAATAATCACACTTAACTCAATTTTTGTATTAAATGAGGTTATTCACATGCTCAATATGAACTGATAAAATCTAAATTCACTTTGAACTTTGTCTTCAAGACACATAATGTCTTACTACTTAATATGGCTGAATAATGCATTGCAATTAACACTTACATCATGGCTGACAAGATGGCACAGTGGTTAAAAGAATATACTAATCTTGCAAGGGACCCAAGTTTTGTTCCCAGTACCCACATCAGATGGCTTAAAAAAGCCTGTGACTCCAGCTCTAGGGGATTTGAGGTCCTCTTTTGGATTCTATGAGTGTGGTACTCAGGCACATGTACCAACATACTCCGATACACACAGACATACAGACACACACACACACACACACACACACACACACACACACCACACCACACACATACACACACAAAAAAAATAAAAACAAATCTTAAAAAATAACAATTGAGATCTTCCTCCACTGTTTCATTAAAATATTCTCAATATCTGTACTACAACCAACACACCAAAAGGAACACGGACATAAACTTTTTTTTTTCATTTCTTTTTCTTTTTCCTTTTCCTTTTTTTTCTTTTTCTTTTTCCTCTCTTTTTTTGTTGTTGTTCTTTGTTTTTGTGGGTTTGTGTGTCTGTTGGTCTTTTTTTTAGTTTCCCCCCCGTAGCAAGGAGACACCATTCACTGGCAGTACTGCCTTGTAGGCCCCTGGTGTATGAAGAGGCTCTTGGCCCTCATATGACTCCTGATCTGTGGTGAGAGACTGTTATGCAGGGACACTCTACCCCAGAGGATCAAGACGGAAGGGTCAGGGGGTAGAGCATGGGAGGGTGGGGCTGGGAAGCGGGAAAAGAGGACAATATGTTAAGGATGTAACCTGTAGCAACAAACAAATAAATTTATTAATTAAAAAATATTCTCAAGATGAGTTTATTTAAAAAATAGTGGGTATCATAGTATTGAACCAAATGTTTTTTTAAAAAAATAAACTATTACAAAACCATACTAATAAATAAAAACATCACACACAAAAATTAACTGGACCCAAAGACCATGCAGCTTGAGCTTATATACAGTTAGAACTGGCATTCAAAATGGAAGTTCTGAAGCTTCCCATTAAAATTTACACTTTCAGTGTGGACTATATTTTATGCACTTATTTGCCAACAGAACAAAAAAAAATCCACAGTAGAATAAGAACTAGATAACTGTTTAGCTTTAAGTGTATAAATATGTCCTTCTCCATTCAGTTCTTCCTTATTTCCTTATATATAGTTTTCTTTTTTCTTTACAACATACTATACCATACCCACATGTACATTTCTTTACATATATACATGTATTATTGACTAAATAATATTAAGAGATAAGGACGTAAATAAGCTTGAGTGTAATAAACATTTAAAATTTTAATGGATTTTGGCTTAAATTCACACATGGATACAAAGGACAGACCATATATGGTGTAAATGTGTCAGCATTTTACAGGAGTTTGTGAAAGATGGAGATATCTAACCTTAGAATAAACTAGCTGCTTTCAACCTAGGGCCACAACATAATGAATTGACTTGCTTAGAAATCATGAAAACTGTGTTCCATAGAAATGCTTCTTGGAAATTTAACTCCTCACAATTGATTTTTAAAAAGTTTCATCTATTTTCTCCCCTTCTGAGACACAGCCCTCAGATGTAGCCAGTAACAGTTAGTGATTGCTGTACTTGGAGTGTGAAATCCTCCCTTCCTCCTCTACTGTAGGCTCCTATGCTTAAAATCTTTGGTCACAGCTGCTGTTGGTGTTCTAGAAGGTTGTGAAATCTGTAGGAAGTGGAGCCTGTTGGCAGGGAGCAGGTCATTGAGGATAGGCCTTTAGATTCATAGCCCCACCCCATTCTGCCTGTGCCTGCTGCCTGATCCACTTAGATATGAGGAAGCAATCCAAGCTGACAGCCACTCCCTGTAGCCATGCTCCTCTCAGTAATAAACTAGACTCTCGGATCATGAGCCAACATGACACATTTCTTCTATAAGTTGCTTCTTGTCTGGTGTTTGCACATTTTTGATGAAATAGCCAGCACATCTGTCAAATGAAGGCAGTATTTCTCTTTGTGTGTTCATTAAATGGATGAGTAGGAGGCAAGAGTCTTTGTAGAGACACAGCTGAGAGCTGGAGAATGCCAAGATGGCTGCAGGAAGAGATCTGATAAATGATGGCTGGGGAAAGACTCAAATAGAGAGGGGCTGTATCCTGGACTTTCAGAGGGGATGTAGAAGATAATATTCTCTTTTTGGTCTGCAAAGAGATTATTGTAGGGGTTAGATAAATTAGATTTAGAAAATATATAGGAGTTTCTGATACTGTCTCTTAATTCGGGGCCTGAAGAGCATTATCAGCATGAAGTCAGCAAAAACAGGAAAGACTCAATAGATTGAAAAACAAGTTTGAAGTCAGGAAAACAGGAAAGACTCAATAGAATTGAAGAAACAAAGTATCTGGCCTGACATTGTTTTCAGCTGCTAAGTGGGCGGAGCCCAAAATAAGCTGAAACAGAATTCCTCCTATTTGAGGACAGTGCGTGGAGCCAAGAAGAGAAGAGGGGAGCCGAGAAGAGAAGAGGCCCCTGATGCTAGAGTGCTCCAAGAGTCCTGCTGAAAAAAGGGCTGGCCATTGATGGCCAGCTCTCTCCCTGAAGCAGAAAGAAGCCGGTGAGCAAAGAAAGCCTGAGCAAGACACCAAAAGGCCAAGGACTGGACCCTGTGGCTCAGCTTTTGCCTGGAGGGGTTTGATCTGTCCAAACAGTGACCTAAAGGAAATGGTGCCTGGCTTTAAGGACTGAGGCAGAGCAGCTGAGTTTCTGATTCAAAAGAAGTAAGTTGGCCTGCAGACGGCTGGGGTCTCCCACAGAGAAGAAAGCATGAAGCCTTATTTAAGGTGAGACTGCAATAACCAACTTACCCTGACGAACCTGCATCTGAGAGATCCAGAAAAAGAACTGCTAAGTGCGTTAAAGAATCTACAACAAAGACTGTATTCCTGACGACTGAGGACCTGCCTCAGAGACTGTATCATTCTAAAAGGTTATGAAAGTAGTTGTTATAATTATCAATAGGTTCAGTGGATAGGTTAAAGGGGTTGTAGGATTTTATAGGATTAATTTTATAGGATTAATAGTTAAGAAATTGTTGGTGTTTGTTATAAGTGAATTTAGTAATAAATAAATAAGTGGGTTTTTTTTGGTTTTTCGAGACAGGGTTTCTCTGTGTATCCTTGGCTGTCCTGGACTCACTTTGTAGACCAGGCTGGCCTTGAACTCACAAAGATTCGCCTGCCTCTGCCTCCCAAGTGCTGGGATTAAAGGCGTGCACCACCACCGCCCGGCCTAAATAAGTGTTAAATAATAATTTAAAAGTCGGTTACAGATTATAGTGATTTTTACATTTCTAATTTAGAAAAATTAGAATTTTGCAGCATTGAACTAGACCATCCTTTGCAATGGTAAGTTACAAGGCAATCAAATTTACATTCAGAATCTTACAAAGGTTATGGAAGGCCAATTTCATCTCTCAGGCAGAGGAAGGATTTTAGGGAATCTCCACTTGGTTTGAACTTCACAATTTCCTGGGATGTCCTTCGAGGCACATTGGTAGCCTTGCATTTGGATTCCTCTGGCTTGATCCTTGGTCTTAGCAGAGTTAGGTCATTGTTAGAGTGAAGGTACACGTTGGTGCAATGTGGATGCAGGCCTCGGAGCACCTTTGCTAATTATCTCGTTGAAATCTTTCCTGAGCATTGTGGGACCCAGGCTGAAATAGGTGAGTAGGGATGGCAAGAAATTCAGGAGCCCTCACATTAAAGTGGTCCTGATGCAGAAGAAAGTTGATGGAGTTTAAATAAAGGGTAGGTATGTGCCTTGTTCAATCAGGAGACAAGGCTCAGTTTTCTAGTTGTTGTCACTAATGAGGACAGAGGTGGTCTGTTAAAAAGTCTAGAATATTCTCAGAAAGGTGATATTCCTGGAGCAGAGCCAACAATAAGATGCCAGAAAAAATGGCAGAGAGAGGTTACAATACACATCTTTCTGAGACATGGGGGACTGGCAGATCCAGGATGTAACTCATTAAAGCCACTGCTTGAGAAATTGTATGTCCCAGATCCATGACATCAGATCTTGCAGCATCCCATCCTCCCAGCATGTTGGCCTTGCCTGAGAATGAGCAGTTTAATTTTCTTCATCCTTATTGTGGATTTTTGGATGCAAGTCCTCTTTCTGTGCAAATAGAATTTTGGCATAATAAGAGTGCCCTGGTGGACTTGTGTGGAAGTGGACACATCATCTCAAATTCATGCATTACATATTGTGGCTTAATTTAAAGGCTGGGCTACTTCAAAATGCATTTATTAAGTCTGACCTACTTTTAAATATTTAATATTCCATTTTAGCTTCCCTGCAGCACAAGAAGCTTCAAGGTCTTCACGTTCTAGCCAGTCTTTAAAGCCTTGATATTGATTCAGATAGCAAGAGACTGTCTGACCCTCCATCCCCAGGCCCACTTTTGAAAGTGGTGTTTAAAGCAATTAGCAGCTCACAGACTCTTGCTTATACTTGGACTTCTACAAAGGCCAGACTGTTTGCACTTTTGAAAAGTTTCCCTTTTTCCTGTCTTCATATCTGAGACCAGTGTTGCTAACAAGCAAAGCAAAACAAAACGAAAAAGTAATGTGTACACACAAATCCCACTGACTAGATAAGTGATGTGTTTACTGCTAAGCTAATTCTGACTTTTGATCAAAAGTTATTCTGACTTGGAGAATGCAAGACAGACAGGTGAAACATAGACTGTGAATGTTTGTAGAGTGGAGATGGAAAAACACAGAGAGGAAATGAGAGACACTATGCAATGTAAATTGTGAACATTAAGCCAGATTCATATATGTATATTGCTTAGCTCATCACTGAGATAATAATATACACTACCAAAACCCAGTGCCAGAGAATATAGTAAAAAAAAAAAAAAAAAAAAAAAAAAACAACAACAAACTTTAGAGAGCAAACACAAGGGGGTAGGGGTATGATGTGCACAGTGCCTGTCAGACACAGAGCTATTTTGTATAGAATTTTATGCACCTGGAGTTTAAGTTTCATGGTGACTGAAGTAAAGATAAAATATGACAATTATATGAATTAACTCCACAAGGCTGTGACATCTAGTCATAAAGAAGTATGACTGGCTTTGATCCTAATCTCACGTCTGTTCTCTCTAGCAGATCATTTAGCAAGAATATTTGTGATGTGGAGTACACAGGCTGTACAGCTGAGGCGCATTTATTTACAGTAGTGTTGTCTAGCCAGGCACAGACTTGCACCCAGTTCTGGGAACAGAGAGAAAGAGAGGTGTTTCTCAGTTGAGTTACCTTCGGCAGAAACAGCCTTTCTGAAGACTCAAAGCCCTGGTGGAATAGAGGCTATCTCTACAGCCCAAGAATGCATGCTTGGCAGACATGCAGGGACATGCTTTCCAATAGCAAAGGGCTGCTTTTATCTCCACATTTTTAGCTCTGAGTGGAAAGAGATTGACAGCGACATTTACAAAGACTTTAATCAAAGAGACTGCAAGAGTCTAATACGTCTTTAAAGCCTGAACAGAGAAAAGGGAGCAATTTAAGAGGGCCAAAATACTAGACATGTAACAGAGCCCCTTGAGAAGAAGAGCCTAATACTTAACATAAGACCATTAAAAAATTCTGATAATTAATTAATAAAAATGTGCTGTTTGATGATGGGTGTGACTAGGGAACATGTTTTCCTTAGCTTTCTTTGAGTGGTACTTTCCTTCCTTGGAGATTGTATCTCTGGTAAATTTGTTCCTCAAAAGATGAAGTTCTGACTGTTATTACAGTTCACTCTGTCATGTGCTCACTGTGCAGTGATCTATAGAACCTGAATGCTACATGCTTGTAATCCCGGTACTATGAGGTGAAGATAAGAGAATTACTGGGGCTCACTGGCCAGTGAGACAGCCTGTCTCAGGGGTACTTATGCTTGGCTCTTCTCCTGCACAGAGCCAGCCATGGGGCCCAGTCAGAATGGCATGATCCTGAAGCCCCACTTTCACAAGGATTGGCAAAGGCGAGTGGACACTTGGGTCATCCAGCCAGCACACAGGATTTGCAGATTTAAGCTCCAATAGGTGAAAGCAAGCTGCATTGCCCCTCGCCCCATGTCTGCTCCCATCCGGCCCTTAGTGAGGTATCCTACAGTTAGATACCACGCCAAGATCCAAGCTGGTAGGGGCTTTACCTGGAAGATCTCTGGATGGCTGATCCATAAGAAAATGGCTCACACCATCTGCATCTCTGTGGACCCAAGGAGAGAAACAAGTCCATTGAATCACCACAGGCCAATGAGCAGCACTCCAAGCTCATACTTTCTCCCAGAAACCTTCTGCTCCAAAGAAGGGAGATAATTCTTCTGAAGACCTTAACTTGGCCATCCAGCTAACAGGACCTGCAATGTCCTTCTGGCGTGTCTTCAAAAAGGAGAAGTCCAGAGTCATCACAGAAGAAGAGAAGAACTTCAAGGCTTTTGCCACTCTTTGCATGGCCCATGCCAATGCTTGGCTCTTTGGCATCTGAGCTGAAAGGGTGAAGAAAACTGCAGAGCATGATGTTGAAAAGAAAGAGTAATGCACTGTTGGAGTGCTGTAATAAATTCTCCATAAAGCAAAAAAACAAAACAAAACAAAACAAAAAACTGAGGAATGACATCTCCACATGTGTATATATGTATACACATCTATATTCACACATGTGCATACATATATAAACATAAACATACACACATATATATATATATACATGAACACATGACATACACATGCACATATATATGCACACATGTGAATGTGTGCATACACACACACACACACACACACACACACACACACACACCACATTTAAAATTTTTGAACAAGTTCCTGTGTACTGAACTTTCTCACCTCTCTTGAACACAGTGCTCTCCCACTCTGTGTGCTCTGTATTTCTGTTTCTTGTATGATGTGCTGGCTGTAACTTCAAGAACAATGTTGAATTGCATGGATGATAATGAGCCTTATTGTTTGTGCTGGATTTTAATAGGAGTTCTTCTGAGAATTACACTAATGAGGATGCTTGAACCAGTTGGAGACACTTGCCATTTATCGGAATAAGACATCACTCTCATACATTGAGTATGGTGACATCTCCTGTGATCAGGAAAATATTTTATATTTTAAAATTAGTATCACTATCATTCAGGAAAATGAGGTGGGTTTTTTCTTCTGTTCCTTAGATGGATTATACAGATTATTCGGGAAATGGGCACTAACATTTGCAGTATTAAAGCATCCTTGTAATCATGTAATGGTGTATATGGGGGAAGGTGTGGATGTGGGGGTGTGCATAGATGCACTCATATAGATATCCTGTGAAGGATATAACCACCTTCATACTTCAGCTCTGGACCCTATTACATGATATTAGGTGATATTAGATGATATTAGATGAAGCCTGTGGCTTCAGCAAGAGACAGTCCTGCCACTGTTCTGAGGATGGAAGCAGGGGCAGCAGACAGACTTGGCTCTCGGGGAGGTGCCTTTCCCCAGCTTCAGAGTGCTGCCTAGTTCCACATGTCGCACCCTTCCTGCCTCCAGTCTAGTCCAGACCACTTCTTTATTTCTAGTCTCACAGCAGAATGTCGCAGCCATTTTCTTTCAGAGTTTCCTGCTTCCTTCTATGCCTGTTTTAACAGAATCCAGACGGAAGCAATGAGAGAACAAAAGGAAGCGTGGTCGTGGTAGATGTCGGCTTAATGTCTGAAAACTTATCAAGTGTGCAGGTTAACTGGTCTGCCAGGCAGCTGGTGTGCTCAGGCACCTGTCTTGTTCTGAGGTTGGGCTTTCTATCCTGTGATTACTGCCTTCTAGCCACATTCCTCTCTACCACCAACTCACAGCTCTTTCTACTCTATTCAATCATCTCCTAACCATTTTGTTAGGACTGTGGTAAAAGTCACAACTTCAAGGAGTGACAATAAACTAATACTTATTAGCAACTTTACAATTTCTGTCATTGTTTATTTAATTATCCAGTACCCATCTTCCTCCTTAACTGAGATGATTTAAGAAACCCAGAAGTGGCCTTACCACATTAACCTTTACATTTCCAACACTTAGTACCTAATGCCTGGAATGTTGAAAATTATCTATCTAATAAATGCAATGTGTGGCAACCACATGGAAATAAATAATGAAGCATGTTTGATGTTTGATAAAGAAAAAGTATATTTCCAAGGAAAACACTAAGCCTTTCAGAATTTCATGAATGCCCTCTGAGATCAAATTAGATTGAAAATTAATTCCTTCTGCAGAGAAGTTCTATCAAAACCCTTAATATATATAAAGGTAATAAATTCTGTTTGTCTTTCAACATCCCAATTCAAAATGTTCACCTCCCCAAAGCCTTCTTGAACATGTTCTGGTCTTCTGCTGTGAATGCTAATGAAACATTCTCTTATCTCTCTCCATCTCCAAGAACTCCATAAGGGCACACACCTTCCTTTTGTACATTGCATAGTATTTTGTGCATATTAAATAATCATTAAACCCCTAATGAATAAATAAATATGTGCAGGGCAATTCATTACAGAAGACTAAATCATCAGCAAGTGCTAAAGGCTGATACATTCATCAGAATAGACTATAATTCTTCAAAATGAGAAAAAATGAAAACAAAGAACATAGAGCCCCATCTTAAAGACCTAATACTTTTACTTAGAGAATCTTATAGACTATCTTTGCCACATATAACACCACACTAAGCCCCACAGTGTCCTGATTCCAGTACCTCTTAGGTTCATACTCAGCACTACATTAATAGCTGAAACCCCATACAGCAAACAACTCCAAGATGTCTTATTACACTGAAAGTGCCCTTGTCTCATGATGCATCCCTATTTACCAACATACTCTTGGTAACTATTGCTTATGATTACTTGTGCCACAAAGCTTCTCTAATGCATGGCTATTTGCTCCTGAAGGAGGAACCAGACTCTGCTGTCTATATTCTACACAAAGCTCAACTGTTAGCACTTTGGCCTGCAGGGAGATGGGAAGGTATCCAAAGACTGGTGAGCTCAGGAACCACACAGCTCTGAAGGGGACAGGTATCCCCAATAAAAGTGTTACAGCTCTGAGGAAGGTATCCTGGGACTCGAGAGCCCAGGAAACACACAGCTCTTTTATGTGGGACAATGTCCCAGTGGAAGGGTATCTAAAGATTCCCGAGCTCAGAAACCACACAGCTCTGAGAGGAGGCTTCCTCAATAGAGATGTTGCAGCTCACAGAAGGAGTTGCCTCACCCCCAGCTGAGCCACAGAGCCCAAGATGAACCCCAGCTGGTGCATTCTCTGCTTCTTGGCTTGTTGACTTCCTTACTTCTTCCCCAAGACAAATGATGGAGTCTCAGCAAGCAGCAGATCTCATAAAAGAGATTTTATTGGAGGGTGGGGAACAAATCCAGAGTGTGGCTGCCCCTGTTCCTGGGAGGGGACAAAGAATGGAGGAAGCTCAGACCTTATATAGGAGTTTGGGGGGTGTGGCTGTCTAGGGCAGGGATTTCTAGAATGAGGGTTGGTGGGCCTTCAAGTCATAAGCTTGGGGGAGCTAAGGGATTGGTGGGGTTTTATTCACCTAAAATTAGCATAAATCTGGGAGGGGTCCCACTGAGGAGCTGGAGACTGTTAGAGGCTGAAACTGCCATTCTGACAGGTGTAGGGAAAGGCCTATTACCTTAAACCTAGGGGGTTAACACAAACTTGAACTTCAACAAAACAACTTTCCTTAACTAAACTGAATTCATACCAAAGGGTCAGATTCCCAGTAAAGCTTCTGGAGTATGGCCAATTTATATACATTGTTGCCACAGAGCTCAAGCCTCCCTCCTGAGTTCACTGTCAGCTGAGGCCCTAACTGAAGACTCCTGTGTTGCTGACTCCAGCTTTCCAGTATTTTCCTCAGTCCCCTGGAGTCCCGATGTGTAACTGTATTACCTAGGGTAGTTGTAGGGCTGGAGGAGACACCCAGGGAAAGATGTAGGGGGAGCCCAGAAGCAAAACTTGAAACAGTGGGGTCTGGCTGCTGGGGCTCCTCAGGTGGAGACCTGGACACTTTCTTTAAATGTATATAAAGTTAAGAAAGAGTCAGTGGGAGAAAAGTCTTTCCCTGCCCCATGAGTGGCTGATGGAGACTGGAGAGGAGGTGCCACCTTTGTGGGCAGCTCCCTTGATGACTGTCTTGGTGGACCATTCCCCTAGTCAGCAGCAGGCTGAGGCAGGACAACTGCTGAGGCAGGACAGATCCCTTGTCAGCAGCCTGCCAATAAGGTTTTGTGGCATAATGCTCAGGGACACTTAGGGAAGAGGAGAGGGTGGCCCATTTTGATGAATTGCTGCCACAGCCGCTTTGATTGAAGCTGCAGTGGTGGCAGCTGCATTGGGACTACATCAACAGAATGCGCTGAGTAATTATTAGCATAATATTTACATTAATTTACATTTTCATATAATCCTATTAATTTTTCATAAGCAATAGTCCTAATAGGAAAGGCAATAAAATATAATCTGTGGCCCATAAAGAGTTATAGCTACTATAAGAAACCAAGTAAGATAAGAAATTGGTGAAAGTAAAGAATGTAGAGATGAATATTGGAGATGATTGCTCCCTCCCGGTTAAGGACAGTTGTTTGTAAAATAGCCCCCTGTATATTATCTCTTGTGGTCCCCAGAGAAGAGTTTTCAGATGAATAGATCAGAGATTTCACCGATTTTAAGAAAGCGTGTTCTTGGAGTTTGGAAGCATCCCATGTCCAGGAGGCAGTGTGAAGGGATCCCATATTGGTGTTTGGAACCTGATCCCAGAGCTGATATTTCTTTTAGCTGTTTCTGTGCAGTGATCACTCATGTCTGTGACAGACAGGGAAAGGTGGGTGTGGAGATAATAATATCTCCTCTGACAGTCACCATCATGAACAGAAATTGCTGTGGTGACCTAGAATACATGGCTTGGTAGTCATGGTAACAAAATAAGTAGAACCATGCACTGATTGTTAGGGGTCTATGGCCATGCAGCTGTTTATACTCCCTACAAAAGGATCATGGGTGCCATGGGGCCCTCATCTGGGATTCCACCCATCTTTCAGCTGCACACGGCTTGGTATGGGCTAAGCCTGAAGCAGATGGGAGTTGAACTAATTTTGGGGTCTGTGACTCAGTTTCCATGAAGTTTTCAGGTAAGAATTGAAGATCTTTTGGTGATGCAGATGTTTTGAGTCTCCCATGTTCCTGTCAGTAAAAGCCTAATAAACTCATTGATTACTGGGTGGAACTGTTACTTAGATCTGTGTTCAGAGTTCAGTCTGAAAAGAGTGTGTGGTGTTTCATAGCAACCAAGACAGTGCTTCAACAAGGACCATGTCTCAGGTGAGAGCAGCAGCACCTGCCCTTCCTCTTTTCTTCCTTGACACTTCCCTCCTCCTCTGTAAAACTTGCTTTCCTCTCTTCAGATGCATGGCTAGAACTTAAGATAGCCACTTACTAATTATTAAATTAAAGGTGGATATTTTCTGGAAACTTGCATTTGAAAGTTTTCTTGATTTGTTTTTTTTTTTTTAAATTGGGGTGTGGTATGAATGAACTTGTACCTTATATTTGAGCAGGCGCTGAGCTAACTGCTGTGTGTTTCTGTTGTTACTCTAGTCTGCTGAAGAGTTTGCAGGACTCTTTAGTTAAAGTGGCCTTTTCATCCTAGGGGTTGAACTGATGTAGAAGAATTAGAGAGAGAAAGGGTGATTTGTGGAATTAATTTTATCCTTCAACCATGTGGGTTCTGGGCCCCAAACTCAGATCACCAGAATTGGTAGCAAGGGCTTTCACTCATTGAACCATCTTACTGGCCTGGCATTACTGTATAATGGGGGTTAGATTTCTTTAGTGAATATGTAAGGGCTTCTGAAATGCAGATCAGCCTGGCACCTGGAAGCACATGGTCCTGGGCAAATAAGAAGGTATACTGTTTGTATAATTAGTGAAAGCCCAGGAAACTGAAAGAGTTTTTGGCTTGGCATTGCTTTCATCTACTGAACACGGCTCAGCTAGCCAAAAATGGGTTGAGCCCAGTTGTAAGGCCACTGCCCTGTGAGAGATGCACTGACAGTGCTCTGCTGAGGGGTGAGATTGTAGGGACCTCAAAATAGCGTCCTGCTGAGGGGCATGGCTGCATGTCGAGGAAAGCTCCCTGTGGAAGGATGTAGCCATGGACCATCACATAAGGCCATGAGATCTATCAGGGATGGCGAGAGCAGTGCTGTATTTAAGGACATGATGGCAGAGGCCAGGAGGTGCAAAGTGCACAAGGAAGAGAGTGCGCAAGAGATGGAGCTGTAAAGTATCTGACAGAAATGGCAGGACTTCAAACAGAGATGTGTTAACCAGCCCTTAAGCCATATCAGCCCTGAGGTGGTAAGAAATGGGCAGTCAGAAGCCTTGCTATGCAAACTGAGACCTGCAAAGAAACAAGAGGGGGGTCTGAGATAGTCTGTAGAAAGTGAGTCCTGCCACTAGCCAGCCCAAGACTGAACCAGAAGCTAAGGAGAGCTGTAGCAAGAACAAAGTGGTCTGAGGCTATGTCCGTCCATAGGTCTGCAGTCTCCAAGAGAGGTGCATGCACTCTGAGGCTGCATTGAATGGACTGAGAGGAGACCACAGAGACAGAGAGCCCTCCAAGATAGACTGAGGAAGCTGACCCCAAGTAGAGCTGCTGAGGCAGGCTGGCTGCATGAGCCAGCACACAGTGATGGTGGTAGGTCCTGAACCTGAGGCAGCCATGAAGGGAGGTGGGAGACAGCCCCTGTCCTGTGAGGAGGACCCGGCAAGGTTGTAATGCCAAGGCTGACTTAGGATTTCTTGAGCCCAGATTAAAGTGAGACTACCATAGCAATTCCAGAGCCAAGTGACTTCTGATTGCTGTGTTCCTGCAGACAAACTGCAAACCAAGTTGCCCTCAATGGACATGGACTAGAGGATCTGGGTATACTTTCAAAAGGGTTGGGATTGGTTGGGTGGTAGGGGGTTATAGGTGTTTATAATTATTAATAAATATAATTTTTTTTAATACTTTATTTTTTTTCTTCAAGTTACAACTCAGTCACAAACCCCTCCCTATTCCCCCTTCCTATCCCACCCTTCCACCCTCTTCCCCCCAGAAGTTTCCCCTTTCAGTCCAACAGATGGTTCCTTCTCTTATAACAGTGAGTATTATACAAAACAATAGATATAATGTGTGGTTACATTACTGGGATCAGCTGAAAGTGTAACCCAGAAATATAACTTTGGATTTGGAATTTAAATCCCTCTGTGGACCAGAGTTTGTAGATATTGAGAATGAACTCTTGTGTAAAAAAGAGAGTTGAGTAAGCAATGAAAACAAATACCTACTCTTTGTTGTCTGATGCACCACATTGTCCCCGGTAGACCACTTGTGTATTTCTAATCCTTCCAGTGAGTCCAGAGAACAATTAATCCTGAGCTCAGTGCAGAGTTTAAAGAGATTATACAACATACCCAAAATCTCCAGGCAAAAATGTAGCCCAGTGGACTCAGACTACTATCTCTTCAAGTCTAAAAATTACTAATATGATCTTTGAAACTGTTAGCACTACCTAAGACTTAGAAGCTCAAAGTAGACTCAAAGTAGTATAAAGCTCTGATCTTTTGTCTTACATTTTATGGTAAGGAGATGGGGAGCTGAATAGACAGGAAATCTAGATCTGGCCTTTGTTTTCCTCTGATATTGTCTCATCTATTTTCTTCTTTCTCTTTGATCATCAGGTTATCCCTTGTTCTACTTACACTGTCTCTCTACCCACCTGAGAATCTGCAGGGAAATGTTCTGCGTGGGCCACAGTACATAGTATTATTAATCAAGAGAGCTGTGCCATCATAAGATGTACTGATTACAGGAGACACTTAGCAGTCAATAGAAGATGCCCATTAAGTATATAAGACTCTGCTGCACTGAAGGTAATGTGTACTCCAACCTCAGCTCATGTGAAATTGATGATAGTCCCTAGAATGTCTCATAATCACCCTCAGAGTTGCAACTTCCATATCTGTATAGTGGAGCTGCTAAAGCCCACCTCATAGTAGGTGTGGTGAGTAATAACTGCATTTCTAAATTAAACTGATTATGTTTTTCATTAACTAAAGGAATGCATTAAAGGTAAATGGCAGTGTTGTCTTATTTTTTTGTTTCAGTGTATACATTTAAGCAATTTAATTTTAGTTGTGTGTGTGTGTGTGCACGCACACACATGTGTGAGTGAGCATCTATATATGTGTGTTTGTGTGTGTATGTGTGAGTGTATGTGTGTCTGTGTGCGTTCAAACACACATGCATGTAGGCTTGTGTGTGTGTGTGTTTGATATGATGGGTGGAAACAGGGTAAGAAACCAAATTCTCTTTGTCTGTCTGTTTGTCTGTCTCCCTCCCTCAATCTCTCAAGTAAAGAGGGTTGGCACAATATTTTCTCTGTGATTAATTCTTTTACATCAAGGGTAAAGCTTGCTGTAAGCATGGACATGAGTCCATCCAGGGGTTCCTTGGCTTGTCTAATGTTTCCCAAGCTTATCTCTGTTCAGCTTGCAGAATGTAAGAAGATCAGGAATCAGGATAAGAGAATTGGTTTATTGACTAGCACTGCAGAGGACACAAATCTGATTTCCTTGTCATTGACTGCTGAAGGGACAGCGGAGCGAGAGCACAGAGCCCCCTGATGTCTTATGAGGGAGCTGAGCCCTACAGTCCTGTCTTGTGTTGACTTGTATCACATCTCCAACATGAGGTCTCCACTAAAACGTGCATAAAAAGGATACAGCGCAGTTAAATATTCCTCAAGGACACTTTAGGCAGAATGTTAAATACTGTGTGACATTAACTGAGTAATGGCTGCAGCCGACATTTATGGCACAATTAATGTTTATAATTTTCAAGGTTTCACTGAGGCCAAGGTAATTTTCCAACTTACTGTTTTGTTCCTTGTAACTCTGGTTTTACATCCACTTTGCATTCAGGTTTCTGAACTTATTTCTGCTACTTCAATTATCTTTCTTTAAAAAAAAATATGCTCTTGAAAAGGTGGAAGATTTGGTTACTATCCTCTTATTCTTTCTCTCTCTCTCTCTCTATTTCTTTCTTTCTTTTTGTGCTGGGAACTGAACTCAGGACCTTCATCTCAGGTACATTAGTCAGGTTTTCTAACACTGCCCCTTAACACTGATGGTTTAGATCCAATGTTTATATGTAATACAGTCATGGCCTTCCCTCATTGTTGAATATTTTACATGTGCCTACTTCAAAGTCAGAGCAAAGCTTTATTGCTGTTTGACATCTCCAATTATATAACAGAAAGAAAAGTTTTGATCGATTAGTAAAAGAGTTAGCATACACTAAGATGTTATAAGTTAAGAATGACTGACATACCTATGTAAATATTTATTAGCAATAGGTGGAAATAGAAATAAGAAACCCCTAAGAAAAGCACTGCGAAGGCCCTTGTTTGAGGACACTTCCATCCAAGCGCGACATCACATGAGCATGTGTTTAATTTCTGTACACAAGGATGTGTCAAACAGAACAGACACTTATTGGAACTGACATACTTCAAAGAGTTACTCATGCATTTATTTATTAACAATATTAAATTTTAGATAACTACCAAATATAACTTTTATGGATATAATATTGTATGGGTGATCATGTATTCACAGAGAATTCAAATTAGAGCTATGCTCCATTCTCAACACAGCAGATATTATAGCTCTGGAATTTTCTCTTAAATGTGCACTGTGGATATGGGTGTTGTGCGAACAGCAACTGCCTTCAGACAACTCCATATCCACAGAAAATAAAGGATTAAAGAGTCTGAGAAACTAGTACCATTTCTTCTTTTTTTAATGTTTATTTATTACTTCAGGTTACATCTCCATCATACTACCCTCTTTCCACCCCTCCCAGTTATGCCTTCACACCCTCTACCCCCATCCCTTCTAACCCACTCCTCTGCTGATATGTAGAGTGTCCCTACATATCAGTTCCCCACCCCAGCTCAGCAGTCATAAGAGGGCCAAGAGCCTCCTCATACACTGGGGCCTACAAGGCAGCACCACTAGGGCAAAGTGTCTCATTGACAGGTAACAAAGTCTATGTACCTGTTCCCTTTGGTGCATTGATTGTAGTATAGTTATCCTGTACTATATGGCTAAAATCTGATTATAAGTGAATAGATGCCATGTGCATCCTTCTGAGCTAGGTTATCTCACTCAGGAACTCACTAGTTCCATCAATTTTTCTAAAAATTGCGTGATTTCGTTGTTTCTGATAGCTGAGTACTATTCCATTGTGTAGATGTACCATAGGGTTTTTTTTTTTTTTTTTGTCCATTCCCTGGTTGAGGGACTTCTGGGTTGTTTCCAGTTTCTAGCTATTTCAAATAAGGCTGCTATGAACATAGAGGTTGAAATGTCTTTGTGGTTTGGTGAGAAATCTTTTGGATATATACTCAGAAGTGGTGTGGCTGGGCCTTGAGGTAGAGCTATTTCAAGTTTTCTGAGATATCTCCAGACTGATTTCCATAGTGGTTGTACAAGTTTGCACTCCCACAAGCAATGGAGGAGTGTTCCCCTTTCTCCACAACCTATCCAGCATGTGCTGTCATTTGAATTTTTGATCTTAGCCATTCTGACAGGTGTGAGATGGAATCTCAGAGTTGTCTTGAGTTGCATTCCTCTGATGATTAAGGATGCTGAGCATTTCTTCAAGTGTCTCTCAGCCATTAGTGTTTCCTCCTTTGTGAATTCTCTGGTTAGCTCTATTCCCCATTTTTTGATTGGATTATTTTGTTTCTTGGCATTTAATTTCTTGAGTTCTTTGTAAATTTTGGATATTAGCCCTCGGTCAGATGTGGGGTTGGTGAAGATGTTTTCACAATCTGTAGATTGCCATTTTGTACGATTGACAGTGTCTTTTGCCTTCCAGAATCTTTTCAGTTTCATGAGCTCTTATTTATTGATTGTTGGTCTTCTGTTCAGGAGGTTGACACCCGTGCTGATGAGTTCAAGGTTTTTCCCCACTTTCTCTTCTAATAGATTTAGTGTGTCAGGCCTTATGTTAAGGTTTTGATCCACTTGGACTTAAGTTCTGTGCAAGGTGATAAGTATGGCTTTAATTTCATTCTTTTACATGTCAACATCCAGTTAAATCAGCACCATTTGTTGAAGATGCTGTCCTTGTTCCATTGTATGGTTTTGGCTTCTTTGTCAAAAATTAAGTGACCATAGGTGTGTGGGCTCATTTCTGGGTCTTCAAGTCGATTCCATTGATCCAATGGTTTGTTTCTATAACAGTCTCATGCTGTTTTTACTACTATTGCTATGTAGTGTAGCTTGAAATCTGGTATGGTGATGCCTCCAGATGTTTTTTTTTTTTTAATTGTACAAGATTGATTTAGCTATTCTGGGTTTTTTGTTATTCCATATGAAGTTGAGAATTACTTTTTCAAGGTCTATAAAGATTTGTGGTGGTATTTTGATAGGAATTACATTGAATCTGTATATTGCTTTTGGCAGGATGGCCATTTTTATTATGTTGATCCTACCTATCCATGATCATGGGAGATCTTTCCATTTCTGATGTCCTCTTTGATTTCTTTATTCAAGCACGTGAAGTTCTTGTCATACAGGTCTTTCATTTGCTTGGTTAGAGTTACCCGCAGGTATTTTATATTGATTGTGACTATTGTGAAGGGTGTTGTTTCCCTAATTTCTTTCTCAGCCCGTTTTTTTTTTTTTTGTATAAAGAAGGGCTTCTGTTTTCTTTCTTTCTTTTTTTTTATAATTTTGTATCCAGCCACCTTGCTGAAGGCGTTTATCAGCTGTAAGAGTTCTCTGGTGGAATTTTTGGGATTTGCTTATTTACACTATCATATCATCTGCAAATAGGGATAATTTGACTTCTTCATTTCCAATTTCTATACCCTTGATCCCCTTTAGTTGTCTTACTGCTGTAGTGAGAACTTCCAGTACTATGTTGAAGAGATATGATGACAGTTGTCATCCTTGCCTTGTCCCTGAGTTTAGAGGAAATGCTTTATGTTTCTTTCCATTTAATTTGATGCTGCTGACTGGCTTGCTGTATATCTCCTTTATTATTTCTGGGTATGGTCCTTATGTTCCCATTCTCTCCAGGACTTCTAGCATGAAGGGGTGTTGGATTTTGTCAAATGCTTTTTCAGTATCTAGCGAGATGATCATCTGTTTTTTTTTTTTTTTCTTTCAGCTTGTTTATGTGGCGAATTACGTTGATGGATTTTCTTTTGTTGAACCTTCCCTGCATTCCTGGGATGAAGCCAACTTGATCATGGTGTTTGATACTTTTGATGTGTTCTTGTATTAGGTTTGCCATTATTTTGTTAAGTATTTTTGCATCTATGTTCATGAGGGAAGTTGGTCTGAAGTTCTCTTTCTTTGTTGGGTCTTTGTGTGGTTTAGGATTCAGGGTGACTGTGGCCTCATAGAATGAGTTTGGCAGTTTTACTTCTGCTTATATTTTGTGGAAGAGTTTGAAGAGCTAATTGGTATTAGCTCTTCTTTGAAGGTCTGGTAGTATTCTGTGGTGAAACCATCTGGCCCTGGGCTTTTTTTGGTTGGGAGATTTTTAATGACTGTTTCTATTTTTTTAAGGTTTATAGGTCTGTTTAATCTGTTAACCTGATCTTGATTCAACTTTGGTAGGTGGAATCTATCAAGAAAATTGTCCATTTTTCTTAGGTTTCCAAATTTGGTGGATACAGATATCTAAATCAGGACCTAAAGATTCTCTGGATTTCCTCAGTGTCTGTTATTTCTCCCTTTTCATTTCTGATTTTGTTGATTTGGGTTTTTTCCCTTCTGCCTTTTAATTAATTTGGCTAAGGGTTTGTCTATTTTGTTGATTTTCTCAAAGAACCAACTTTTGGTTTCATTGATTCTTTGGATTGTTCTTTTTATTTTTAAGTTGTTGATTTCAGCCCTAAGTTTGATGATTTCCTGCTTTCTGCTCCTCTTTGGAGTGTTTGCTTCTCCCCCCCCCCCCCCCAGTTCTTCCAGCTCTGCTGTTAATTCGCTAATATGAGCTGTCATAATTTTCTTTTTGAAGGCACTTAGCGCTCTGAACTTTCCTCATAGCACTGCTTTCAATGTGTCCCATAGGTTTGGGTATGCTGTACCTTCATTCTTGTTGGACTTTAAGAAGTCTTTGACTTCCTTCCTTATTTCTTCCCTGACCCAGTTGTCATTCAATAGAGAGTTGTTCAATTTCCATGAATGTGTAGGCCTTCTATTATTTCTGTTGTTGTTTAAGTCCAGCTTTATTCCATGGTGGTCTGATAAGATGAAAGGTATTATTTCAACTTTCTTGTATCTGTTGAGGCTTGCTTTGTGTCTGACTATATGGTCGATTTTGGAGAAGGTTCCCTGTGGTGCTTTTGTGTTTGGGTGAAATGTTCTATAGATATCTGTTAGGTCCATGTGGTTCATGACTTCTGTTAGGCTCATTATATCTCTGTTTGCTTCTGTCTCAATGACCTGTCCATTGTTGTGAGTGAGGTGTTGAAGTCTCCCAATACTAATGTGTAGAGGTCATTGTGAGGTTTAAGCTTTCTTTTACAAATGTGGGTACCCTTGTATTTGGAACATAGATATTCAGTACTGAGATGTCATCTTGATGAATTTTTCCTTTGACGCGTATGTAGCGCCCTTTCCTATCATTTTTGATTAAGTTCAGTTGAAAGTCTATTTTATTTGTTATTAGGTTGGTACTCCAGTTTGCTTGTTTCTTGTATGCAGCAGAATGTTGTGTCTTGTTTGCAGATCCATTCTGTAAGCCTGTGTCTTTTTACTGGGGTGTTGAGTCCATTGATGTTGATTAATGACCAAAGGTTGTTATTTCCTGTTATTTTGATGTAGGTGTTGGTTGTGTGTTTCTTTTGGTTTAGCAGCAGTGGAGTGTTTTGCTTCTTCTTTTTTCTTGGGTGTTATTATCTTCACTGGGGTGGAATTTTCCTTCTAGGGTCTTCTGTAGGGCTGGATTTGTGGGTAAATACTATTTAAATTAGTTTTTTTTTTCATGGAATATCTTGTTTTCTCCATCTATGTTGATAGAGAGTTTTGCTGAATATAGTAGTCTACCAGGTGCCTATGATCTCTTAGGGCTTTAGGATGTCTGCTCAGACCCTTCTGGCTTTTAAAGTTTCTGAGGAGAATTCAGGTGTAATTCTGATGGGTCTACCATTATACATTACTTGACCTTTTTCTCTTACTGCTTTTAATATTCTTTCTCTGTTCTGTACATTTGGAGTTTCAATTATTATGTGGCGCAAAGAATTACTTTTCTGGTCTATTCTGTTTGGTGTTCTGTATGACTCTTGGAATTTTATTGGCATTTCTTTCTTTAGGTTTGGGAAGTTTTCTTCTATGATTTTGTTAAAGATGTTTCCTGGACCTTGAAGTTGGGAGTCTTCTCTTTCCTCTATGCCAATAATTCTTAGGTTCCGTCTTTTCATTGAGTCCTTGATTTCTTGGATGGTATGAGTGAGAACCTTTTTAGATTTCTCATTTTCTTTGGTTGTTGTACTGATTTCTTCAATCGAATCTTCCATACATGAGATTCTGTCTTCCATCTCTTGTATCCTATTTTTGATACTCATTTGATACCCTTTGATTTTCCACCTCCAGGATTACCTCAGTTTGTGTTTTGTTTATTACTTCTACTTCCAATTTCAAGGCTTGAACAATTTTATTTGATTTTGACATTTCCTGCTCCAATTTCCTTGTTGCTTTTTCTCTTTCCTGTTCAAGTTGAGCCACTTTGGTTTGGAGATCACTAATGGTATTCTTCATTGCATTCATTTGTAAAACTGAGGAATATTTGAATTCCTTTAAAGATATAATTCTTTTTGAGAGGATTCTATCACTTTCCAGAGTATAGATTTGTCATCATTTTCATGTGTTTCTGCTGAGGTGGAGTGGTCAGGGCTTGCTGTACCGGCTGCATTTTGTTGGAGTCATAATTCTCTGACTTTTGTCAGATCTGTCCTTTTGCTGACCTTCAGCCATCTGGTTGTTCTTAGTTGTTTGTTCCTGGTGCCTTCTGGTCTTAGTGCCAAGAAGGGCACTTTGGTGTAGAGGCCGTATAGCTTGATGATCTATAGCTCTCCACCGGCTGGGCTGTATGGGGCCTTGTGTGGAGATTGATTCTCAGTGTGTCTCCCAGAGCTCACCCCTTCCTGTTGTGTCCCAAATGGGAACTCAGTTCAGAAGTTGTGGTGGGATGTGATTTTTCTGCCTGCAGTTTCCTGAGACCCATCTGGGCTTCGTGGCAATGGTGGTGCAGGTTGTCAGGCCACAGATTGCTGGCTGTAACTGTAGCTCCCCTGCAGCTTATGTGTCGGGGACCATGATCGTGGTCCTCCCAAACTGCTCTCAGGGGTTTCTCAGGTTCAAGGTGTGACTTATAGCCAGAAGTACTGTGTTCTGATACAGCCCATGTCACCCAGGCAATGAGCAATGCTCCAGGCTTGTTTCACTGCTCCTGAGTCAGAGCTCTCTGTGTCATAGCCTGGGTATTCCCTGAGGGGCAAGTCAGGTGCAGTCAGGGAGATCTGATGTGGACTTCACACCCTGTCCACAGTGTTTGGAATCAGGGATGCTCAGGTCCCTTTTCTCCACCAGAATCACTGTGCTTCAGTGTAGTTAGCCTGCACTTATGTGGCTTCTGGCAGTTTCCCTGTAGCAAGGGTATCAAGACTTGGTTGTGGTCCTTCCACACTCTTCTCCTGGTTGGGGGGGGGGGGTGTTTCAGGGTCATCCTGTGTCTCTCAGTCAGAAGTTCTTTGGGTCAGAGAAAATCACCTGCTCAGGCCACATGCAATAGTTCAGAACTGCTTTACTGCTCTGGACCTGAGACAGTAGACTGAGAGCCTTCCCAAAGTGAGTTTGCAAAGTGTCTCCAGTACTTGGAGTGGGGGGAAGGGAGGGAGCGGGTGACTCTGAGTTAGAGGCTTTGTGGTCAGTTGCTTCCTGACCACCTCGGGTAGCATGCCCGTTCCAGAACCAACCGTTTCACTGCTCTGGGAGATCTGAATATACTATGCTGTGTCTGTAGCCTGAGTGCCCTGCTGAAGTGAGCACAGGCAGAGAGTTCCTGTATGGAATTCACTCATCAAATCTCAGTGCCTTTTCCCTCCCAGAATTGTAGTGCCCTGGTGCAGCCTGCCTGGATAGGTAGGGGCTTCCACCAGACCCCCTGTAGCTACTGTGTCAGGGCTGTGGCTATGGTCTTCTCAATCCACTCTCAGAGGAGTCTTAGAGCCAGTCTGTATCTCCCAGTTTGAAACTCTGTGAACCAGTGTTGTTGCGGGGGCGGGGGGGGGTAGCTTAGGGGCCAGGCAGAGGGGGTGGAGCTGGGAGATCCAATATGGAGTTCACTCACTGATTCCCTGCCTGTATGGCAATGATCCAAAGCAGCCTGCCTGGAAGGGACTTCTACCAGACCCCCTGTCGTCAGGCGAGGGTGGGGTGGGGGAGGGGAGGGAGTTCCAAATTGTGTTCTGTATCCTGTGCACAGTGTGCTTGGGCTCAGAAGCTGGCCTCCTGCCAGCTAGATCCCACTGCTGCCAGAGGCTGCCTTAGCCGTCAGCTAGATGCTGCCACTGCCATACTGAATATCCCAGGGAGAGTCCCTCAGTCTTACTGTGTAGCAGCTCTGCTGTATGCTCCTGGGTGTCCAAGCCTACCCTGCACAGGCGCTGCAGTCTCAGGAGGTCCTATGTTTGGAGGTTGGAACTGCCAGCTGTATTCCTGAAAGGATCCGGTAAGGAGGGAGTGCAGTCTCCCAGCTGGCAGGAAGTGCTCAGTGCCTGTCTCTGGTGACCCCGCTACTCCAGTGTGTATATTTCCAGTACTGAGTTCTTAATTGTTTTGCTGGGCAAGCCCAGATAGGCTTGTGCGTCACAAACTGCCTTCAGCAGGAGTATATCTCTGCTGTTGTCCAATCTGTCTTCCTGAGGATCAAAATGCTTCCTACTTGATCGCCGCCATCTTGTCCCCCAGTACCATTTCTTTATTGATCAAATTCTACAGTTGTTTTCTTGATCTCAGTGACAATGAAATCTGGAAAATTGACATTATAAAGTGATAATCAGAATTTTGAATATGAATTATACAAAATAAATGATCCTTTTATTTTAATTATTAAAATATATTGATTTTAATTCATTCATTCATTAACTAGTTTTTTTCAAGATAGTGTTTCTTTGTGTAGTCTTGGCTATACTGAAAACAGCTCTGTGGATCAGGCTGGCCTCAAATGGAGATCCACCTACCTTTGCCTCCCTAGTGCTGAGATTAAAGGTATATGAAACCATCACCTTAATTATTAAAGCGTGTGTGTATGTGTGCATGTGGGTCCCTGCTGGGGCCAAAAGGGGTCAGCAGATCACTTGGACGGAGTTACAGACAGTTGTAAGTGGCCCTGATGTGGGTGCTAGTAATCTTGGCCCTCTGCAAGAGAAGCCAGTGCTCTTTACCACCAAGTCTTCGCTCCAGCCTCTAAACCATTCCTTCAGTCCAGAGTGATGGCACAGCTAATGCAGGAGAAAATAAAAGCTCACATTGACATTTGGAATTCAGAGTTCTCTCCATGAGACTAGACTATCAGCACATCCCTATCAGTTGAGAAGAGACTTAATTTTTGATGCATTTGAAGAATTTCTTAAAACTCTTTTTGTTTCCTTACACATCTGCTCTGGGGAGATGTATTTAAACTTTTTTTTTTAATTGTTTTTGTGTATATGGGTGTTTTCTCTACATGTATGTTTGTTTACCATGTGAGTCGCTCATGCCCCTGGAGGTCAGAAGAGGATGTCAGATCCCCTGGAACTGGAGTTAAGGATGGTTGTAGACAACCATGTGGGTGCTGGGAATTGAACTTGAGTCCTCTGGAAGGCCAGCAAGTACTCTTTTTTAAAATGTTAAATAAATTTATTTATTTTTAATATTTATTTATCACTTCAAGTTAGATCTGCATTACAGTGTCCTCTTTCCACCCCTCCCAGCCCCTCCCTCCTACCCTCTACCCCCTATCCCTTCCATCCCACTCCTCTGGAGTAGAGTGTCCCTACATAACAGTCCCCACACCTGCTGAGCGATTGCTACAGTCCTTGCTTTAACTTTGTATCTTTTTTCCATTATTTATTTTTCCACTTTACATCCTGATTGCAGCCCCTATTATCCCCTTACCTTACAATTCCTTCTTCCCCACTCCCACAACACCTCTTCCTTTCTCCTCAGAGAAGGGGAGGCCTCCCAGTGGGTACCAACCCACCCTGGTAGGTCAAGTCACAGCAGAACTAAGCACATCCTCTCCCACTGAGGCCAGATAAGGAAGCCCAGCTATTGGAAACAGATCCAAAGGCACACAACAGAGTCAGAAACAGCCCTTGCTCCAGTTGTTAGGGGAGCCACATGAGAGCCAACTTGCACACTTGCTATACTTGCTACATATGTTTAGGGGGACTTAAGTTCAGACCATGCATGCTCTTCGATTGGTAGTTCAGTCTCTGTGAGTCCTCATGGGCCCAGGTTAGTTTACTGTAGGCTTTCTTGTGGTGTTCTTGACCGCTCTGTCTTTCCTAATCCTTCCTTCAACTCTTCTTCAAGATTCCAGACCTCTGCCTATTGTTTAGCTGTGGGTCTCTGCATCTGTTTCCATCAGCTGCTGGATGCAGCCTCTCAGAAGACAGTTATACTAGGCTCTTGTCTGCAAGCATATCAGAGTATCATTAATAGTGTCAGAAGTTGGCTGTCTCCCATGGGGTGGGTCTTAAGTTAGGCCAGTCATTGGTTGGCCATTCCCTCAATCCTTGCTCCGTCTTTATCCCTGTACATCTTGTAGGCAGTGCAATTTTGGGGCTGAAGGTTTTGTGGGTGGGTTGGTGTCCCCTACGCCACTAGCGACTGCTATAGTGACTGAAAGTCAATGCTGTACTTTGATTTCTTTGCCAATTTGGTCATCATGAACCTTTCCCATTTAGGACTTCAAAGGAGCTTGATATCTAAGCACAGTATATGGGTAAAGTACTTCCTTGCATATGTTTCCCTGTCTATATGAAAATGGGGTGGTTTTCTTTGAGACTTCACATCACTATGTTTTAACACATTGTCTTCCATATCCATTTCAGTCAGAGCATAGAGTTCTCGAGACATTTCATTCCATACTCAAATCAACTATCCCGTAGTAGTCTGCCATGTTAACCCCTCTGTCACCGCTGGCAGTGTGCTACTTGAAGCATGTTTCCTGTCTCTTATGCACATTGTCATGCAGGGCCTGATGCCTGTTGGATGGCTGCATGCCAGAGAGCCAGGTAATATCAGCAAGTGGAGCTTAGTCCTAATTAGAGTGCTTGTCTCTGGCATGTGGGAGGCATGGGACTGTAATTGACATACAGACAATATAAGCAGACAAGGTGAACGGCAGCAGGTTCCAAAGCATGAAGTCATGTTGCCAGAGTACCCAGTCTTGGACTCTGCTCTCCTTCCACAGCTGATCTTTTCATCATCTTCCTGGGACAAGCATGAATGGTGGCCTACAAGCACTCCAGATAACTTTCAACAGTCTGTTCCCTAATGCCCAGCAAGGGTGATCACTCAGGGATAGGAAATGGCAATTGATTGTTTTGTACTCCAGGTATTTGTAGTCAGCTCTTTGTAGTGGCTCCATGTTAGACGCATGTCATGGTAGTTACTCACTGATGCATTATGGTTCTAAAGTGAAGGTTTCCTTGTTTCTAATTAATAAGTCCATAGCAATCATGAGTTTCCTAGTTGCTATTTGTATGTATGAAACTCTAGTATTATTTACTTCACATTATAAAAAAACAGTTAATGGTATATGGTTTTACTTTCTTTCCTCTAGAATAACTTGAAAAATGTTTCACTATTAAGAAATAGGAACCAATTTTTTTAATTGGTGTGCAAATTTGCATGTGTGCATGTCTGTGTGGCCAGAGGCTGCATATAATGTCTGACTCTATTGCACGTCAACTTACTGTTTTCTCTTGAGGAAGCCATTGAACCTAGAGTCCCCGCCCCCCACTTAATCTAGATTGGCTGGTCAGCACATTCCAGGATTCAGTGGTCTCCAGGAGGTGTTGAGATTCTGAACTCAAATATCCATGTTTGCTCAGTAAGCATTCTGACCAGAGAGATCTTCCAGCCAGTACATCAGTGTTAAGTGCATGGCCTCAGTAGGATCATGTTTGCTGATACGTTGAAACTCCGGGTGAAAATGGGAGATTCTGCTTATTCATGATGGCCACTCAATCAGGTTCTTCTGCATTTGGTCTAGACTGGCCATGATTTCCATCTGTTCTGACTCCTTGTCCTGTCCCTGTGCATCTGAACTGAGAGTGAGGCAGTTCCTCCAGCCCTTCTTGGAGCCTGCTGGCTTCATGCCCCAGGACCCTTTATTACAATGTGGCTTTGGCAAAGTAAATCCTTTGCCTCTTGTACATTCTTTGCTTTCTGGTAATCATGTTTGTGTGCATCTTACTACATAACCAATTCATTCTTGATCTTAGTCCCCCTCCCATTATCCAATTTCTGATTTCCAGAAAGTAGAGATCTCCCAGATAAACAACACCTCTTCCCGTAGGGATCCAGCAAGGGACAGGGGAAGAATAGTGAAACAAACTGCATGTTACTGCATTACTGTCAACTGAAGTCACAGAATTAAACACATAAGTTATAAGATGTGCAAGATGCCATGCACATAAGCCTGATAAGGAGAATTATCACAAGGGACATTTGGGTATCTAGCTTAATGTAGAAAATCCTTCTCAAGGGGTGTGAATTCAATGTACAGTTACAGTCTATGCACACAACATTGACCCCTCCAGCCAAGGATCACTGTTTCAGAACTCATCTTCTTGGCCTTTAAAACCTTCCCTTTAGGGAGGGCCTCACCATGGCCTTCTCCTAGTAGAGAGCTATTGGTAGGTTATGGCTTCTCTGGGAGGGACGATCAATTATCTTTAGAAGTATAGACTGTCATAGACTGCCCATGCTCCAGGGAAAGGCTCTAAACATATACACATATGGGAAGCTCTGGTTGAATTCAGTGGATTGATTATATAAAAGAGGTGAATATGAAGCTGTGAAGTATATGGGGAACATGAGGAACAAAGCACAAACTCAAACGATTTCAGTAAACCCAACCCAAACCGCCCCTCCAAAGTAAACAGCTGACTCATGTGGCTTCACTCTTGAGTTGTACCAAAGAATTTAATCTAATGCCACTTATCAGGCTTATCAGGTGAGAAAAGGAAGTATATGGGGGTCAGTAAGAAGTTGGGTGTTGAACTGATCAAAATGCATATCTATATTTGTGCAACACACACACACACATTAAATTGTCAAAGAACAGATAAATGAAATAAAAAACCCTTAAATTCCACCTTCTCCAAGCCATAGGTTTTACCACATGCTTGCTTGCATTGAGATTTACTCCTGAGCTTACTAAGTTTGGAGAATTCCCCTGTTCTGAATTTGAGTCTGTATTACCTGTGAAGTATGAACATAGGGACAGCCAGCACAGTGGCTCAGCTGCTGTGTGATTTTGAGTCTGTGACACTGTTTTGGAATGTCCTCACACCTCCACTTATTCTCTCAGCTTCATGTCTCTAAATGTGATGGAGGAAGTGTTGTCACTTCTTTGCATTTAGCCAAGTGTCTTTGCTTGCAGCATCTACCTGTGACCTCTTGCTCTTGTAGAAAGGTTTACAACCTATAGACATTTGAAGATGCAGCCCAGTCCTGTCTTTTACTGGATGTGTATTTTGGGACAACTCCATAACAAGTGCACCCAGCCCTCTCATAATGCAGAGTATGGGATTGAACCTCACCATGGGTTTGGATTGATTAAAAAGAAAATACAGAGCACACTGCAAACCCATGCATTTTCTCACTGTTTGTAAGATTGACTTTTCCATAGACACTGAAATCAAGGAGTAGAAAGGGCTAAGAGCATGGATGTATCCAGTCTAATCAGGGAACTCAACCTCTACACTGGATTTATCATCATCAAAATCCACCCCTAATATCTAGGCTTCCTTTAATCAAATATTTATTCATGCTTCAGAAAACAACACTCGCCTGAGACATAAAGTGAACTCAATGTGTGTCTGTACCCTGTGGAGAAATTCCTGAAGTTTGCGCAGTCATGCTTCAGACTCTTCCATTCATTTGGAGACATGTAGGAAGAAATAGCATTAGATTAAATTCTTTGGTACAACTCAAGAGTGAAGCCACATGAGTCAGTTATGTACTTTGGAGTGGTGGTTTGGGTTGGGTTTACTAAAATAATTTTGGGTTTGTGCTTTGTTCCTCTGCATGTTTCTTCATTTTTTATGTAAATATTTCATAAGCTCATCTGTTGTTCTCTATATTTTTACACAACTAGTGACAATCATACTGCTTATGATTCTGTGAGACTTTCCTTTTTACTTTTCTATTGTAGGTAAATATTAATTGTTTTATTTTTTTGTTTTTGTTTTTTGTTTTTCTTTCTTTTTTTCCTTTATTTTTTATTTCTTCAAGTTACATCTCAATCGCAGTCCCCTCCCTATTCCCCCCCCAGTCCCACCCTCCCACCCTCAACCCCCATCCTCATCCCTTTTTTTTTTCTTTTAAGTTTAAGGTATATCTTATTTCCCCCTACAGTTTCTCCTTTCAGTCCAACAAATGGCTCTTTCTCTTATAATAATAAATACAATACAATACAACAGAGGTAATTAGGCCACAGTTATGAGGGTTATATGGCTTAACGTACATTCCCAATGACCAGTCCATATGTATTTGGTACCTGACTTTAACATTCTATTATCTAACCATCTCCAGGAGTTTAAAGTTCTATATCTGACTCAACATTCATACTAATTGTAACACAAATTTAAAAGTATCCTCTTAGATGTATAACACTCTCTTGACTCCTAAACAACTCAAAATTTAATTATGAGACTTTATCTATCTGTTCTTCAATCACCTCAGAGACCTGAGAGGGATAAATATATCTGATTTTATAGGAAGTACAGGGTCTGCAGCTTCCGAAACTAAGAAATGACATACCAGTGGCTGCCTGGACAGTTCCAATTTTCTCTCCACACATTACAGTATCGCTCTTCAGTCGTTTGGCCCCCCTTCTCTGACAGACATTGATTGTAGAGCAGGGGTTATAAAGGACTTACCTACCCTGTCTTGGCAGAGCAAGGCTGTCGACTTACCTGCTTCCAGGTTTTGTCCTTTTTTGGACAGCATTCTGTCTATAGTTGGAGCTTTTCCTACCAAGAGATAGGCTTGTGACTAATTCAATCATCTCCCACTGGAGATTCTTCGATGCTCATCTTCTACTTGGAGGAGAATAGGGGGTGCTGTCAGGAGTTGATATGTCTTGATATAAAAAAATCTAAACATCTTTGAATGTCATATTGTGCAGATCTCTTGAGGTTTTTGAAGAGGCCCTATCTACCTCTTATATTAGGGTAAGCAGATGTTGCTTGTCTCTTAGCAGGTTTATTTCTGATTAGCTTAGCAAGTAACTATAATAGGCTGTCATAGTACCTAACAGAATGACTGGCTTGCATAACCATTAGTTTGCATTTCTTAATTATCCTAAACAGTTCATGACAGTAGTAAAAGGCCGAACATTTCTTTTTTTTTTTTTCTTTACCTCCTAACCCTTCCATCCCATTTCTCTGGGGTGGGGTGTCCTTATATAACAGTCCCTCATCTCAGTTGAGAGGTCGTGTGAGGGCCAAGAGCCTCTTCATTCATTGGGGATCTATGAAGCAGTACCATCAGTGAAAAGTGTCTCGTTGCCTGGGAGAGAGAACTACTAAACAAACAAATCAATAAGCATACAATAGATAAAAAAGACTAAAAAATAGAAAAAATATAACTAATATATAAAAAATAAATAAAAAATAGAAATTAAAAATAAGAAGTCTATGTCCAAGTTCCCTTTGGTGTGTTAGTTGTAGTATTAATACCTTCTACTATATAGCTAAAATCCTACTATAAGTGAATAGATGCCATATGTGTCCTTCTGAGTCTGGGTTAGTTCACTCAGGATGAGCTTTTCTAGTTCCATCCATTTGGCTGCAAATTGCATAATTTCATTGTTTCTGATAGCTGAATAATATTCCATTGTGTAGATGTACCACAGTTTTTTAACCCATTCTTCGGTTCAGGGACATCTGTGTTGTTTCCAGTTTCTAGCTATTACAAATAAGGCTGCTATAAACATAGATGAGGAAACTTCCTTATGATTCCGTGAAGAGGCATTTGGGTGTATACCCAGAAGTGGTATGGCTGGGTCCTGAGGCAGAGCTATTCCAAGTTCTCTAAGATATTGTCAGACTGACCTCCATAGTGGTTGCACAAGCCTGCACACCCACCAGCAATGGAGTAGGGTTCCCCTTTCTCCACACCCTCGCCAGCATGTGCTGTCATTTGAGTTTTTGATCCTAGCCACTCTGACAGGTGTGAGATGGAATCTCAGAGTCGTCTTGAGTTGCATTTCTCTGATGATTAAGGATGTTGAGCATTTCTTCAAGTGTCTCTCAGCCATTAGGGATTCCTCCTTTGTGAATTCTCTTTTTAGCTCTGTCCCCCATTTTTTGATTGGATTATTTGGTTTCTTGGCATTTAATTTCTTGAGTTCTTTGTAGATTTTTGATATTAGCCCTCTATCAGATGTGGGGTTGGTGAAGATTTTCTCCCAGTCTGTAGGCTGCCGTTTTGTTCAAATGACAGTGTCCTTTTCCTTACAGAAGCTTTTTCAGTTTCATGAGGTCCCATTTATTTATTGTTGATCTCAAGTCCTCAGCTGTTGGTGTTCTGTTCAGGAAGTTGTTGCCTGTGCCAATTAGTTCGAGGGTTTCTCCCAATTTTTCTTCTAGTAGATTTAGTGTGACCGGCCTTATGTTAAGGTCTTTGATCCACTTGGACTTAAGTTTTGTACTAGGTGATAAGTATGGGTCTAGCTTCATTCTTTTACAAATGGACATCCAGTTGGACCAGCACCATTTGTTGAAGATGCTGTCCTTCTTCCATCGTGCCGTTTTGGCTTCTTTGTCAAAAATTAGGTGGCCATAAGTGTGTGGGTCTATTTCTGGATCTTCAATTCGATTCCATTGATCTACTGGTCTGTTTCTATACCAATACCATGCTATTTTTACAACTATTGCTCTGTAGTACAGCTTGAAATCTGGGATGGTAATACCTCCAGATGTTTTTTTATTGTACAGGATTGATTTAGCTATTCCGGGCTTTTTGTTGTTCCATATGAAATTGAGACTAGCTCTTTCCAAGTCTATAAAAAATTGTGTTGGTATTTTGATAGGAATTGCATTGAATCTATATATTGCTTTTGGTAGGATGGCCATTTTTATTATGTTGATCCTGCCTATCCATGAGCATGGGAGATCTTTCCATCTTCTAAAGGCCTCTTCCATTTCTTTCTTCAAGGGCTTGAAGTTCTTGTTGTACAGGTCCTTTACTTGCTTGGTTAGAGTTACCCCAGGTATTTTATGTTGTTTGTGGCTATTGTGAAGGGGGTTGTTTCCCTTATTTCTTTCTCAGCCAATTTGTTTGTTGTATAAAGAAGGGCTTCTGATTTTTTTGAATTAATTTTGTATCCAGCCACTTTGCTGAAGGTGTTTATCAGCTGTAAGAGTTCTCTGGTGGAATTTTTGGAGTCGCTTATATATACTATCATATCATCTGCAAATAGGGATAATTTGACTTCTTCATTTCCGATGTTTATCCCCTTTAGTTGTCTTATTGCTCTAGCAAGAACTTCAAGTACTATGTTGAAGAGATATGGTGAAAGTGGACATCCTTGTCTTGTCCCTGAGTTTAGAGGAAATGCTTCAAGTTTCTCACCATTTATTTTGATGTTGGCCACTGGCCTGCTGTATATTGCCTTTATTATTTCTAGGTACGGCCCTTGTATGCCCGTTCTCTCCAGAACTTTTAGCATGAAGGGGTGTTGGATTTTGTCAAATGCTTTTTCTGCATCTAGCGAGATTATCATGTGGTTTTTTTCTTTCATCTTGTTTATATGGTGAATGACGTTGATAGATTTTCGTATGTTGAACCATCCCTGCATCCCTGGGATGAAGCCTACTTGATCATGGTGTATGATACTTTTGATGTGTTCTTGAATTCGGTTTGCTAGTATTTTATTAAGTATTTTTGCATCTATGTTCATGAGGGAGATTGGTCTGAAGTTCTCTTTCTTTGTTGGGTCTTTGTGTGGTTTACGAATCAGTGTGATTGTGGCCTCGTAGAATGAGTTTGGCAATGTTCTTTCAGATTCTATTTGGTGAAAGAGTTTGAAAAGTACTGGTGTTAGCTCCTCTTTGAAGGTCTGTTAGAATTCCATGCTAAAGCCATCTGGCCCTGGGCTTTCTTTGGTTGGGAGATTTTAAATGACTGTTTATATTTCCTTAGGGGTTATAGGGCTGTTTAATCTGTTTATCTGATCTTGATTTAGCTTCGGTAGGTGGAATCTATCAAGAAAATTGTCCATTTCACTTAAGTTTTCAAATTTGGTGGAGTATAGATTTTTAAAGTAGGATCCAAATATTCTCTGGATTTCCTCGGTGTCTGTTGTTATTTCACCCTTTTCATTTCTGATTTTGTTGATTTGTGTTTTCTCCCTCTGTCTTTTAGTTAATTTGGCTAAGGGTCTGTCTATTTTGTTGATTTCCTCGAAGAACCAACTCTTGGTTTCATTGATTCTTTGTATAGTTCTTTTTGTTTCTAAGTTGTTGATTTCAGCCCTAAATTTGATGATCTCCTGCCTTCTGCTCCTCTTGGGAGTGTTTGCTTTTTCTTTTTTTCCAATTCACCCAGTTTAGCTGTTAATTCACTAATATGAGCTGTCACAATTTTCTTTTTGAAGGCACTTAATGCTATGAACTTTCCTCGTAGCACAGCTTTCATTGTGTCCCATAGGTTTGGGTATGTTGTGTCTTCATTTTCGTTGGATTTTAAGAAGTCTTTGATTTCCTTCTTTATTTCTTCCCTGACCCAGTGGTCCTCTAGTAAAGAGTTGTTCAATTTCCATGTGAGTGTAGACTTTCTGTTGATTCTTTTGCTATTGAAGTCCAGCTTTATTCCATGGTGGTCTGATAAGATACAAGAGGTTATTTCAATTTTCTTGTATCTGTTGAGGCTCTCTTTGTGTCCAACTATATGGTCGATTTTGGAGAAGGTTCCGTGAGGTGCTGAGAAGAAGGTGTATTCTTTTGTGTTTGGGTGAAACGTTCTGTAGATATCTGTTAGGTCCATTTGGTTCATGATCTCTGTTAGACTCATTATTTCTCTGTTTGGCTTCTGTCTTGATGATCTGTCCATAGTTGTGAGTGGGGTGTTAATTGTTTTAAAGAAGCCACTCATCTTGAGTTTGCTCTGCAGTTGCTGGTGAGATTCAAGCATGCATTCCTCCTGAATGACAGGTGTGTACCACCTCACCCAGTTCCACTGCTACTTCTATGTTCTCTTTTTAAATGTGGTATCTATTATATGTATGTGTTTACTTTTGTGTGCACATGTGTGTACATGTGTACATGTTCATGTTGACATCAAAGGTTGACATTGTATGTCTTTCTCTACCCTTCCTTTCTCTTAATTGTTTGTTTGAGATAGGGTCTTTCACTGAACCTGGAGCTTACCAACTGGCTGTTCAGGAAGTCCCAAGAGATTCTCCTGTTTTTGCTTCTCTAGGGCTGGAATTACAGTGAAATGCTGTCATGCCTAGATTTTATAAGGGTGTTGAGGATAAAACTTGGATTTTCATGCTTGTACAGCAAGCATTTTTCCAGATGAGCCATCTCCCCAGTACCATTTATGAACAGTTTTTATTATTTTCTTTCATTGTATCATCTTGTATAGTATGCTGCCATGTTGTGTGGACTTGAGCACTTTTTGTGCCTTAACTCAGGCTCTTGCTGTCTAAAATTCCCTATGTGCTCTTCACCAGCTGCATTCAATAGTTTTGGCTTGATGTGACCTTCTAACAAATTTGATGACTTCCCTTCAGATTTCTGTGTGAGTCTCTTGGTCTTTCATATGCTGTTATTAGGTTTCCAAATGTTTGTGTGCTTTCTGCAGTGTTTGTGATGTTAATCTCAGTTATCTTCTTGATGACATTTAGAATGGTTTGGTTCCAGGTTTGTCTTTGGGGAGTCAGCTTGATTTAGTAAAAGGCATCAAGTGCAACAAGTGCAACGGGAAAATCTGCTCACAGTGGGCGGCACTATTCCCCTGGCTGGGATCCTACACTGCATGAAAAGGAGAGAGTAAGCTGAGCATAGATGGTCCTGGTTCCTCTCCCTGCTTGCAGAAGCAGTATAAACATCCACCTCAAGATCTTTCTGCCTTGACTTTCCAGCCATGATGGACTGTACTGCTGAACCATGAGCCAAAATAAAAAAACAAGAAAATCACAAATACAGCTCTACAGAAGATCCTAGAAGGAAAATTCAAACCCAGAGAAGACAACTACACCCAAGAAAACAAAGGAAAGAAAAAAACCCACTCCAGATAAACCAAAAGAAACACATAACTACTATCTACATCAAAATAACAGGAAATAACAACTTATGGTCATTAATGTCCCTCAACATCAATGGACTCAGTTCCCCAATATAAAGACACAGGCTTACAGAATGGATCCACAAACAAGACCCATCATTTTTCTACATACAAGAAACACATCTCACCAACAAAGATAGACTCTACCTCAGAGTAAAGGGTTGGGAAAAGGTTTTCTAAGCAAACAGTCCCAGGAAACAGCTGGAATAGCCATCCTAATATCAAATAAAATAGACTTTCAACTGAAATTAATAAAAAAAATAGGGAAGGGCACTACATACCCTTTAAAGGAAAAGTTCATCAAGATGACATCTTAATACTGAATATCTATGCTCCAAATACAAGGGCACCCACATTTGTAAAAGAAACTCTTCCAAAGCTTAAACCGCACATCGATTCCCACATATTAATAGTAGGAAACTTCAACATCCCACTCACAACAATAGACATGTCATCACAACAGAAACCAAAGAGAGAAATAATGAGACTAACAGAGGTCATGAACCAAATGGACCTAACATATATCTATAGAACATTTCACCCAAACACAAAAGAATACACTTTCTTTTCAACACCACGTGGAATCTTCTTCAAAATCGACCATATAATTGGACACAAAGCATGCCTAACAGATACAAGAAAATTGAAATAATTCCTTGTATCTTATCAGACCACCATGGATTAAAGCTGGGCTTCAACAACAACAGAAATAAGAAAAGCCTACACATTCATGAAAACTGAACAACTCTCTACTCAATGACCACTGGGTCAGAAAACAAAGAAGGAAACCAAAGACTTCCTAAAATCCAATGAAAATGAAGGCACAACATATCCAAACCTATGGGACACAATGAAAGCAGTGCTATGAGGAAAGTTCATAGCACTAAGTGCCTTCAAAAAGAAAATTGTGAAATCTCATATTAGGAACCCAACAGCAGAACTGGAAGAGCTAGGAAAAAAAAAAAAAAAAGAGGTAACCACTCTCAAGAGGAGGAGAATGCAGGAATTCATCAAACTTAGGGCTGAAATCAACAACATAGAAGCAAAACAAACAATTCAAAGAATCAACGAAACCAAGACTTGGTTCTTTAAGAAAATCAACAAAATAGACAATTCCTTAGCCAAAATAACTAAAAGGCAGAGGGGAAAAAAACAAAATCAACAAAATCAGAAATGAAAAGGGAGAAATAACAACAGACATTGAAGAAATCCAGAGAATCTTTAGGACTTACTTCAAAAATCTGTACTGCAAGGGGAGATGTTGGGGAGTAAATGATATACCTGAAACTTAAAAAAAAAAAAAAAAAAGGCAGTGGATGGGGAGTTGCCGGTGAAGAGGATGGGAGGGTGGGACCAGAGGGGGAAGTAGGGATGGATTGCAATTGAGATGTATCTTGAAGAAATAATAAATAAATAAATAAAATCTATACTGCACAAAATTTGAAAACCTAATCAAAATGGACAATTTTCTTGATAGATTCCACCTACAAATTTAAATCAAGATAAGGTTAACAAGTTAAACAGTCCTATAACCCCTAAGGAAATAGAAACAGTCATTAAAAATCTCCCAACAAAAAAAGCCCAAGGCCAGCTGGTTTCAGCACAGAATTCTACCAGAACTTCAAAGAAGAGCTAATACCAATACTCTTCAAACTCTTCCACAAAATAGAAACAGAAGGAACACTGCCAAATCCATTCTATGAGGCCACAGTTACCCTGATTCCTAAACCACACAAAGACCCAACAAAGAAAGAGAACTTCAGACCAATTTCCCTAAGGATCGTAGATGCAATAAATGCTTAATAAATTAATTGCCAACTGAATCCAAGAATGCATCAAAAGTATCATGCACCATGACCAAGTAGGCTTCATCCCAGGACTGCAGAGGTGGTTCAACATACAAAATCCACCAATGTAATCCCTCATATAAACAAGGAGAAAGGAAAAATCACGTGATCACCTCACTTGATGCTGAAAAAGCCGTTGACAACATCCAACTCCCCTTCATGTTAAAGTCCTGGAGTGAGCTGGTATACAAGACCATACCTAGAAATAATAAAGGCAATATACAGCAAACCAGTGCGAGCATAAAATTAAATGGAGAGAAACTTAAAGCAGTTCCTCTAAAATCAGGGACAAGGAAGGGATGCCCACTTTCACCATATCACTTCAACATAGTACTTGAAGTTCTAGCTAGAGCAATAAGACAACTAAGGGAGATGAAGGGGATACAAATTGAAAAGGAAGAAGTCAAATTATCTCTATTTTCAGATGATATGATACTATATATAAATGACCTCAAAAAATTCACCCAAGAACTACTACAACTGATAAACACCTTCAGCAAGGTGCCTGGATAGAAAATCAATTAAAAAAATCAGAAGCCCTTCTTTATACAAAAGATAAATGGGCCAAGAAAGAAATTAGGGAAACAACAGCCTTCACAATAGCCACAAACAATATAAAATACCTTGGGTTAACTCTAACCAAGCAAGTGAAAGACCTGTATGACAAGAACTTCAAGTCCTTGAAGAAAGAAATTGAAGAGGACATCAGAAGATGGAAATATCTCCCATGCTCATGGATGGGTAGGATCCACAATTAAAAATGCCCATCCTACCAAAAGCTATATACAGATTCAATGCAATTTCTACCAAAATACCAACAAAATTCTTTACAAACCTTGAAAGAACAATTCTCAACTTCATATGGAATAACAAAAAAACCAGAATAGCTAAATCAATCCTGTACAACAACAACAACAACAACAATAATAATAATAATAATAAAATCTGGAAGTATCACCATCCCTGATTTCAACCTATATACTACAGAGCAATAGTAATAAAAACAGCATGTGGTACTGGTATAGAAACAGACCAATTGATCGATGGAATTGTATTGAAGACCCAGAAATAAATCTGTATACGCAAAATCATGCCATGGAAAAAAGACAGCATCTTCAACAAATGGTGCTGGTCTAACTGGATGTCAACATGTAAAAGAATGCTAGAAACTGGAAACAACACAGATGTCCCTCAACCGAACAATGGATTAAAAAAAAAATGTGATACATCTACTCAATGGAATACTACTCAGCCATCAGAAACAACGAAATCATGCAATTTGAAGACAAAGGGATGGAACTAGAGAAGCTCATCCTGAGTGAGCTAACCCAGACTTTTTCAAAAATTAAGTGACCATATGTGTATGTGTTCATTTCTGGATCTTCAATAAATTTTGGTACATTTACCCAATAGAATACTACTCAGCTATCAGAAATAAGGAAATCATGCAATTCACAGCTAAATGGATAGAACTAGAAAAACTCATCCTGAGTGAGTTAACCCAGACTCAGAAAGATACACATGGCTTCTACTCACTTATAATTGGATTTTAGCCATATAGTACAGGATATCTATCCTACAACCAACATACCAAAAGGATCAGGAGCATAGACTTTGTTACCTATTAATGGGACAATTTGCCCTAGGGAAACCATCATGTAAGCCCCCAGTGCAAGAGGAAGCTCTTATCCCTCATATGACTGTTGTACTGAGAGAGGCTGATATATAGGGACACTCCACATCAGAGGAGTGGGATGGGTGAGAGGGGAGGAGAGGGTGGGGAGATGGAATAGGGAGAGGTGGAAAGAGGGCACTCTGATGGAGATACAATTTGAATTAGTAAAAAAAATAAATAAATAAATAAATAAATAAAATATGACACAGGAAAAAAAACACACAAATAAGGCTGCTATGAATATAGATGAGGATATGTCCTTGCGGTCTGGTGAGGAATCGTTTGGTTGGATACCTAGAAATGGTATGGTTGGGTCTTGAGGTAGGGCTATTCCAAGTTTTCTAAGATATAGCCAGACTGATTTCCATAGTGGTTGTACCTTCACCCCTTCAACACCTTTTTTAAATAAAATGATTTTTAAATTATTTTTCCCCCAAATCTCCCCCTTTTAGTCCAATAAAAGGCTCTGTTTCTTAAACAATAACTACAATACAAAATAATAAGAACAATTAGGCAACAATTATGAAAACTATAACGTATGACATATATTCCCAATGTCCATTGTATAGGTATTTGACAATTATTAGGAATATTCTATTATCTACCATATCAATGAGTTTAAATATCCATACTTAACTCAATTTCCTTCCTAACTTACATTAGCAACTTAAAAACATCATCTTAGACCTAAAATATCCTTTTAATTCCTAAATAACTTAAAACTTAACTGTTAGACTATTACTATTTGGTCTTCAACCACATCAGATACCTGAGAAGGATAAATGTATCTGAAAAAATAGGAAGTGCAGAGGAAGCTGCTTCCAGAACTAAGAAATGACAGACAACTCATGGCCTGGACAGTCCCCAATATCTCTCTATAATGTTGGAGCATCTATCTTCAGCCTTTGTTAATTTAATACATGTATTGTTTTGATCAAATACATCACATTCCCTCACTTCCAATTCCTTTCTCGTTCTCCTGTCCTTTGCTTTTTCATCTCAACTTGGCATGATTTTTAAAAACAGCCCCAACTGGTTCAAAAACAGCTACCCACATGTACATCAGTATAGGACTATCTACGGGGGCATAAGTAGCAACCAAGTGTCCATTTCTTCAAAGAGAACTGACTCTTCCTTCACCAGAGACCCTCAATTGCCAATAGATCCTCAGAGATCTATCAGTCTTCATGAAACCTGTCTCCATTAATGTCAAGGATTTTGGCTTGGTTGATCTTGTCCAAGTCATATGTATGCAGTCATAGCCTCTATGAGTTCATGTGGACAACAGATGGTCATATCTGGAAAATGCTGTTTAACTGCAGATGCCAACTACCTCTGGCTCCTACAAGTTTTTTTCTTCTCACACATGATGATCCCTGAGCCTTGGAAGGAGAGAACTTGATGTAGATATTTAATTTAGAGTCAAGCACTGCACACTCTCTTATTCTCTGCACACTGGGGCTTAGTGACTCCAGCGTATCTCTTCAACAGTGAGACTTTTCATGGAGGGAATCTTCCTTGAACAGCAGTGTTTACAAGGTTCATTATATATGATGCACTAACTTACGAATGGAGATTGGCTTGATAGTGAAAGTGTCAAATTAAATATCCATAAATTACAACAGAACTAAGTACAGATACGCATTGTATGACCTTATAACTTGAACAATCAGACCATATGAAAAAGATACTAATGGAATTTAGACTTTTTTAAATGAAGTCACATTAAAATTTTAAAAGAAAAGTAGAACATGCAACAAATTTATTTTTAATATTATTTCTGGTTTTGACATTAATTACAGTTAATTTTGTTAGAGTGGAAAAAATAGACAAAAAGTTTGATTACATCTGATTCACAAGCAGGAGGCAGAGAGAACCACCTGGAAAGGCACATGGACTTTGAAACTTCTAAATCTACCCCCCCCCATGACACACATTCTCTAATAAGTTCACACCTCCTAATCCTTCCTAAACAGTTCCACCAACTGTAGACCAAGCATTCAAATATATGAACCTATGGGTACTAATTCTCATTCAGACCACCGCAGTGTGGTAAGGATCTAAATATCCAATCACCTTGCACTTGAATCTTGGCTTTCTGCTTGGCTAGGACTTTGTCTGGGGAAGACTGGGGTGTTTGTTGAGCAGCTTTAGTTTTACATATGTCAAACTCCAAATCTTGTTTCTCTCCACCTGGTTAATAGAAGTAACCATCTCTGCTGTGTCTTCAATCCCATTCCATCACATCTCTCTCTGGAATCTGGATTCCCAATGAGTGCAGTTCAGAAGTCAGGAGTTTCTCGTGCTGAACAAACTTTCTCCTAACTTATACCACTCCATTATTGGAAACCTTCTGGTCTCACACTTAACGTCAATGTGACTATATCTTTGTGAGTTCCAGACTCTCTCATGGGCTTGACCCGAGAGCCTTCTAAGCTGAAGAGCAACACACACATGAAGCTAGCTCTGCAGGGGCAGAATGATCCTCTCAAAAGTACAGTGCCACAGCTATCACTAGTGACATCAAATAACAGATTAAAAGTCCTCGAGGGAGTTGGAGAGCTCACTCAGAAATAGAGAGCACTATTGCTACTCCAGAGGCCTGGGTTTGATTCCTACCATCCATAACACCAGTTTTAGGAATCAGATGTTTTCTTCTGACCTCTTTGGTCACCCGGCACACACATACATGTAGACAAAATGTTCATACACATAAAATAAGTATAACTATTTTTAAAGAACATTCTATGTATGTATTTTATTACATGTTTAATAAAAATATACTTTAAATTGTATTCTCTTTCCCTTTCATTCCTTAATGCCCTCTCCCTCTAACCATCTCTTACCACTTATTCTCAAATTATAGCTTCTTTTTTGATTATTATTGTTACACACACACACATCATATACATACATACACATGCATATACAGAAAAATACATAAGCATAACCTGCTGAGTCTATTTTTTTTGTTTGTGTGTGCATAGTTTTAGGGCTGATGACATTGCATTAGGTAACCAGTTTGGGGGCTATCTTTTACCTGGGAATCTAATTATTCCTCTCAGCTGTCATTAGTTGTCTGTAGTTCTTTTTCTAGAATTGAGATTCTGTGAGAGGTTCCCACTTCCACATCAGCATGCCTGTTAATATTGTTACTCTTCAGGTCTTCTTTATCCCATTTTTTTTTCTAAAAGAGTCAGGCACACAGCTAATTTCCTGGCATTCTGGCTTTTACAGTCTTTCTACCCCCTCTTCCACAATGTTTCCTGAGCCTTAGATACAAGAGCTGTGCTGCAGATGTATCCATTAGTGCTAGGCTCCTCACAATCCATTGATTTATACATTGTGTCCAGTTGTGGTTTTTGTGTGAAGATCTCCATTTGCTATAGAGAGAAGCTTCTTTGATAAAGGGTGATAGCTTCACTTATCTTTGAGTATAAGGATACTATTTACAATGTAATAAGGAATTGTGCTTTTTTACCAAAGTGGTGGTAATAGATTCTTTTCTAAGTTCCACAACCTCATTAGTCCCAGGTAATTGTACCTGTATCTAGTACCAGAGTACTAGTAATGGTGAGTGTGCTTTAAGTTCAATTAGACACCTCTTGGTTACCACCCACAAGAGTGCCAGTTATTGTACCTCTCTAGACATTTTGCCATTCTGGTCATTGTCACGGTTCATAGGTGTCACAGCTAAGTATCACTATTGGTTGCTTCCCTCCCATAACAACATAATAAACGCTATCCATGAACTTTTCTTTTTTAAAAGTTTGTTTGTAACCACATCTTGTGCCCCATGTCTGTGTTGTCTACAGTCACTCTCCTGGTTTATTAACATGCTTTACTTTCCAGTGGGAAAAGCAAGAGGCCCTCAGTAGTTCAAGTCTCTGCTTCTAAAGCCTTACTTCATGGGCACTTCCTATGGCAGAACAACCAGGGCTTAGCATATAATGTCTCCAGTGCTGAGAGCTTTCCTGGAATTTTCACCTGGCAGAAGAGCTACAGATTATTAAACTATTCTCATTCTGGATTAATATCATTTACTAGAGATTGTTCACCAGGCATAAACCAGTTCCTCAAAGACATGTTCCTGAAACAAGGTGTGTGTGCATATAGCAAACTCTATCACCATACCACCAGCAGTGAAGAACACAGGAAAGGGGAAGCCCATGCCTATCTTGAAAGCACAAACTAGAGACTATGTATTATATCCAAAAGTACAACAATAGCCATTTCTTTGATATCTTCATTGCTTCCTAAGAAAGAGCTACCATGGTTTCTAGGAATGGTGCAATTTCTTACTACATGGAGTGAGAATGATTTTGAAGACATTGGGATGGTTATGTGTATTACCTCTGTATCTTGGCCTTGTCTTAAGTGTGCTTAGCCTCCATGGACATGAGGTTTGGTGAGTGTTAAACTTCAGTTGGCATGGTGACCCTTGTTTAAGAGCATCACACAGACTTTCCAGGTAGAAACTATAACTTTGAAAATGAATGGTCCAGGTTGTCTTTCATGATGGTGACATTCTGTGTCAGCTGTGATAGAAGAAAACTTCAGGATGAATTATATGACATAGCTGAAAGTTATCTCTAAAAAGAAATAGGTCAATGAAATGAATATAATTCCATCTCCTCATTGGGTAGTCATTCAAAACAACTTTATTCCTTTTTATGTCCATCTATTTATTATCTATCTATCTGTCTGTCTGTCTGTCTATCATCTATCTATCTATCTATCTATCTATCTATCTATCTATCTATCTATCTATAATATATCTATCTTATCATCTATCATCTATCTATAATCTTTCTCTCCTCCCCTCTCCTCTCCTCCCCTCTCCTCTCCTCTCTTCTCCTCCCCTCCCCTCCCCTCTCCTCCCCTCTCCTCTCCTCTCCTCTCCTCTCCTCTGCTCTCCTCTCCTCTTTTCTCCTCTCCTCCCCTCCCCTCCCCTCTCCTCTCGTCTCCTCTTTTCTCCTCCCCTCCTCTCCCCTATCTTCCCCTCTCCTCTCCTGTCCTCTTCTCTTCTCTTCCCTTCTTTTTTTTCCTCATCTCATCTCTTCTTTTTCCCATTTCACAAGGGCAGGGAACTTTTTAACATGACATTTGAAGACCACACTCAACCATAAATAACCTTGGCAAATTGTTTTTGGAAAGTCACATAACTTATTCCTCAAAATAGAATTTCATTGTTAAAAAGCCAAATGGAAACTCACCTACTTGCTTGTAGAAAAGCTTACCTTTGGGAATACAATGATATGGATTTATTTCTTCCTTTCCTAACAAGGACATGTACTTAAAGATATACAAACATATTAATTAAGTGAAAGTTTAGAAAAACTTTAGTACCCACTTGATGGCATTCCTTGCTTCATGTGGATGGAAGACCTCTCTGTGAATATAACCATTTTGTTCAATGGAAAGATAAACTTGACCCACAACGAGACTTCATCATGTTTTCCAAGTCATCTTGAGATGTGTCAAACACTGAATAGATTAACACATGATAATGTGTATACATTGGAGCCAACATGGGCATCATCACAAAGCTGTAGGAAGAGAACGGAGGAGAGAGATCCAGACTGGTGATGTCTCACTGTTTCCAAGTAGAAGCAGCATAAATACTAGCATTTATAATAATTTTTGTACTTAGACTGAGGTAGCTTTTTTTGATACCATTTTAAAAGCTTTAAAATTGTTACCATACTGTATTTATGAATAACAGTGTAGCAATTTGATATTACATGTGATATGTAATTTTCAAATCAGGTTAACATTTCTGTTACATTAAACATTTTCAAAATTATATATTTTATTTAATATTTGTCCATGTATATCATGTATTTTGAACAAATCAACTCTACATTCCTTCTCCTACAATTTCTTCTCCATATCCTCTTAACTTTTACCTTCCAAATTAATTTTCTCTCTCTCCCTCTTTCTTCACTGAGCCCACATAGTGCTGCTTATATGTACACATGTCTGAGAACATCCACTGGAACATGGGCAAGCCTTCAGGGGCTATATCCCTAAAGAAAACTGGCTCCTTCTCCCTTCTGGCACCCATCATTTGCTAATCACTTTTCAGCTAATCCCAGACTTCATAAGCCCCTCGGCCATTCATGTTCTGATTTGGGCTGGCTTGATATTGTGAAAGTCTTGTATAGTCCACATATCTGTGAAGTGCAGTGTGATGTTTGGATGCTTATATATGATAAGAACTATTACATTATGCATATCATGCTAATATTTCCAATGGAACTTACTCCACAGCATACCTGTTGCTTTTACTCACCCTGATGCCCTATAAAATGACAATATCAAATAAAAATGAAATTCTCAAGAAATAAAAAAGATTCATACACTTCTCCAATAAAAACAGAAAAATTATCTTCCTTCTAAAATATCCAGGACAAAAAAATAATCACAGAAGATTTCAAAAGGGACACAAAACCCTACGCTGAAGGAGGACAGAATTGAAGCAAGGCATGCCCTGTCCTGTCCTTAACATTTCCACACAGGTTCCTGGGACTCTGAGCCAGCATAGCAAAGTGTTATGTGTGTTCTTCGTTCTGCTGATAGCCAGCTAGAAATTAAGTTTGCTCTCATAACACAAGCCCTTTTGTACGTACACAGGCTAAGGAAAGTATTTCTCCCTAGATTGACAATGGTTCAAATACGCAGTGAGTGGGACAGCTTGGGTGGTCCTGAGATGTGACCAGAGATGCCTTGGGATAGAAACTAGACAGGAGAGCATTGCAGCCATCACAGAAATACTGTATTCCCATCACCCACCTGCAGGCTGTAGTGCTCTCAAAATTCAAAATGTGCAGGAATCTGATAGAGAAAATGAGAGTACGAGTGTAGATGGTGGAGAGACTTGGATGGCTCATGGGGCCTGGACAGAAGTGAGGAAGACGTACTTCCCCATGATATACTGAAGTGGGATGACAGGGGAAGAGGAACCGAGATCAGAGTGCGAGGATGGGACAGGGGGAAATCATGGAGCACAGGGACAGTTTCATTTACAAATAAATGTTGGTACTTTTTTTTTAAAGTCAGAAACATAGACACTGACTGCTCCAAGTAGATGATTTAAGAGAGCACAGTGTTCTAGTTAGCTGAGCTTGATGCACCCATAATTATGGCCAATAAGAACAGAAGTCAGTGCACAATGAAATATAAATTCCAGCATCATGACTAAACATCTTTCCAGAATGAAACAATGACTTTGTACATACGTAGCTGTCTTTAGTTGTGTGCGCACCTTCGAGGCACAAGAACCTGGACAGTAGCTAGAAGGACCTAGAGTTGTGAAGACCAGGTAGAGGCATGTAAGCCAGTTGCCACCATTTTCTTTTTTGATCTTCCTCCCTTCCTCCCCCTTTCTCTCTCTCTCTTTCTCTCTCTCTCAGTCTGGGATACTTGGTGGGACTATTTTCTGGCCTTCGTCCATTTTACGTGTTGTAAGACAACGAAAGACAGTCGACCAGAGTACTCTATTTTCTTGCTGGCTCTGCATGTTTTTATCTTCTCTCTATTGCCTGAGAAGTCTGGATGTCAGTGTCTGTGGTGGCTTGAAGGTAAAATGTCCCCATAGACTCTGATATTTGAATACTTTGTCCCCAGTTTGTGGCACTGTTTGGGAGATGTATATGGTATGGCCTTGCTGGAGGAAGTGTGTCACTGGGGGAAGTATTTGATAGTAATAGCTTCTGCCCACTTCCAGTTCACTCTGCTTCATGCTCATTATTCAGGATGTGAATGTTCTGTTCTGCTTCCTGGTCTTGCCTCCATGCTTCTTGCTGCCATTCCTCCCCACCAGGATGGACTTTTATCTCTCTGGAACCGGGAGCCCAAATAAACTCTTCTATAATGTGCTGGTCATGGTGTTTTATTGAAACAAAAGAAAAGTAACCAACACAGGACCCCAGAAACACTTGTAAATCCTGTGCTGATGATGGTGGGAACTGCCCTAGCAGAGGAATCTCTAAATGTATTTCCACAGACTCAGAAACAGGATGTTAAGGAAGAACCCTGCCCAGTAAAAGTGCCCTGTGTGAGTTCGTGTGTGGTTTTAATAAGAGTGCCAAGTCAAAGCCAAATTCTTATCCCAGCAGCTAAGATGAAGCTGTCATGAGAGAGAAACCCATTTCCTGAGGGATTCCCCATACACTGAATGAATGACATCAGGCTGCCAGGGGTGGCCACTTCTCCATTACTATGATGTGTTATGGTCTATCATGCACTATAAAGGAGTTGTTATGGGGAATTAGGATTGCTTTTATGAGCAACAAATGTAGGATATAAGTTTGGGCCATCAGAGCCACCTAAACTAGGAACTTAAAGTAGACAACTAGGAACTGCTTTAAGAGAAATGTCTCTCCTTCGAAGTGACAAAATCTTTGATGAAGAAGCAATGTAAGCCATTTTCCTCTGAGTCTGGAGCTTCAGTGTGAAGCATTGTACAGCATTGCAGGGCACTTTCCTGACAATTTTTTGTTTTCATTTAGAAATACCATTGTAAAACAGTAATAAAGAAAAGAGAAGTCCAAATTTTAGCACTTAGAAGGGGTAGCAGGAGCACTGGGGGTTAAAAGTCAGTCTTAGAGCACCCTGTGTCAAAACAAAACAAAAAGGAAAATAAAGCAATTTCCTCTGTGGTGTGATCACTGAAGGAGAAACTTGGAAGTTTGTGTTTCTGTTCGCTGACTTCAGAGGAAGACATCACCTTTGACGCAGATGAGGAACCAGGCATGGGGTTTTCTGTATGCCCATTGGTAATTCCATCTGATCATTACTCAGCTGAAGAAAACACTATTTGGGGGCAAGCAAGGAAACAGGTCAGATGTGAGAACCATGTCTGTGGAGGACACAGATGTCTTTGCAGCCACAGGAATCTGAAAAGAAAATATGCCATGGTTATTAATTTTTGAGAGAACAGACTCCTGGAGAGGTTGGAAGCTGAGACAGGCCAGACATCACAGCATTGAGACTGCTTTTGGACATCTCCTCTGGTTCTGCCATGCTGGCTGCTATGAAATGTGTTTATACCCAAATATCCATGAAGATGAGGACAAGGGAAGAATGAAGAGGAAAAGTAGAGAAGTACTCATAGGAGGTGGAGATTCCTTCCCAGAAAGTCTATTCTGCATCCCAGAAGTCACTTTGTCTAGGGAAGAAGCTCCTATCAGGTACTACAAGGATATTGCCTTTCTTGTGTCTACTCACCTGTCTGCTAAATGGGAATTTTGCTGTCACCTTCCTGCTACTCCATCATCCAATCTTATTTGTGTTTGAAGAGCTGATTGGGGATGAAAAGACTAGAGGCAAATTTTCCCTCTCTATCTGCTTCTGAGTGAAGAAGAATGCACCCAAGTACTTGGGAGCATTTTAGCACAGCTTTTATTGTAGCCATTACCTTTTACTAAGAAACTATCACGATTTTGATGAAGATACTAAAAGAATATGATTTCCAGCTGAGCATATTGCATGCCTGTAATCCTAGCATTTAGAAGGTGTAAGCAGGAGGGTTGGGGGGGGGGGGTTACAAGCCAATCTCAGCTCCACAGTGAATTTCAGGATCCTGATTCAAAACAAAACAAAAATAAAATAATACAATATCCACTGGAATATGATGATTGAAGGAAAAACTCATGGCTGAGCCTGAAAAGACAGAAGTGAACCTAGCCTGCGGGAGACACCATTGAAGTGTTGTCATGAAGGGAGTGTCTAACGTCTTAGAGATCTATGTCCACGCCTGTGGGACCAGTTGGGGCAATAAACCACATTTGAGCTGCAGCATCTGGTATTCATCAAAACACAGGCATAGCCCCCACATGTTGACACTAAAATAAAATAAAATTAGAGGCTTGTCATGGAAACTTTTGCCTGTTTCACATTTCTTTATCATCCTTCATGGATTTTATTTTATATTTTTCCTTTTTTCATTCTTTAAGGTATTCTAGAATCATACAGATTCCTCTTCAGTCATGGTTCTTTGATGATTTTTGTTCATAGAAAAAGTGAGTGTGCTGATGACACCTTACAACTGAAAGGGAAGAAAATGCCCACTGAATCCTAAATGCCTTAACACTCCATAGGTAATGTCAGTTTACTGAAGGAAGAGTCTGGCTTGCTACTCCTTGAATATGCTGACATACACAAGACTGTCTTATGAAATTTCAGCACTACCTTTATTTATTTTCATTTTTTCTCTAATTTTATATGTTAGTAGGTTTCATTATGATGTTCTCAAACACGGACAGAATATGGTTTGATCATATTCACCCACTGTTAACCTCTCTTGTCATACTCTGGCCTAGCTAGATTCTGTTGTTGTGACAAAATACTCTGACCTTTGGTCCACATAGGGGAGGAAAGGTTTTTTTTTTGTTTGGTTGGTTGTTTGGTGTTTTTTTTTTTTTTTTTTTGGGGGGGGGTTCTATTTTCAGGTCCCAGTCCATCGTTGAGAGGAGTCAGAGCAGAAACTCAAGCAAGAATTTGAAGCAGAAAACGCAGAGGAACACTGCTTGCTGGCTCATTCACAAGCTTGTGATTAGTCAGCTTTCTTATACAGCTCTGGACCACCTACCCCTCTCCCCAGGATGTGGCATGTGGCACCTCCCACAGTGGGCTGCCCCCCCACATTAATTTCCATGATCACTAATCCTTGATGTCTACTCTTGTAGGTCCTCTTTTAGTTTTTTTTTTCTGTGTGTGAGAGAGAGAGAGAGAAAGAGAGAGAGAGAGAGAGAGAGAGCGAGAGAGAGAGAGAGAGAGAGAGAGAGAGAATCATGAGGGCTCCTTATGAGAAGATGAGTAAGGGTTTGTTTACTTGTGGATCTTATGCGACTGAAGACAAGCCTCCCCCACCTACTACTCTCTTCATATAAATCCTTAAGGCTTCTGAGCTCCTCCCCTTTCCATCACTAGTGTTGATTGGCCCAGACTTGAGATCTTCTGCAAGTAGCCCCAGCTGCTTTGAATTTGGCAGTGCAATCTGCAAGCCATACTGGAAGTCAGTGTCCCACACCACTCCCATCTCCCTTCTAGCTCTTCCAGTCTTTCATTGCCCCTTTCCACGATGTTTCTCAAGCCCTAGAAGGGTGACATAGGTGTCCTGTTTATGCATAGGCATTTAACAACCATTTCTTCTCTGTAGTTTAACCAGTTATGAGTCTCTTCAGTTACAGTTGCTCACTGCATAAGCACCTCAGCAGAGCTGATAGCAGCCCTAATCTGGGAACAAACACAACTGTTTTAGAAGGACCTCAATGGGCACACTGGTTCTACTAAGTAAAGAAACAGGAGTAGTTTCCTCACTGGGTGCTATGAGTCAGCATGTATAATATATATGGTTACATATACTTCTTGTCAAGAAACATCTTTGCATCTTTGTTTCGGTGTATTCTTCATTGTTGAAGTAGGATACCCAAGAGTGGTTAATTTATAAAGAATAGAAGCTTAATCCTTATTGTCCTGGAGGCTGGAACATTACCTGGAGGAAACTGACTTCTTGGAGAAAGGTAGGAGGGCTTGGAGACAAACTCCTTCCTTCAAACCCTTTTAAGAGCATTAATCCGCTTTTGAGAGTGTTCTCTTCGTGTTCTTCAAATACTTCCAAATGCCCTTCAAACACCAGTTCATTGGGAATTGCTTCACAACATGTGAATTTTAGGAGACATCTTCAGGCTATGAAATAGAGAAAGCAGCATTTATCTAAGTACATTTGAGAAATGTACAACTTCACCTTTTAATGGCTCCTGAGCCAGGGGCCCCAGACAGATTCTTCACACTTTCTATATGGAGTTTTAAAGTATGCACATAAACATTATGAACCTGTTTCATTCATAGATACAAAACCCTTATCATGATATGATGTTAGTACCTTTCATCAGAATATAAAATAGAAATCTTTAATGATGAAATTTAGGATTTTAAACTCAGTACTCTCTTTTTCTACTGTATGCTTAAATAATAGAGAGTGAATAGTATTTTAACCTGGGCATTAGGTTAACTATTGAGGAGATTGTTGTATCACTGCAGGCACATAGAGTCTGTTTGTAATTAAGCTTTTTTTGCATTGAATGGTGTTTCTTAGACTTCTATATTTGAAAAATCCCCATTTGATAGCTCCTAATGGGTTAAAATCCACAGATTTAGCACAATTTTGTTTACTGAATCTTTGATTTTCAAAACAAAAAATATACCTGTGACCTTTCATTGTCTTCTCAGAGGAACCTTGTGCAGGGGTGTGGTATGCATAGGGGGTTGGGGTTTCTAGATATATAGGAGAAAGAATTAGCTTTATTTTAGTCATTGTCTTAGACTTAGCCAATGTTTTGTTGCTGTGAAGAGACATTATGAACACAGCAATTCTTATTAAGGAAAACATTTAATTGGAGCTGGTTTACAGTTCAGAGACTTTATCCATTATCATAGTGGGAAAAAAGGATGGCACAGATGCAGACATGATGCTGGAGAGGTAGCTGAGAGGTAGCAAGAACAGAAAAACACTGGGCATGGGTTGGGCTCTTGAAACCTTAAAGTCCACCCCCAGTGACACACTTCTTTTAACAAGGCCAAACTTACTCCAACAAGGCCACACCTCCTAATTCTTCTCAAGTAGTATCACTCCCTGATAACTAAGTATTTAAATATATGAGTCTATGGGGGGCATTCCTATTCAAACCACCTACAGTTATGCTGAGAGAAATACGCTGAAGATATATATTGTTCCTCACAACTGGGGGGAGAAAAGCAGCCACCATTGTCCCAACCTATCTGCAAGGGTGAGTTGTATCCACCTAAAACACCTGCAATGACACTTGAAATCCATTTTCCCAGCTCTGACTTTCTGGTCATAGCTGTGGAAAGGTAGTTTAGGCTAACATCTGTGTGGATGTGAGGCTGAGGAGGCATATGCCCTAGAATTCTGGGTCAGCATTGTGGACCTCAGACAAGCCTCACAGCTTCTCTGGGGCTCAGTTTCCATAGCAAGAGGCAAGGTTGATTTAGTGCACCTTGTCTCTTTGAAGCTGTTTTCTGTCTAGACTTCTAAGACAATGTGTCTAATTTTTTGAGAATATCATGGCTGTATGTATATACTATATGCAGACATACAGGTAAGAATCCGGAAATCCCAACAGGCATCTTAGGAGTCTAACACACATATTTCTTCCTTCTTCTGTCAGCTTTACTTACATGGTTTTTGTTTTGTTTCTTTTAGATACTTAATTTCCACTTAAATCTGTGCCCCAAGAATGAGTTTTTGAGTTCTCATGTGAAATTGCCCCCTCTCATTTCAGTTATGAACTTATCATTTTCCTATACCTACTTTCTGGGAAAAATTAAACAAAAGACATTATTTCCTCTCTTCAAATATTTTATGAGTATAACAGGAATTGCTGAAGGGCTTTAAGCAGGGATAATGTCACTCAAATCTTATGGCAAAAAAAGTACCTGTAGACACCAGACAATAAGGAGTCTGGGGAAAATGAAGAAGCCAATTAGGAAACAATTCATGTTTCATAGAGGAAACATGAAGGATTAAATCAAGGTGCTGGTATTGAGGGCAGAGGAGAGAGACAGATTCCTCCATATTACAGGAAGAAACAATAAAACAACAGATGTCCTAGGGGTTAGACCAAGGTCAGTAGTGTAGAAACTCAGGAAAGGATCTAATGTTTGTGTCTGATGGTTTGGGAAATTGGGTAGATGTTGAACTAATAAGATTCACCCTAGATTTCTTACTTAAAGCTAATAATAGAAAATTCTCATCCACAGCACAGCACTCTAAAACAGCCTCCAACTTCCAGATAGCAGGCTTGTACTTGGTGATTTTCCCCATCCTTTCGATTTTGTTACGGGTAGAATTGGCTACTCAGTTTGTAACTTACATCTCTTTTTATTAGTAGGGTTTTATTAGAATATAACTATGGCTACTTATTTGAGTTTGCCTCATAAGGTTTTGTAAGCCAAGATGAGTAATTATGACAGGAACATACAAAACATGGGATGTTTGTCCTGCCCTTTTGGAGAACAATTTACCAGCTTCCAGTGTGTACAGTTAGGTAGTTCTATTTCACATGACATAGAAATAAGGGATAGTATACTACAATATCACACTAAGAAAAGACTGGAATGAAGTTACAACCTTTTTGTTTAAAAGTTTTGGGGACTTTCTTCTGTCTCCAACTGCCACTCCAATTTTTAATGTAGCTTGTCACAGGGGTAGTGGTTCCATATGCATGTACATTCTTTTTCTAATGTTTATTTATTACTTCAAGTTATTTCTCCATCATAGTGCCCTCTTTCTACCCCTCCCGGTTTCACACTCCCACCCTCTCCTCCCTCTCCCACCCATCCCATTCTTACGATGTGGCGTGTCCCTACAAATCAGCCCCTCTCAGTTCAACAGTCTTATGAGGGCTAACAGCTTCCTCTTGCACTGGGGTCCTACCTGGTAGGACCCCTAGGGCAAATTGTCCCATTAATAGGTAACAAGTCTATGTTCCTGATCCTTTTGGTGTGTTGGTTGTAGGATAGTTATCCTGTACTATATGGATAAAATCCAATTATAAGTGAGTAGATGCCATGTGCATCTTTCTGAGTCCGGGTTAGCTCACTCAGGATGAGCTTTTCTAGTTCCATCCATTTGGCTGCAAATTGCATGATTTCCTTGTTTCTGATAGTTCAGCAGTATTCAATTGTGTAAATGTACCACAATTTTTTTTTATCCATTTGTCAGTTGAGGGACATCTGGGTTGTTTCCAGTTTCTAGCTAGCATGTACATTCTTATGGATGTACATGAATCAAGTTGTAGCTTGAATCTGAAGCATTCTTTTGATTTATGTGCTTATGAGAAGCATGTATGTGTTGAATACTTGGTCCTCAGTTGAATATTATGTCCACAGAAGCTGTGAAATCTTCAGGAGGTGGGGCTGACCTGGTGGAAGCAGGTTAGTGCAGGCATGCTGGCCCTGCTTCTGATCTGCTGTCTGACTCCTATGGGTCTCCATGTGAAGAGCAGCTGTCAAAGTTTCTGATGCCACAGATGAAGCCACTACAGTTTGTTGTCATCGAACAATGTCGTGTTGCAGCTCTGAGGGCCTGGGATATGGTGGCTGAGGCTGGAAAAAGGTTTACTTCATTTACCAAGATAATACAAGGTCCTCAGGAAACCTTCTCAGACTTTTTAGGGAGATTGACTTCAGCTGTGGAGAGAGATGTAGATAACCCTGATGCCAGACAGGACTTGATAAATGCCTTGGCATATGAAAATGCAAATGCTGAATGTAAAAGGGCAATTAGACCATTGAAAGCTCGAGGGGCCCCAGTAGATGAATGGATAAGAGAAACAGCTGATATTGGTTTTCAAGAGCATCAGACTAATGTCATAGCACAAGCAGTTGCTAGGGGTCTTAACGAGTGCTTTAAAAATGGTGAACTTGGTCATTTCCAAAGATATCGTAAGGCTGAATCCTCCAGAACTCGAAATGATAGGTACCTGGACTCTGCAGAACAGGGTCATAGAAGGGAACGAACGGCTTTTAATGGAGAACATGGTTGTAGAAGGGAACGAATGGCTTCTAATGGCAATAGAAGGTTAAGGTCTCCAGGATTTTGTACTCGTTGTGGAAAAGGTAAACACTGGTCCCGGGATTGTAGAGCTAAAACGGATGTCAGAGGTAATCCCTTGCCGGGAAACGAGGGGAGGGGCCTACCGGTTCAGGCCCCCCAAAACAATGTGAACCGTCGTCCATCATCCAACCAGAGGGAAATAAGAGTTAAATAAATAATAAAAAAAAGAGAAAAATATATGGGTTGGAGTTAGAGATTTTTTTCTTTCTCCATTCCTTGTCTCTCTCTTTAAAAAATATTTTGTTTATATTGGTAGAAATTTAAGATTCTGTTTATTGATGCAAATTTAAAAATGTTTTTTATGTAATAGAAAGTAAGTTTATTGATAAGAATTT